>JAWWMO010000083.1:102287481-102316621 GCA_035047845.1 Dendrocincla fuliginosa
TTCAATTAAAAAAAAAAAAGAGACTTCAATTTCTACAAGCAAATTTTAAATGTATAATGTGTTTTTTTAATGGGTTTCTGTGGTTTATGCATGAAAGTTGGCCTAATGAATACTTATGAAAGAGTATTAATGTCAATGGTATGAGGAAAAAGAGTGATTCTAATTAAGCAGAAGGTTATTTTTTAAAGTGCATTTCTGAAAGTTCACATCAGGGAGAAGCTTTAAATTGCATCAAAACTTTTTTTTCTTTTTTTGTAAAACTGTAGAGCAGAGCCAATACGCTAGAGGTGAGATCAAACTCTATTAGTAAACCCCTTTTATCCCTGAAAATGCTACATATTTGACATGCAAATGTTACTTCTCAGTGCTCTCATGCTAAAACATGAATAATTTTGATATACAACGAATCAAATAGAAACATGAACAGTAGAATAAAGTAAGATTGGAATTCTTACCTATAATAGTAAATTTAAATATTTTAGATGGTAGAGGCCTTCCTGCATAAGTGTCTGCATTACTTTCATTCAATACTACTTGCAGCTTCAAGGAATAGTTCCCAAGTTTCTGAAGATTTTCTAAGCAAAAATAAAAATACGATTAGAAATATTTAAAGAAAAACCCAAAAAACCAAAAACCAACCACCTGAAGATATTGAATAAGCAAACTTACCCATTTTTTTAAACCAGTAAGGCCATTTGCCTCCATGCTGACTGATATGGGAAATTATTTCTTTATTCTCAGTAGGTGCTGTAAAACAAACACTTAGCTACATGCATTTAAATTTTACACCATAATTTTTCATTTTTTTCAAACATTAGTATGACTCACTACTACTATCACTTCCAGATCTAATAAACATCAATTCAGCTTCCCAATTAAATACATTGATCACAGCTGAAAAAATTAATTCCCTACTTAATCCCATTTTCATTAAAAACTACTAGCCTCAGACACATTACACTGGAAGCAGCAGCTTTTCATTTGGCAAGCCTTCATGTTACTGCTTCACATAGTCCCTCCAGCTTTTTTTTTTCTCTCAGCTCAAACCCATAAGGCCAATCTCATTTTTGGGCCAAAACTTACAAGTCCCACCTCATCATGGCCCACATAAAAAAATTCCCCATATCCCAGATGTTTTTATAGCCCTTGTGTCCCTTATCCAAACCCTTACACAGCTAAGACAAGAAGTTTCTCCCAATCTCATTCTCTTGCTATTCCAGTCTTTCTTTTGGCATCTATTTTAACCTCCACTGGGCCCCTTGACTTTACCATTCTCTCAACCCTAATTCAAACCCTAATTTTCAATCGAACCTTGTATAATAAGACTCTCAAGTAACAGACCAGGTAATAAGTTTCTTGTAGCTCAGCTCTGTGTGTGTACTCTGTACATTCTGCCGAGTATTCCACTCATGGAAAGAGAAACTTTTTGTACTTTATAAGATGTTTGCTGCTGAGCTTCATATAGTTGTAACCACGTTACTAACGTTTGTACAATTAGGGGTTTGAGTTTGACAGGTATGCCATGCTCAAATCCTAACTTATGGGATTTATTCATTGTTCTGGTGAAGAACAGGGATTACAACAGAGATGTCTCAACTGACTAAAGTTAAGACACGAAGCAGCAGAAACAGCTTTAAGTACAAATTTCCATCAACAAATCAAGTGGCCAGGAGACACAAAAGGTCTGAAGGTAGACTTTTCAGCGATCAGAGGCAAAGGATTTTATTTCTCCTAGGAATAACACTGACAAAATGGAACAATAGAAACATCATGTCTCTCTCAAGTCCATATATCCTGAACTCAGGATGTTGTATCTCAGTTAAGGTTGCAAAACACCTGTTTGTCATGCTGATAGGAGACAATCTGACAAGCTGTATTACATGAACACATTTTTTTTTTAAATTCCAACCTCTCTATGCCCCAACACACTACACTGGACAATGGTCATGCACAGCAGACAGTTTCCATATAACACGTGCCATTAAAATATGATGTGTATTCTTATGACACATATACTAAACTGAAGCTAAGACACTTCTATTTGGTTTCCTTTGACATGTATCACTACAATAACCTCAGTGCTACATAAAGGTATTTTTATCACTCTTACATGATAAAGGAATTGGATTTTCCTATCATATATGGAAAGAAACAAGGTAAACAAGATTTTAAGTTTCTATAAATTTCAAATATATTTGACATGTGCAGAACTGGAGTTTTCAGAGAATTTAGTGTTCTAATTCTTTGTTCAACACAAAACTTAGTAATTTCAGCTGCCTTGGACAGAATGCAATTCTTCAGCAATGCAAGAATATTAAGAGAACCACCCACAAACGGAAACAACAAAACACTAAATTTATACTTATTATAGGCATATACACAAAGGAATATATTATGCATTGTGCATTTTTAAAATAAGACTCAAACATACTGAAATACTTACAATGTAAAATAACCTTGAGTTCAACAAGAAGTTTCTTTGAACCTCCGTGGCTTGTACCTGGAAGTTTTTGCATTGGTTCTCCTTTTTTATTCAAAATTTCTATTCTTAATGCTCCTGTATTTAAAAGGAAAGATAATGGACTTTTAAAATATGCTGTGATCAGAAATTGCGGTATACTACTTTTTTTAAAGTAGTGCATAATATATTTTTAAATTGGCATTTAATGTTTCAGTATTTGGAAGAAAAAAATATACCTATTGGTGTACCAGCAAATCTTGTTTCATTTGGTAATAACTCATCTCCTTCAGGCCATGTTACCGATAATTTGTCAGGAAGTCTAATAAAAAAGGATGAACAGCTTTTCAATCAGTAAAAAAACCAGGTAATTTATCTTTAGTTGAATATACATGAAGCTATTTTTGAGGTAGAAAGAAAGCAAGCCAAACCCTGAATTATCTCTTCTTGGTTTATAACTTTTCTTTTTGTTTTTACTGAAACAACTGACTGCTTTTCCATTTGGGAATAAAACTGAACTGCTTTTGGTTCCTGAAGAAATACTGAAAGTGTAGTTAGAAACGCCACAATTATATAATTACAACTTAGTGCTTACCTTGCCATTTCATCCTCTATGTATTTTTTAACAACTTTCTCAGACACTGTTCTGTCAAGTTTTGAGATTGGAATAATTTTCATTTCAGCATACAATGCCTGTGGTTCCTGAAATAAAAATTCAATGCAATTATAAATGACCAGGTTACAATATACCAGTAAAGAAAGACCTCTCTATCAAGGGACTAGAGAAGTCAACATAGACATAATGCAATATGCTAATAAATAATACCTAGTGACACCACAAGACACTGTTCTAAAATTCAGTGAAATCACAAGTGTTAAGGACGCTTGCACAACATAGTATTGATACCAACTCTGGTACTCTATTTGATATGTAAATTTAAATGAATCAGATTATTGATCATTTTAATACATTTATATTAAAACTAAAGTAACTAAGTAGTTTGATTATTTCTAGATTGCTGAATCTCAAGAAAACACATAATTTTCAACCGCTATTTAAAAGTAATTTAAATAAATCTGACCCAGAATTATGTTCAAAGATTTCAGCGGCATATTAGGTGTGTGAATCCTTTCTATATTTGTCTTACCAAAGCAATTTGAACCTCTCCTCCAGTGGCAAATATATCTCCATCATGGTCTCCGTACAAAAAAAATTTCTCAATACTTCCATAGAGTATTGGATGAGTCTTAATAGATTTCACCTGTAAAGAGCAGACAACAGTTAATGTCAATACAGTCCAGCTGCTTCAGATGCCTAGTATCTGCCATTTATAGGGTCCAAATCACCCATTACAAAACAAGCAAAGCCCCAACATCAGTGAGTGACTTACCAGCTGTCCAGTTTTGTATGTTTTTCCATCCCACTCTATTGCAGCATATGTTGTCCATGGGCTCTGCATTCTCTTGGATGGTATATCACTACGTACAGTTATTCCTTTGAAGACTGTGAATTTTATCTGTTTGTCATATTTTTCATGACAGTCTTTGAGCCACAAAGCAAACTCTCTGTCTATTTTCATTCGTTGTTCCTAAAAATAAATACATATTACCAATGTATTAGGAAATTTAAATCTGACCACTTTGGAAGACTAACCAATTTTAAGAGTACAGGGATACTGTACTCAAATAAAAAACAAAAAAAAACAAAACAAAAAACCCAAACCAAAACAACAACAACAAAAAAAAGATAAAAAGAAGGATTTTTCAGCTTGAAAACATGACAAAATTCTAGGAAAGGTACACCTCAAGCTGAAGAAAGTGCTTCCCCAGGAGCCATATTCCTCTAAGAAGGTTGTCTTTCTACAAAAACTGTCATATAACAATTGTTTAAGAAATTAAAAAGAAAAATACTAAGTCTCATTTTTTCAGATTTATAGATTCAGCTTTATTACTCACTAAAACAGCAAGATATGTCTGCTGCAAAGTCCTGCAAAAATGCCCAAGGTGAAAATTCTCCAGAACCAGGCAATATTCAGTGATATGAACAAATCACCAATGAGCATTAAACAAAAAGAAATACATGAACAAGTACTTAAACAGAACATAACTATTACCTGCCCATTGAAGATTCTCGTGAACAGAGTATTTTTATCTTTCAGCTTCAGCTCCAGATCCATGAAAGTGAGTTTGTTTGTGCTGACCTGGAACTTATCATTGGTAAACAATGCACCAGAAATTCTGTTGTAGCATTCAACTGGTGCCAATCCTCTCTTCTTTGGAGGAGCACACCAGTCAAAACTTAAGACAAAAGGAGAAGGACATTAAAATCCTCTTTTATAGAGGTCTACATTACAGAAACAGACTGGTTTACACTGTAGGAAAGAGATTATCACTTACTCTTCCACAGTTGTGTATGGTATTAATCTCCCATTCCAGAAACATTCAAAAATGGGCCTTTTTCCTCTGGCACCTTTTTCTACTATAAAACAGTCGTCGTCATCATCATCGTTTAATCCTTGATTAAAAAAAACACACACACAAAAAAGAAAAAAGTAGTCTCCTTGAAGAACAAAAACCAACGCAGTTTAAATTAAGGATTATCTACTCTTACTAAGTTGAGCACAGTAGCAGTGCACATGATATCATGCTAGTTAGCAGTGCACATGATATCATGCTAGTTATATACAATATTAGGATTTTTTTCCCATTTTAAATATATCAAGAAAGCTATTATAAGAAAGCTAAACAAAAATTTTAAACCCAAGTTAAATATTATCAAATCTGAAAGATTCAAATTTGAGTATTAGTTTTTCCTCTTAGTTTCAACTGATGTTTAATATCATAAAATCTTGTCACAATTAAACTCAAGATTTATTTTGTCAAAAAAAGAAAAACACCAACACAAAATATTTAAAAACCCTTAGCATTTGCAAACTCATCCCATCTGAATAATTAAAGACTTCAGACTATGCGTTGTCCTTTGCCATATTATGCTACTAGAATCTCTTGAATCTAACTGCTTGCATTTCATTTCTTTCTTGGAGCAAAGATCAAACAGTAGAAAGTTTCAATTTTAGTACATTCCATCAGAGTTTATAGTTTGAAATCAGACAGTGCTCTGTCAAAGATCAGGTTTACATGAAAGAGTTACTACAACTGCCAATTTATTCACAGGATCTGTTCCTCCAAAAGAATGTGACCTTTTCTTTTCTGACACAACTGAAATCAGGTAATAATTTGCACTTCAACTTAAATTGTTCCAATTTTTATTTCATTTGAACTTGTAGAGTAATAAGCTTGTATATGACAGGACTCAAAAGCAGCAAAACATGTCACTTACTTGATGGAAAGCACGGATCATCAGGATATGTTTCTTTATCATACAGGAAGGGATGATATCGGATGATGCCTTCCACTATACCTTCTTCTTCAACATGTGCTTTAAACTCAAAACTATCTGCTGCAGTGTTTATATATAATGTCTGCATGTCATCTTTGATCTCCCTTAGATTGACAATCTTTGGTACTTTCCCTTTTTCAAACATTGAAATCTGTAAAAAAAGAAAAGTTAATTTTTCCTTAGATCAAAGGACACAGTAATTAGCATTTTGACATTTATCTTAACTGTTAGCAAATGAATGAGTTCCTGTGCTGCAATGATAAATAGTATTGCTTTAAAAAAATTAACTTGCTGCAGTTCAAAATGCATAATTAAAGAGAAACAGGCACAATATGAAGTAAGCTGCCATCAAAGAAGACTTTTGATTAGTATATATAAAATCTCTTACCTGAATGTTGATGTTCTTGAAAGGGCTTAAGTCTTTTGCTACAGCATTAGCTTCATTTCCTTTTGGTCCGTGAATATAATAGTGATAGATATGCCTGAAATACATTTCAGAAAAAAACCAAACCAGAATGTGAAATGAAAAACTTGCACATTATATTTAAAAAAGAAAATAAATTCTGAATAAGCTTGTATTTTTATTAAAATATAACTGGTTTATTGCATTGTTACAAATTGACTCCTTGACAACAGGTATACCTAGTACAGAAGATTTACTAGTGGGAGCAACTACTTTTCATTTCTCTTATTTCATAGAGGGACAATTTTTTCATAAAATAGTTGAAAACAAATTGGAAAAACCCAAACCCCTAAGTGAAAAAACATTATGATTTTTACATGGCTATCAGATCCTTTACATCAAAGCACAAACTAATAAACATACTGTAAATAGTTCTACACTCTGGATATTAGAAAGAACTACAGACAAAAAGTTTTCCATACTTTGTTTCTGATACCAGTTTTGTATCAATCATCTAATAGCAACAGAAACATTCAACCAACAATCACTAATCTTAAGTTATTTACAAAAATTTGAACATAAATAGGTGTCATGGGTGTGATCTGCATATTGGAAATAACTTCTCTGTTTGTAAACACTATTTTCTAATGGGCACTTTTGCTCATTTAAGAAGCTTCAAGAAACCTGCATGGTCATATAGATCAATTAACTTAATAGATTTGAAGTTAGAGAAAACTGAGGAACCCAACTCCATTTACTTCAACTTTTCAAGCTAGCTAATTCTTCCAGCTTCAAAGACTGAATCCTTAAACCTCAGGATGGGGGTTTGCAGAAAAATGGGATTATACAAGTCACCAGGACTGAATGCAAAAGTTAAATGCACCTGCAAGTGTTTATAATTGCTTTGCTTCTGACATCCACTGCACTAATGCACCCCAAAGAGAAATCCTGCTTCCCAGATAAAGGGTCTTCATGGTCACATTGCTCAGGACTTTATGGTATGTCCAAATTGCTTAGCATTTTGTCTGCGTTTCTTCCAGACTTCAAAAAGTGCTCTCATGGCCTTAAGACATAGTTATTTTAGTGGTCCATCTCCACTTCAAAGCATACAAAACTATGAGGGCTGTGCTGTAGCCCATCAAAGCAGAATGAAACTGGTATCATGCACATGTGGCAAAAGGTACGGCAGAAGAGTATGTGGAGGTGTTCGAGGGTAGAAAGGCCATTTCAGCTGTAAGTCATGCACTGGAAAGCTAAAACCAGTTCATTTTACTGTGACAGCTACAGGGCATATACTTGAATAATTGCACTTGAGTTCCCTCTCAAATGGAGGCAGCTCTTTCATTTCAAGAGATAGCTGGAAAGAACAAATGCACACCTAAATACAGCTGTTCACCTGAAGAGTACCTAGAAGCTAACGAGGGACCTAAATTCACTTGTCAATGCAGATGTACCCTACATTTTCATGAAGATAAAAAGGGTTTCAGTCACAAGTTCTTACATGTAACACTAAATGATGTTCTACATAAAAAGGTAAGATCCTTGTGTGAATCCTCATTTTAAGAATTACCTATTACTACGAGTTTACAGGTGACACAAAAAAAAAAAAAATATAGTTCGAAAACAAAGTTCTATAATTTGCCAGATTTCAAATTTGGTCTATGACAGATAAGACCAAACAATCCACAGGTATCTCAGACTTTCCTATCTCCAGGCTCTACAAGCCCACTGATGACACTGCTGTAGTACTGAATGGACAGTATCACATATTGTTCTCCGTCCTGAACTGCAATGAAGCAGCAACACCTATTTTTTGCTGTTTAAAACAGCGTATCAACCAAAAGATCCCAAAAAACCTGTAAATACAAAGCTCTATATCAAGGTTAGGAGCACGGCTGTGAGCAAAATAACTGATCCAGTTATTAATAATTCAATAACTAATTATCACACTAATAATACATTAAATCAAATAAGTTATTAAAATTTACATTGGATAATTACATATCAATCGCCAAGTCACATTGAAACTAATGTTTGCAAACATCTTTGGTTGAGGGGGCCCCACTCAGTTGTTCTAGTTTCTCTAAAATCAGTTAGGTAGGAAGACTAATTGTAGTATCAACAAAGGATATATGAGGAGCCTTAAGAGGAATAAGGCCAATGGCTAAGTACAAAACGGAAGCAACTCATAATCAGTTGACTTTGTTAGTAGCCCAGTTTTAAATCAAACCTTTTAAATCACCAACTTACGCCAGCTGCCTTGTCCAAAGGTGAAAGTAGTTTTTCAGGTACTGCATGTGATCTGGTTGTACACCTGTAATGATAACTGCTGTGAAACTCTCTTTATCCCTTTCTTCTAATATTAGATTATGAAGAAATCTTTCATCATCACTTGTGATGTGAGTAGAGTCAGATGGCTACAAAAAGAGTAAAATAATAAGAGCAGGAATGTAAACTGAATTTCTTAACTCTCACCAGCTTCGAAAGATTAAAAAATGTAACAAGAAAGTAATATAGAACACATGATGCGAAGTATAACAAAAGATTAAAGCTTAAAATAAAACTTTCCAAATTAAAGTCAACAAGCCAAGAATGTGACATCCCTCTCCTAGTTCACTTTCAACCAACTTTCATCACAGCATTTGATGTGTTCAGTCTAGAAATGGATTTAGACATGTTTAATGTGGCAATATGTGATATCCATGTTCTCATCCATCACATGGGTCTATTACATATATAAGACATTAAGTCTTTTCTAAGCGAACAAAGCCAGAAAATAAATATCTGCTTTTAAATGGACAGACTGCTTTCTATAACAGAAACTGAAGTGGAAGAAACATGCTTTTGCTGAAAAAAAAAAAAAAAAGGTGAATCCTCAGTTCCAGATGAAATATCCAGTAGTTTCACAGAAACAGAAATTTGCAATTCTAGAAGCTACTGATTCTCTTTTCCTGATGGAATGTACTTGGCTCTTATGATAGGTTTCTAAGCTGCAGAGATACACAGTGGCTGATACCATGCTTCACACTGGAACAGTGGATACTCCTTTACATGTGGTACATCCAGAAAAGAAGCTATTTTAAAAAAGAAAATTGAGATCCTTATAGTAATTGCAAACATTGGTACAACCGAGAAGATATGCTGTAGCAAATGCTGCTTCGTGCCTCATTTTCAGGAAAGCAGGCAAAACCCATATCACTAAGTCATGAAAGGAGACATGTCTTACCTGACCACTGGCAGTGAAATAATTAATCAAGGGTGTTCTATTAAGATCTTACTTTCCTCAGGGAATCAAAGACCTCTCCTTAACCAAGAGGATAATTTAACCAGTGTTGGGAACTTTCATCAAAAAAGGCTACACCTCTTTCTTCTGCCCACAGCATAGCCTCTTTGAAACCTAACAGTCTCGCTGATTTCATGCAAACAAGGTGCTACTGCTATGCTAGTGAGGAGATCAGTGATAACAAAGAAAAGCAGTGGCTTGGTCCTCACCTCTGTATGACTTGATCAACCTAGAAGCTGCACATCAATGCTGAACAAACACCATTCTTGTACAATTTACAGAGTGAAAGAACCTCCAAAATGCTCCTCCCAAATTCTTTGGTCGCCCTCCCACTACGGATGACAAACTACTATGGCACTTTCCCCTAAGTTCCTAGCATTCATCTCAACTAGAAAAGTACTATTTACTTCTTGGCAATATTAAATGATCCAGGGAAGTGAGTGCAATGAAGATAGCTGTCTATTACCCATCAACAAAAGATAATTGGCTGGGGTGCCATCGATGCCACTTCTCTTCAGTGTTCTGGCCTTGTTCTAGAGTGCCTTATGGCACTTATAGAGTGCCAAGTTACATCTTGGGTACTTTGCAAAAGTAACTTCCTTTACCTATTCAATTATTCTTCTTGCACTAGTAATCCACTACAACTTCTGTTTCTGACCTAGTATTCTCTTGCTCACCTATGTGCAATGCAGACTATTTTTCAAGTCATTTAAGAGACAAATTCACAGCCTTTATTTTCCATCAATATAATGAACTTGCCTAGGTATTTCAATGATTTGCAAAAAAACTCCTAAACCTGAGTTACCTATCCATTATCTTCACACTTCACTTCTATTGCTCGAGCTCTTCACATCATCTCTTCCCTGTTGGATAATTACAAGTTATTTTTTCCTCTAATAGAACTTTATTTGCATTTTTTCACCTGTGTCAACTTAATTTTAATTTTACATTATCACCACAACTCTTCAAACAGTTCATCGCACCACCTTCTTCAATTCTTTAGTAGTATCTGCACGCCCCATTCAGCTACTTTCCTCCAACTCATGCCTATTAGCTTATGTTCTGCTTTTCTATCACCACCACCCCCTCTTTTTAATACTAAATGGGGAGGGAAAGCATCTGTGCCCTCTAGAAAAAAAGCTGATTTTGTCTGCTTTTATTTTCAGTGTCTTTTTTTGTGACTCCACCTTTTCACCAATATTGTACAGAGATTAAAAACAAAACCCTGAAAATTCATTTTTTGTTGCAAGTCAATAACCCAAGATTGGCATGAAAAAAACCTTATTTACCTTCTGATCCTTTCTCACCCACACAAAAGGCCAAAAACACTGATATAACCCACTAGATACAGGCTCAAGGTCTGATTACTTTGTCATACACAGCACCCACTGTCTCCCATCTGCACCCTTAACTATCTTTGCCTTTACCTCCTTGCTGAAAAATGTCCAAAGAACACCTCTTTTCAGTTTTCCCCCTTATCTTACAGTTTTCTTGCTCAAGCTTTTCCTCTTCATGAAAATCAATCAGGACTGTTCATTTTAGCTTTCTGCTCAAAGGTTCATTTATTTTACAAAACTGATGAATATTTGTAAACCCACTGGGATTTGTTGATCTGGCTAGACTTTTCTGCCATATGCAGGTTAGTTCTTCTACATGTTTTTGCATAAACACAATTTGTTTACCTAATTTATTCCTTACGACTTCACAGAACATACATTTTTCTTTATGCTTCATACATAGCAAAAAAACGGCAGTGCTTAAAAGAAGCATTTTTACACATTTTTCTTAACCTGACATGTAAAACTATATTGCACTTCTGTCCTTTAACATTAGCTGAAAAGCAAAAAAAGAAAAAAAACCCCACATACAAATCAAATCCTTATGATACAGTGCTTTCAAGTTCCCCATTACTTCCTTTTAAACTTCAGGGTGAAAATGAATCAATAAAATTAAGATACGCCCAGAGAAGTATTACAAGAATATTACATAGCCAAATCACGTTAACCTGGGAACAGCTTTCAATTAAAAAGGTGAAAGTATTAAGGCTATTTACCTTTCGGTTTCGAATGAAACCAGAATATATTGCTTCTTTGTTTTTCTCCTTCTTTTCAAAATCTTCTTTAGAAAGGACAAGTTCATGAACATCCTGAGATTCTGCAGGTTTGCTTATCATCTGATTTTATTAAAGAAACAGCATTTAAAATCAAAATACGACTTAACATGAACATAATAGAAGTTTAATGCCATGATTAAAAGCTAGGAAATAACAATCTGATTATGTAAAAATGTTTTAAAATAAAATTAAAGGCTGACATTTACTTACTCTGGCAGACTGTCCAACGAAAAACACTGCTTGTTTGCCTCCAACTCCAAAATACGAGATATCGCTATTTAAACTACGAGGTACTGGCAAAGGGCGTACATATCCTGAATGATCACTGGGAATAAAAGTGTCTTTAATAAATTTTCACAAGACAAAAGTAATTAAAAAAAAATGAAGAAACTTCTGATGTAAACAGCTTATATTAAATTCTTCCTGCTGTCACTTTTTAAAAAAATCTTTCACGTTAGTCCTATTAAAATTACAATATTAAAATATATGTGCCTAAGATTTTTGATGTATTCTTTTAAAAAGGATGATGACACAGTAAGTATTTTCCTAAGTCATCTTATAAAACATTTCTGTCCCTTCTCACAAGCCAAGTCTTATTCAAATGAAAATGGCTTAGAAAGCAAGCCTGATCTTTCTGACAGCATCCTTTAAAAAAATACGTTTAAATTAAAATGGGAAATAATGCCAACCAACTATTAAATGCAGGCTTGGAAAGACAAGACAGGCTATCAGTAATTAAATTCCATGTCTCTCAAGTCAGCTTGCACAGTCTTACTCATTTAGGACAAACATCTATTTTTGAATCACAGCAGTCCCAAATGAAAAAAAAAGTAGAGGTTATCCTATTATAATTTGCACCAATGCCCCCATTAATGGTAGCAATCCACAGTTTAAACCTGTAACTTAAGAATACTATACACTTCCACTCTTACTAAACTCACTTGCAGCAATTTCAAAAAGCAGTGACTTTCTTAACAAATGACCCAGAATCACTTCTTATGCACTTGCCTCCAGATGTTTGAAAGATACTGCCATTCTATTTGGAGATGATTCCAATGCAAAAAACCTTACCCCTAGCTACACTATCACTTTCCACTACCTCATTTCTTTTTATACTAGTTGCTCACATGACAAAGACTGAGGCTCTAATTCTCATCTTCACATTTATTATCCTATCCTAATAGTCACACAGTACCATAATATTAGAAGAGCAGTTTCATGTTACGAAGTTTCTCTACTTCCTACCTATAAAAAGTATGTGCCTATTTATGTAATCATAAAATGACAGGTTTTAGCTATGTGTCGGTAATGAGCTATGTCTTAACAGGGTATTTTGTGAACCTTCACAGAGTTTGTTAATTGTTGTAGAAATATTGAAAATGTTCTAACCTTTCAAAGTCACCTTGTCTTGTAAATTTTGACAATCTATATACAGCCCAGTTGTTAAGCTGTTTAGAAGTCATTCCACTTCCATTATCAATCACAGCAACAGCTGGTTTTCCTTGGGAATCATCGAATAACTGAGGGAAGAAAAACCCAACACGAATCAACAAGGAGCACAAATCAAGGATAGTCCAAAATACACCTGAAAAAAGTAGAATATCTCTATCTTACCAATTTTATCTGTATGCTCCGAATACCAGTATTTCGGGATGTAGCTGACAGAGCATTATCAATCAACTCAGCAAGGGCAAATGCTAAAGGAATTGAAGAAAAATAACCCTATTAGATAGGAGTCTGAAAACGGACACACACCTTACCTATTCACTTAGCTTTAATAAATACACATTTTCATTCAGTTTCTCTGAAAAGAAAGGGTTTTTTTCCTAAAATTTACAAGATTCTTCAGAATGCTACAGTGTAAATTATACTGGCCATACACTTCAGACATATAAAAGAAATCCCTTGAGTAATAATATGCAGCAATAACAAAGCATTTGGCATTTTTCCTAAAGTTGCTTTGAAGTATAAAAACAGTTCTACACTTTTTTGCAACTTTCTTCATTGTAAATGACAGGAGTTAAACATCAGTTATGTGATGCATACTTACTATTCCATATCAAAGAACAGTGGTCCTTCATGAACACATGAAGTGGGTTAGGAATGCCCTTAGATGCGTTGAAAATAAGGTGCATCAGCGGCAGTGCACTTAACAAGCTCAAAACTGCTATTTACTATAACAGTCAATTCTAGTACAGAACAAGCAAAAGTAGGCAGTTTAATATAGCTGTTTTGCAAATTTGAATGACTGGTATGTAGCAGAATTTCACAAAATACTTCACTAGGGTTTCAAAGAACAAGAAATATTAACATGTTAGAAAAAATATATACCAGTAATGTCATTACAGAAGTGGATCTAAAAATTATTCTGTTTGTAGTCTTGATCAGTCTAGTCTCTTTAGGATTGAAGAGTTACAACCTCCACAACTTTTGGTCTATTTTAAAGGCTTCTGTGGTAGCAATATGAATACACTCAGTGCACTCAGAGCGGGAATCCTTCTTTTCTCTGTGTCACCTATTGCACAGTATAGACAAGTTCAAGAACTGATGTAAATGCATATGACAAGGTTCTCACAAACACCTGAAGCTTATTCACCCTCTGTCTGAGAGAATGGTGACTTAAAACCCCTGAAGTAAGCTGTTTTAGCAGTAACACGACAGAAAAAAATTCAGGAAAAAGTTTAGCTTTCCTCTACTAGTAGCAAAGTGTGCTTTACTACTGGGAAAAAAATAAAAACCACTGTACTTCAAAAAGACAACATTGAGATTCCATCTTTAAACCACTGCTCGGATCCATGAATAAGATTGTTTCAGGCTTTGAGTAACAGTATTCAGGGAGAGAAAATAGCTAATACATTAGTGATACTGTTTGATGGACCAAACATAAGTCTACAATTATTTTGAATTACATCAAGTTGTGAAGAAACTGATATCTAGCCCTACAGACACTGACAAGCAAAGCCCAGTAAGCTTCATACTGTTCTTGCTTGCCCACTGCTCCAGCCTATCCAGGTCTCTTTCTAAGGTGGCTCTCTTCTGATCTGTCTACCTCACCATCCAGTTTAGCATCATCAGCAACACTGATAAACTCACACCAGAGAACTATCTCATTCTACTGCTTTTGCTCTTATTTTTCTTGTAGTTTCCATCATGTATGGGAAAACATAACTTGTTGTTCAAAGTGATTTCAGATTCTAGGTCAAAAGAGAGCGTCAAAGATAATGCAGTTCCAACCCCACTAATGTGGGAAAGGACATCTTCCACTAGATCATGTTGCCCAAAGCTCCATCCAACAGGGCCTTGAATATTTTCAGGGATGAGGCAGCTACTCTTTCCCTGGGCAACCTGTTCCACTGTCTCACCACCCTCACAGTAAAGAATTTCTTCCTTATGATCAACCTAAATCTACACTCTTTCAGTTTAAAACTATGAAGCCATTTCCTGTCACTAGAGGCCTTGGTAAAGAGCCTCTCCTCATTCTTCTTACAAGCACATTTTAAGTACTGGGAGGTGCAGTAAGGTCTGCACGGAGCATCTTTTCTCCAGGCTGAACAATTCTCTCAGCCTGTCTTCACAGGAGAGGTACTTCGGCTCTCTGATCATCTTCACAGCCCTCCTCTGGACCTGCTGTTAGGTCTGCATCTGTCTTGTGCTGGGGGCCACAGAGATGGACGCAGTACTCCAGGTGGGGGTTTCACAAGAGCAGAGTTGGAAGACTCATCTTCCTCCACATTCTGGTCACATTAGCTCCTCCACAGCTCAGGATATGACTGGGTTTCTGGGCTGTAAGCACACATTGCTGGCTCCTGTCCAGTTCTGGAAGGACCGGTACCTCCAAGTCCTTCTCAGCACAGCTGTTCTCAATGCATTCAACCCCCAGTCTGTACTCATACTGGGGATTGCTTGCACCCAAGTGCACAACTTTGCACTTGACCTTGTTGAACTCCATGAAGTTCACACTGGCCCACTTCTTAACCCTGTGAAGGTCCCTCTGGATGGCATCCTTTTCCTCAAGCGCCTATCAGCTGTATCGCTCAGCTTGATGTCTTCTGCAAACTTGCTGAGGGTGCACTCAATCCCAGTAAGTCATTAATAGAGATGGTAGCAGTACCAATATGGACCCATGAGGTACACCACTTGTTACTGACCTCTATCTGGACATTGAGCTGTTGACTGCAAGTCTTTCAATATGGCCATTCAGCCAATTTCTTACTCATTCATCCATCAAACCCATATCTCTTCAATTTAGTCACAAGGATGTTGTGTGGGACTGTATCAAAGGCCTTACAGAAGTCAAGATAGTTCCTTATCCACAAATGATCTGTCCTTGTTGAAACCATGTAGCCATGTTGGCTGTTCATAGTTCCCACAGTACGCCTTTTTAAAAATGAGTGTGATGTTTCCCTTTTTCCAGCTACTGGAAACTCTGCCTGTCAGGTCTTTTCAATATGACTGAGAGTGACATGCTGACAGTTCTAGACCCTGGGACGCATCTCATGGGGTCCCACGGGCTTGTACATTCAGGTTCCTCAGATGGTCTTGAACCCGGTCTTCTCCGATGAATAGGAGTATCATTCCCCCAATCCCTGCCTTTAGATTCAGGGACTCAAGAGTTGTAGGAGGAACAACTGACAGCCAAAACAGGGGCAAAAAATTGACTTTAGTCTTCTCCACTTCTGTTGCCTCTAGACCCCCTGACACCCCATTTCATTTATTGAGTGTACAGTTTCTTTTGTCAATTTTTTTTGATGTGTCTGTAGAAATCCTTATTATTTATGTCTCTTGCTGAATTTAGCTCTACCTGTGCCTTAGCTTTCCTGATCCCATTCCTACATTTCCAGGCAATAAGGCTATATTATTCCCAGTATTCATGCCCCTGCTTCCACTGCCTATGCGCTTCCCTCTTCTGTTTTAGTTTGACCAGGAGGTCTTTACTGAGACATGCTAGTGTTCCTTGCCCAATTTCTTGCACTTGGAAATCAATTGTTCTTGTGCTCAAAGAAAAAAAAAAGTCTTTAAATAGCTGCAAGCTATTTCTACTGCTCTTCTACTCCTTTTTTCCCAGGGGCTGTTTCCCAGGGTGTCCCATCCACCACACCCTTAAGCAACTGAAAGTTCACTTTGCTAAGGTTTAGAGTGCTGACTATACTTTTCACATAGCCTATATTCATCACGAATATATCATGAATTCCACGAGGGCGTGATCACTACAGAACAGGCTACTATCCATCCCGACGCTGCCAGTAAGTTCCTCTGTGGTGCTGAGCAACAGGTCCACTAATGGCTGCTGGTAGGAACAACGCACAGGTCTTGACAGAATGCTTTGTGTGGTCTACCACAGCAATTCCTGTGCACAGGGATACACATATCATTGACCAAACTGTTAGTGCACTTTGAGCACAGTACCCTCAAACTGGAACTAAAAGAGTGTCTTTGTTGCGGCAGGGAACAAATTAAGTACAGAAAGAGGAAAGGGGGAAAAGGAGACTGGTCCTTAAAAATACAGTTGCTCTTTATAGACATTGTCAATATTGGTTTAGAACAGAAATCACAGTGGGAATGGTATCATGCTTGAGTCTTGATGGCTGTATTTTCTTCCGTACAGTTTTGAACGTGCTGTACCCAAGAAGAACATACTTAAAAAGTAATCATAGCTACAAACAGAATTTTCAGAGAAGTCACAAACAGAAATTAGTTTTTTTAATAAAACAATACAAAACGTTGGTTACATATTTAAAATACCACTTAGATAAAAACTAATTAAAGCAGCATCTTTTGAAGAAATGCTTGTTTTTGTTAGTAAGTTAAGCCCTTCAGAATCCCAGATGGAAGGGCACACAAAATTCTATAGTAGCTCATACAAAAACTGTTCACTAAATTCAAACAGATAGTCTTTTTCATTAAGTACAGGAGACAAAAACCTGATAACACAAATGCTGACATGTCTGGATGGCAACCACAAGACTATTCAGGCTAAACTTATAAAATATTCAAACTTCTTAAAGAAGTATTTGAGGAGGTACCTCTATAAATCGTATTATGACATGGCCATTTTTATTCATTTTTTAAAGAAAAATTTGTAACAGGAACATATTTAGTTTTCCTTTTACAGTTAAGACTGGTTTTTTTCCACCAGCTATAACTAAAAGTTATTTGCTTATAATGACATTATACTCACATGAACACCGTTTACAGAAGATTCTTTTGGCAACTACTTACGCAATGGATTTTGCCCTTCGCTGGCATAGTACTCGTACATGCCACTTTTGACAAGTGTATCATAGTGGGGCAGGAAGTCAATTCGTTCCTTGGTTGCCAAAAGCAGCATTTGATCAACTGACTGTAGGAGGTATAAAGTAACTCCATCTTGAACAAGTTCACCTGCGGTGAAGATGAAATACACAGTATATTGAAGAGCACTGCAACTTCTGCTCTCAAAACCAGCACAGGTTGACCCTCAGGTAACCTCTATATTTTCTTAGGCTCTACATGATCAGCATTTAGCAACAACATTAAATTTAATATCTTTTCACTTTTCTAAGCTTAATAATGCAGGTTTTCTTGGGTGACAGCTATGTACATGCCATTTTCCCCTATCAATTACAGTATTTGTCATGGAAGGTGAAAAAATTATTTAGGTGAAAAAATTATTTAGCATAACTGTCATCATACTAGCTAGTAGTTGTCAAAAACTTGTTTGCAAAAGTTAGTTTTTTAACAATTCTTGGCAAACTATTACAGGACTTGTACTTTCAGTTAATTACTACATTATTGGATGTCATAGAGCATAAACAATCATTATGCAATCTTTACAATCAATATAAGAAAGATGTGTAATTATTTCGCCATCTAAGATACTTACTGAAGTTGTCTTCTGTAACTTCCTTCCTATTCGTTGTGGTGATAACAAAGTTTTCATCAGTAGCTATGCCAAATGCCTATAAAAATTGGAGGGTATTCAGTTATGCTAACTAGGTACTCTAAAAAGATTCATATAAATTCAAACAAATAATAATAAACCAGTCTATTTACTTTGTCAGAAACCACTGACAAGTGATCAAATATTCTTCCTGTATTGACTCTTAGATCACAGTTCAAAACCAAAACTTAACTTCATTTGCTTTCTCAACTTAGCCAAATCTGTCTGAACTAGAGTGGATTGGTTTTTTACCTCCTGAAAATATGCTCTAGTGAGCAACAGGAATTTTCAGAAGGAGGAAATGTCTTACACTGGGAGCAGAAGAACAAGACTGAAAGCTCCACTTCAGACTGCAACTACAACAGCAACAGTTAAGATCCAGAGGGTGTCCCATATTCAACTGCACTCTTTTGAGACACTAAACCAGCATAATATAACATCGGATACATATTAAAGCCTTAATTCTTCAATTATATCATACATTTAAAAATAATAAAGATTTCTTTTAGAAGAATTTTTTACCATTAAAACACTAAGGTTTATTCTTCTAAACCTAAACAATCTTTGCCACTTTGATGCCTCTGACTTTTGAATATGTAGCTTTAGACTTTTTATTCTGCTTTCTACATGCATTTAAATGCCTCTACATTTGTCCTTATTTTTGCAACCTGACATATAACATTAATTTCTTTCTCAAAATTATAAACTAAATATCTGTATTTTCTCCTGCCTTTCCAGGTCTTTGAAACTCGAGTGAAAGTCAAATCTGGTCTCAGTAAACTAAATCAATCCATTCAGTCCTGCAGTCACAGCTCAGACAGGTGCTTTATGCACTTTTAGCCATTCTTCCCTGAAGCTATGGCATTCCCTGCAGCAGTTTGGCTTCATCATTTTCATAATTCTTTCCATCATGAGTACTCAGTCTCATGAAAATATTTCTAAAACACTACTTAAGGCTTCCATTAGAAGCCTGCTTTCCGTATTTTAGTTATGTTCTCTGCAACTGTGACCATGTTAAAGATGCAGTTCTAATCCATCAGCAAAATTGTCAAATTACTCATAGGACTTGGTGCAAGTGAAACAAACAGACATGACACAAAGAGGATGATGTTCAGATTTAAGAATCTGGAGTAATTACACTTTTTAACTCTTACATTCAGATCATTGGAAGTCAACCTCTCATATTACCCAAAATTTCCACAGGGAAAACGTGTAGGAAAAAACTAAATTGCTCAGAACAAGAAAAGTAAGCAACAAAAAATATGAATACTAGAAAGCTAACATCCCGCTGTGCCATTTGAGGTCAGTGGTTAACACAGAATAACTGCAGAGTTTTACATTGAAAGCACAGATAAGAATCTTTCCCTCCAGGTATAATTACAGCCTCCATATTTTCTCAAACTCTCAAAACCTTATGAAAAGTACAGTATTTAAGGCAGCAAGAAGTCAGAATGAGGTCGTGCTTTCACAAGACAGCAGCCTGCTGCCCGAGCAGGGGCAGCCTCCTCCTTCTGGTCCTCTCCCTCATTCCACCGCTGAGCCTCACAGGCAGAGCTATGCTTTTGCTTCCCGGATGAGCCTAACGCTACTGTGTCCACTGGCAACAGGCCTTTTCCACTTCACTCCAAATGTCTGTCACTTCATGATAAGCTACTAAGCAGGTTCATAGACCAAGTCTGGCAGTTCTCACTGCAGATAACCTGTTTTTCTGGTCCATGCCATAATTTAAGAGGCCATCTCTTTTATAAACTTTGGCCTGCTTAAAATATTTCTTAGTTTGAATGCTTCATTTCTACATACGAACTACTTTTTTTACTTCCTCTTTCTCTGTCCTACAGTCTTACTTATCCCAGTCCTTGTCTCTTCCCACTATGCCAGGCAGCTGCACAGCTGTCCTGTTATGTAGATGTGGTCTCCAGGAAGATGAGCTGGTCATTCCTGAATTAAAGTGAATCTACAGGGTAATTTACTTGTACCATTGGTGAAGTTTCATTTGATTCTAACAAACAATGTTTGGGCAAACGTTTCATTTCTCATTAAGATTTGTGCATATAAGAGTTATCAGGATATTGTCTGTCGATTTGATAAGTTCAGGTTTCCCTGCTGAGCCCTTTATAGTGTAGCATTTATATATAGTGTAGCACTTTTCCAAATTAGCACTGAAGATGAACAAAACTCAGTAAGATTCACAAAACAACCTAGCAGCATATTCAGATTATTAATCTGTTGGTTATTCTACGATCATTGTCCAGATGCACAACTATGACCTAGCTTTTCATGTCATCAAAATCTTGAAGAGTACAATACAATCAAAATACTCAAAAATGCTTCTGCACATTCACAGTGAAAGCATGTTTGTAGGTTACTGTGTTAAAACATCTAAGTGAAGGGGTGACCAGTGCGAGAGGAGGCCATCAGTTGCACTGAGCCAGTCACAGCCAGTGCCACATGGCTCTCAAACTACACATCAAAATTTCAACCAGAAAGGCGCATGAGGCTTCTGCTCAAATTTATCAGGGTAAAAATAGGAGAGAGAAATGAGAAACAACAGAGAAGGTGCATCATTGCTGGGGACCTCCATTTCTCCACACCAGAGCAGGGAATTTCCCCTCTCTGCCCCTCTACTCCCACAGCACCATGGCCTATGGACAACCCCCCACAGTGGAAGAAAATCAGTAAAGAGCATGGAGGAGGAACAGGGGCTGAATAAAGCCCTGTGCATGTCTCTGACCTCTCACACTACCTGTTGCATCACTAAAGGAATTGGGATTGACCAAGCGTTGTGCATTGGGGGAGCAAGGGTGACTTAGACTAGGAATGGGGGAAGAAAGGTGTACGACACAAGATGAGCTTGGAGAAGAAGGGTGAAAATAATTTTCCTAAGTGTTTAACTGTTTCCTCAATCAATAGTTTGTGCTAATAGGTAGGAAGTTAAATTAAGAAAAAAAATCCCTGAGTCAAGCCTGTTTTACACATAGCAGGGCCCTTACACTCATGGAATGATACATAAGGAAAAGAGCTGTCTTTGTACAAACAAAAGAAATGCATTCTTTATAAGCTGGTGGCTCAGTCTGGAGCACCACTTATAGTTCATGTTAAATAAATAAAGCTAATAGCTCTCCATTTGTTGGCAGTTATTTATGATATGAAATTAATATAATGCTAAGAGTTTGAGAGAGCCACATGAATGCCACATGCCCAAGAGGCTTTCAGCAGAACAATTTACAGGTATGAAAGCATGAATGAACTGTGACATCTCCAACCTGGTAATCTGAATCAAGAAGCATAGTTCAATTTATGTACTTCAGTCATAGGTTTTCTTTATAAACTAAAAAGAAAACCAAACTCAAAACATAAACCTACAAATCACAGATAACTCCTCAGCAGTTAACACTCCTTCAAATAGACTTCCATTTCTTTTCTCTTTCACGTATTAGCACATAAGCACAAAAAGCAAGTTTTGCTGCTAGACCTGCACCCACACAGTGAAGCTTACCCAGCTACTTAGCCAACTAAAACACTTAATGTGAAGTCAACACGGATTTCACCTCAAGATTTACTATCAGCCTTGGAAAAGGTGTTCAAAAAGCAAACATTTAACTTTGTATGTGTACTGCCACAGCTTGCAGCCACATGAATAGGCTTGAGGTGGTAAGTGAAGGAAAAATAACATTCTGTAAGCACAGAATCATTGGCCCGCTTCTTCTGGTCTTTCAGCCTATGACCATTAAAATAATAATTTCTGGTGGTGACTCTTCAAACTGAAGGAACACAACGAACACTCAATCATGACAGAGGTCAAACAGTGAAACCAAAACTACAGTATCTTTAGAGAAGACATTTAACACCTTGCAATCCAAACTTTTCCAAAACAAACAGTTGTTGCCTACAATAAGCAACTTTTGTACCCTTAAAATGTTGTCTCTTCCTCCAGTAACCAGGCAGGTAGATGCATGAGAACAATATGAAGAACTGATCCCAAAGCCTGATAATGTAGTCAAAGGGTAACAGAGACTTAGCAGCCAGCACCTTCCATCAAGTGGCACCTAGCCCAGAAATATTTTTTTGGCTAAGAGAACCGTATTGCCAATGCAAAACACTTAACGGGGACCTGAATTGCATTAGTTAAATGCAAAGAAATTTGGCAATGTCATTTGCAATGCTGTACTTCATAATTATTTAGCTACTCAACATGGCAAAAAACAATACAGCTTTTTCAGTATTTCACAGTGGTCCAGCAGATCCTTTGCAGAAAGCTGTTCTGGAATCTGAAAAAATCAAGCTAAATGCCACATCCAAACTCTTGAGAGGCCTATAGCCTTCTGTAACTTTGCATGGGATTAACTTAATATCCCATGCTATTTGCCAAGTTACCATCTGAAAGACATATATTTGCCAGTTAGCTATCCTATTTTATGTCACATCAAGAAGAATTAGTCCAAATTGAGAGAAATTTTATACAGCAAAGAATGGATAAAACGGTAGTATACATTTACAGAAAAGGATTTCATTCTCAAATTACAGATTTTCAAAACAAGAACCGTCTTTGAGTAACACTTAGGGATACTGAGGTATTTGTATCATCTCTCAATTATTCATACAACCAGATATATAAAGGCAATTAATAAAATTAGCAAAGACAAAAAATAAGGTATAAAAAGATTAGGTGGAAACAAACCTTGCTGGAGGTAAATGAGAACAACTGTTCATAAGAACACTGATCAAATAAACTTTTCCAGTGCACTCTTAAGTCAACTAGTCTAGACATGATGATACCCTGCTGAGGATCTGCTAGTGGAGATCTAGGACTAAGTGCTCACGGTAGCAGGGCACGTATGTTAACAATCATCTCTAATCATAAACAGAAATGACCTTCCCTAATGTCAGAACACACATATATAACACCTTTGTACACTAACAGAAAGGGGACCCAAAAGTCTCTAGAAAAGCAGTTGAAATAAAAAAAATATAGACATTATTTCTAAGCATTTCTTGAAGTCCAAAGCAAAAAGCTGTATATTGTAGAAATATATTACAGAAACAGAAGAACACACAGCAGCCTGTATCTTCTGGGCAGATGGTCACTAGCGACAACCTGCAGACAAAAAACAGCAGGGAACACTAGTGTTGTATAACATTTTCCTCTATTGACAGAGCCATCTCTATCTAAAGATCAAATCATACCACTTGCAGAACTTGAGGGGCCTTGCTCTCTGTCCTGCTTAAAAATTTCACTACTTTCAGAAGTTCCATTGATACACTTCTAAATATTTACAAAAAGTAACCAATGGAAGAAATTAAGTGAACAGATGGTTCAACAGAAACACTCAGGACATTGCTATGTATCAGAAGATCCAGTAATAGAATAAATTTTTTATGAGGTATGTTCAGGTAAAGCTTTATCATAATTTATTGGAAAAAGAGATAAAAAGAAGAGAGAGAAATTGAATGACACAACATGTCTACAGAAGCCACAAGCATATAAATCTCATGCAGAACAACACATTACCTCAGGTATCTTTCCAAGATTTGCTACATTTAACGATCAGAAAGAAGCTTGGGACCTCAGAATATCTGCAAAGAGCCGAGCTGTCATTACTAGACTCATGCTGAGTCTAGACAACCATAGTAACTTCCATGAGACCTTCACAAACCATTGTTTCTAAAAGCAGAACCACAAATATTCACAAGTGCAGCTATCAGCCAAAATTTTGACATCAACTTCATGCCAGCTTCCACCACCAGAATATTTTGTATGGCACCATTTCTAAAGTAGCAAGAATTCAGAAGTCACTCTTCAAAAGCAAAAAGTAGTAAAAGCTTCACCTGGATAAGTAATCCTAGAGAGTGCAGGTATTCTGCATCTGACTGTATTATGAACACTCAAATTTGACCAGGAACTTAAAAGCCACACAGCTTTCCAAATAAATGGACACACCATAAGGCAGTATCTAAGTGCACCAAAGTATGCAAACTGCATCCTTCTTCCCACCAAACTATCAGTAACAAAGATGCTATAAACAAGAATTTCAGTGAAGTCTGAAATACAATGTGATAGTTGAAAAAACTTACAATATTGTTGCATCTTATACATATTTTGCAGTACCTGTAGTTTCTTTAAAACTCAATGAAAAACATGTTTTATGTATGCATAACCAGTTAAAAACACATCTATTTTTAGTTTCTGATTACAAACTCTAAAATTGAATAAACAAATACAGATTTTATAATACAAAAATATAATTATTGCAAGATAGACTGATTTCATCATTAAGAATGGAAGTACTTCCATTGAGTGTTTATCAGAATGGTGTTTTTGTAAATAATCTAAATACCTCCTAAATACATTTAAGAGTTACCCTCTGCTAATACGAAGTTGAAGAAGTTGCTAATATTCTTTCTGTGATTGCAAACTGTGTAACTACACATTATTTTTTAGGCACTGGCAAGCAAATACTTGCCCAAAAATTTACACTTATGTTTTGAGTTTCTACTGCACCTATGCTTATTCTCCCTACTGCATCTTAATGAACATCCTTTTTTGCCTCATCTTACTGAGACACTGAAATTTATTTGTGTGAACTGTGAAAATCTATTTAAATAGTAAGTAGACTGGCTGGGATACAATGGGAAGCTCAACAAAAGATGTGGTAAAAGATTAAAAGCAAAAGAAATTTGATTCTGATACATGATTTTTGAGTATTTTCAGATATTTACTTTCTATACAGATTACAGATCTATAATTTTTTCACCCAGTGAAGTTGTAGCAATGATGAAAACTTTCAAAAGAATTAAAGAAGCATTTACAGATGTGTCCAAGCTCCTATTTAAGTAGCAACACTAATCTCAGTACCATTAACTCTCTTCAGACTGGTACTTCATCGCAAAGCCTCTCAAAAAACCCCTTCACACGCAGCAAAACTTCTGTGGAGTCTTCAGCAGACGCCTTTCAGCTTTAAAAGAAGTATGACCTCTCTAGGTGCCTGGAAAGATTCCTGCCAGTTTAGCAACAAACTGAAGTGCTACAGCTTCTCCGTGTACCTGGATAACGTGAGCAAGGGATCTAGGATTAGCTGCCAACAGTTTAGCTTCATTCTGGTCATTGCCAGTACCTATTTTTGAATTATACTCCAAACATTAGGATAAGTAGTGGGGCATAGATGTAACAGAAGTCAACAAGAAGGTGCACAGTCAACAGTACTGCCAAGAAGAGGCGAAACATGACATTTAATTCACTTAATACACCTTAAAACTGCAGACTGACATTACATGACTGCTCCACATATGCTCAACAGAGCTAAAATGGAATAATCAGGCTAACATAACTTCTAATTAGGAGGTTTCTGCTTTACAGTTCATCACTGCAAGGATGAAGAATGAAGATTACACGTGCTCCAGCTTCTTTTATAGGATTCTTTTTCCTAAATATTCCACCCCCAACACTGAGAATGAAAGGCTAATTTATCAACATAAAAAGCACATCCAAGCACGTTGTCATGCATTAACTTGTTAGGGCACAGTAAAAAAAAAATATTTGCTTCAAAAAACTCCTGAAAGTTTCAAAAATTAATAAAGGATACTTTAGCAGTAATGGAGGAATATTTTATATGACAACAAACAGTGAGGACTGTTTGAGGACTCATGAGGATGCATGAGCTCCTACATCGACCTCTCAAAGTGGTTGAATCAGTTATTTTCCTTCACAAACAGGAAAATACCTTCTCCCTGTATCATGAAAAAACAGTAAGTCTCAGAAGTAGCCACCTAAGACCACATTTTCCTCACATACTGCAGTCAGGTTTAATTTCATATGTGTTTTTGACAAGATTTAGCTTCTCCTTTGACTCCTCCATATCCAGTTATATCCAAAGGAATTCACCTACACTACAGAAAGATGTTCATAGCAGAAATAGTTCCAACAGCTTAATATTTCTGGCATCCTCATCAGACCAGCCTCACAGCCCAGTCTGGCAGACTGGAAAATGTACATGAACCTTCACTGCTCAGTAGCACCATTCAGTTGCACGACAAACTGCCAATGAAAGCCAATTTAAAGCTGACTGAGCCCGTGCTGAATCAACTCAAAATCTGCTTAACAAAAGAATCTTTCTTCATGAACTTCCATCATGAACTTTCATCTCTTCCCTGACCCATTTTCAGCACCACAAAGTGGGGAAAGTCTGTTCCAACTAGGGGAACCCATTCATCCATCACCTTTTTCCTGAAAGCAAATAATTGCAACTTTCAAGATGTCAGAAATTGGTAATTTTGGCACAACACTCAGAGAAACTCACAAAATGCACAAAGCTCCCAGGGGCACTGAGATGCCAGAATGTTCTTCCATAAGTCTAAGGAGAGCCTGTACAACTGTTGGTGTCGGAGACATCGGATATCTAACTTTCTGGATCCCTGTCTGTCCAGTTTTCACTGTACCAGCATTTACTGGTCATGTCAAACCACCTGTCTCAGCATCTTTTCAGAGTCAAATTACGAACGCTCTGAGGTGCAGAGTTACCACACTGAAACTAGCAATGAGAAAGGCATCTCTGACTGCACTCACCCACAGTCAACACATTATTGGAGAAGGCTTTTCTCTAAGGGAATGATCATTTGAGGTTCTTGGTGCACAAGTTTATAAGACCACAGACTCTATCACCCTTAACACCCAAAAGAGCCACAGGACTGTTGATAATGGAGTATGGTGCTGGCATCGCAAAAAAACTATACTTGAAAAAATTTACTTTCACAGGAATCAACTCAAACACATCAAGGTCTGTTTTGTAGCGCCAGACTTTTCAAACAGTATGCTGCACATCTGAGTAGTCTGTCCAATGGCATTAAAGTACTGCTTTCACAATGTCAATACATTTTTCAGATCACAAACCCCTGAAGCTGCTTGTACCCAAGATTTGTCACAGCTGGTGATGATAGCTTATTTCTAAGAGAAAAAGTTTGCAGTCTTCTAATGACACTGCAAATATGCCAAAAGTTCTGTGAACTACTGAACTCTGTGAGAAGTCATGGAAACAAGTCACTGGAGTGCACAGCATATATAAAAAAACCCCATGAAACGATCGTTGTATATAACAAATTGCAAATTGGTGTTAAACTCAGCCCATTGATTAATTACTAAAGAAAAAAAAGAAAAGAGATGAGCTAATCATCCACATATTTGACTTGACTATTGAAAATACAAAACATTCCTGAAATTCATCTGCTAGGTACAGTTGTGATGGGACCCATTATGGTAAATCTTGGAGAAAATAATGTAATATTTGTAATTACTCATGGGTGATACAAACCCTTAAAAGGCCACGAACCCACCCCACTGTCTAACTTCTCAGAATGTTACACCACATGAAGTGCACTAATTTCTTTATTCCATTCATTTACTTGTTTTTTCCAGTCTTCTAACTTTAGAGATACTGATCAGACCAAGGAACATGCTAACATTCCATAGCCAGATTACTTCTGAGTATAGAATCATAAAGGTTGGAAAAGACCTCCATGATCATCAAGTCCAACCTCAACCGAATAACACCACACTCACTAAACCATATTGTGAAATGTTTTCTGAACACTTCCAGGGAAGGTGACTTCACCTTAAGTAGCAGTACAGACTCACTGCCTCTATCAGAATATAGATATGCCATTTTTGACCCTGAAATAGATAGACTGCGCAAGGAGAAGGTGATTTTATGTGACAGCTATTCCTGCTGACATCGATAACCCAAAGCTTTCACTGCAGTAGGAAACCGTTACATTAAACACTATCCAGACATAGAACAATTTACATGTTATTCATCCGTTTAATTTATATTTCACATATTCTTATAATTTTATATATTATACTAATTATATATCGAAGTAATAGTATACATTATAGGTTCAATCATCACATATTTATATTACACAAAAATTATATTTGCCTAATATCTAAAATAAATATTGTACTTATTTAAATATATTATTATCTCCCATCCATATATGAAATACATAATTTACATCCAACTAAGTGCAAATTACATTGGAAAAAGAAACTAAAATAAACGTTTGATCAGGATAAAGGAGTGCAAAACATACAGCTGATATTCCCGTGCATTTCACAAGACAAAACATGCAGGCAGCTAACAGGTTTACGGCATTCATCACTCCCTCAGAAAACGAAACCATGACAGAAGACGGGCGATGCCTACTGGTATCACCAGAAAACTACAGCAAAGAGACCGTAGGCAGAAACGTATCTCCGCCTCCAAGGGACCTGAAGAAGGAGTCAGTTTTGTTTCGCGATAAGGAAGGAAGGGAAAGAAAACTGAAAGCACACGCCAAGAGCCATAGACCAGGCAAAGTATTTAAACGGCAGTCACCGCTGGGGGCTTCGGAGAGGCACTCGCTGCGCCACGGGCGGGAAACGACCGGCGCTAATGGCCAACACCTTGGACAGCAGAAGACAGCGTTACAGGCTCAGTGCGGCCGGGAGGGAGAGCCCCGCGGTCGCGGCGGGTGTGCGGACACGGCGGAGCGGGCTGCCCGCGGCCCCCGGACCGCAGCGCCGCGCCCGCCG
>JAWWMO010000083.1:102326534-102365148 GCA_035047845.1 Dendrocincla fuliginosa
CTTGGATTCTGGAGCCGTGGCTACAGAGGGTCCGAAGCCAAATATACTCCGACAGAGAAAGAGATCCTTGCTGCTTATGAAGGAGTGCAAGCTGCCTCAGAGGTGATTGGAACAGAGGCACAACTCCTCCTGGCACCACGACTACCAGTGCTAAGGTGGATGTTCACAGGACAGACTGCTTCCACACATCATGCCACTGATGCTACCTGGAGCAAGTGGATTGCTTTGATCACGCAGTGCGCCCGCATTGGGTGACTGAATCGCCCTGGGATCCTGGAGATCATCACGAACTGGCCTGAGAGGGAGAATTTTGGTCTAGCAGATGACGAAGAGGAGCAGGTGACATGTGCGGAGGAGGCCCCACCATACAATCAATTGCCAAAAGAGGAAATACGCTATGCCCTTTTCACCGATGGCTCTTGACGCATTGTAGGGACAAACCGAAAATGGAAAGCAGCTGTCTGGAGTCCCACCCGACGAGTGGCAGAAGCTACTGACGGAGAAGGTGAATCGAGTCAATTTGCTGAATTCAAAGCTGTTCAATTGGCCCTGGACATTGCTGAACGAGAGAAGTGGCCAAGGCTTTACCTCTACACCGACTTATGGATGGTAGCCAATGCTCTGTGGGGATGGTTAGACTGATGGAGGAAGTCAAGTTGGAAGCGCAGAGGGAAAACCATCTGGGCTGCTGATACATGGCAAGACATTGCTGGCTGCATAGAGAAGCTGGTCGTGAGAGTTCGCCACACAGACGCACACATGCCCGAGTCGAGCCAATGAAGAACATCGCAACAACCAACAGGCAGACCGAGCTGCACAAGTCAAAGTATCCCAGACAGATCTAGATGGGCAGCATAAGGGAGAGCTGTTCCTGGCTCAGTGGGCCCATGATGCCTCAGGCCATCAGGGCAGAGATGCCACCTATAGATGGGCAAGAGACCAAGGGGTGGATTTAATCATGGACATTATTTCTCAGGTTATCCACAACTGTGAAACGTGCTGCCATTAAGCAGGCTAAGAGAGTAAAACCCCTGTGGTGTGGTGGACGCTGGGATAAATACAGGTACGGAGAGGCCTAGCAGGTTGACTACATCGCACTGTCCCAGACCCGCCAAGAAGAACACTATGTGCTCAGCATCGTGGAAGCAACCACCAGATGGCTGGAGACTTACCCAGTGCCTCACGCCACTGCCTGAAACACCATCCTAGGCTTGGAAAAACAAGTCCTGGGGTGACAAGGCACCCCAGAGTGAATTGAGTCAGATAATGGAACTCATTTCAAGAACAGCTTGGTTACCACCTGGGCAAAAGAACATGGCATTGAGTGGGTATATCATATCCCCTATCATGCACCAGCTGCCGGGAAGGTTGAATGATGTAATGGACTGTTAAAAACCACTTTGAAAGCATTGGGTGGGGGGACTTTCAAACACTGGGATCAGCATCTAGCGAAGGCCATGTGGCTAGTCAACACTAAAGGCTCCGTCAATCGAGCTGGCCCTGCCCAATCGGAATCCCTTTACATTGTAGATGGAGATAAAGTCCCTGTAGTACACCTGAGATGTATGTTGGGAAAAACAGTTTGGGTTAACCCTGGCGCAAGCAAAGGCAAACCCATTCATGGGATTGTCTTTGCTCAAGGATCTGGCTGTACATGGTGGATGATGCAGGAAGATGGAGAAACACTATGTATACCTCAAGGGGACCTTATCTTTGGATAAGCTGCCCATGCTGCTGCATCTGTATATACATATCGGGAAATATAGATATAGTTGAAAAGTTTAAATTTGTTATAGGGCTTTGGCATGGAAGGAATTCAGGGTGGATAGTGTTATAAATGCTCGTTGGAATTTCTTCCAGAAAGCTTGGAGCCAACGCCTTAGTGTCTGTGAAGATGGTTAACAAAGGGCATGATGAATTCATATCATGATGCATTCATATCCTGATGTTAATCGCTTAGCCAGGGCCTTTTGTTCTGGTCTCTCCTGAGGCTGGGAGAGGGAGGGAGGGCAGCTCAGGGAGGGCGGGGAAGTGGCCAGGGTTTCTGTGATTTGTTTTTTCTGAGCAGGCTCAGGAGTCTTGGGGCTCTCAGCAGAGTGAGTGAGGCAGAGAGACACCGGGGTCCGGCAGCACTGGATAGCCAGGACTCTGTCTTCCGCTCCCTAAGTCGACCAGTCCATCCATGGGTGACCATGGGCATTGAGGAAGCTGCCATGGAGAAGAGAGAGAGCATGACTGTTTCTTACACTGTGGAGACAGGTTTTTCTGCTGCTCTTGCCATTGACACCACTGGAGCTGACCTGATGGTGACTGTGCTACTGCATTCCCTGGAGAGAGAGAGGACAGCCGGCCAGGCATGACATCAGCACCTGCTGTCTGTAAATATAACTGTTTTCCCCCTTTTTTTTGGGGGGGGGGTAGCCAAGAGACCTTTTGACTGTTTGCCTTGTCATTTAAAGGGTTTATTATACACGGTTGTTATTTGGTCCTTTCTGGATATATATATATATATAGTGGTTAAGAACTATTATCCTTTTCATATATATATATACACACACATATACTTTTCTAATTAAAGTTCCGTTTTCTAAATTTAAAGGAGAGGGATTATTTCTTGGCCACCATAGTAGATATCTTAGTTTTCCCCTTGAAGTAAGACACAAAGCTATTGAGAAGAGTCCAAGTAGCCTCATACCAGTGAGCTGAACAAAGTTAAAGCCTTAGCAGACTCAGGTTGCCATTGGGCCATTAGGAAAAATTTCTTCAGAGAAAGGGTTGTCGAGCATTGGGACTGGCTGCTTAGGGAAGCAGTTGAATCATCAGTGCTGGAGGCATTTATCTCATACTGATGTGGAACTTAGGGACATGAGTTAGTGGTGATCTTGGCAGTGCTGGGTTAATGGTTGGACTCAATGAACTCAGAAGCCCTTTCCAACGGGATTCTATATGATGCACTCAAGAAGTACTCCAAAAAATAACTACCAAGTTCTCGACAGTGATGAGAGAGGCGGGGGAGAAAGAAAGGGGGGGGAAAAGTGGGGGGAAAAGGCGGGGGGGGGGAAAGAAAAAAGAAGCTGATGAAAAAGTGGCTGCATAAAGGAAATAGTCCTTTTATGCTTAAGATAGCAAAATGCTGTTTGGAAAGATTAATGTCAGAAGTATACCACATAAATCACTGTCAAAGTAGCTTGGCTCTGTGCTTCTAAGAGTTTTCAAAAAGCCATCTATTTTTAAAAAAGTAAAGAAAATTTTTATTTCTCTAAAACTTGTAGGAATAAGTTTCTGTATTTTATTTTTATTCTACACAATGCATGTTTAACAGGGAATTAGTATCTGCTGCTAAGATGATTACCTAGTTTTACTAGTAAAGTCAAATTAATTTTTTATGTCATGTTTATATACTCGTAGTAAAAATCTATCCTTCACAGGAACAAGCTTAAGGAATTTTATTGAGAATAAAAATAAACTTAAGACACATTAAATAAAATGTACAAAAAGTACACTAGCAAGAATGAGGCAACTGTATCCATAAAAAAGCAAAAATGTACAAATTACTTATACTAGTGAAATGTGCAGGTGTCATGGTACAGTCTGATTAAGACCTTACATTCTGATAAAAAAAGGAAACTAAAGCAAAAGCAAGAGCAGTAGTTATGTTCTAATGCCTATTGTCTAAATTTAAAAGCCATATTCCAAACCACAAAAAATAACGTTACTTCCAGTATCACAAAGAAGCCATGTTCAAGAAGGATTAAAAAATTCCCCCATTTTAAAATTGTGAAAACATATTACCTGGTAAATATTAGCCCATGTTCATGTGTTATATTACAACAAAAATTGTCATAGTATTTTACAGAACCTGAGCCAATGCTAAAGTCAATTTAGCTTACGTACAGACCAATAGTTCAGCCCAATAACAAAAACATGTTGCCAACCTTACAAATGTAGATTTCTCACTAAGACTACTTTAATTTCAGAATATTACATTAGCCATGAAGGAAGGTTGTTGTGACCTCAGTTGTGTAACTCCATTACCATTGGGTTAATGCTAGTCCTTGGAGATGCCCTTTATTTTGCTTTCAATTATTCAGTCAACTGACTACTCCACATGGCAAGAAACCTGCTGATGCTAATAAACACAAGATTAGTCAGTTAGAGAAGCAGAGACAAACAGGTATCAGGCAGCCAAGAGACAGCATAACCCCTTCTGTATGGTTCAGTTTTTCTTAATTGGAAGAGTACTGTTTTAGATAACAAAAATACTGGTAAGATCACAAAAGCAAAAAGTTTCTAAAGAGAAGGAACTGAGATTCAGTAAAGACTAGACTGTTACAAGAAAAAACAAAAAAAAAAACAAACAAAACCCCACAAACCTTACAACTTTGTAAAGGTAAAAGAAAAGACCACAACAGAAGAAAGTAGACACACTACCCACCTGTCAGAAAACTTTTAGAGCTGTCACATTAAACCTCTGAATATCAGGAAAGATCAGGAAATCAGAAGCTTAAATAGTGCCATCATTATCATATCTGAAACAAAATACTCATACCAGAGGCAGAAGATTCGCACACTATGTTAAGGACAAGTGAATTTTAACTGTATTCTGCAAAAATAGCCTAGAATTAGAGACAATTCAGTTATTATTTGCAGTATGTGTCCAGATGGTCCAAGTAAAGTTTTGTCATATATCCTAGGGATCCATGTTTCATTCAAATATTGTGCCCAATTACAGAATTGAGGAGCAACTTCCTTTATCAGCTACTAAAAGCTTTTGAACAACTGCAAAGTTGTTTTCATCTTTGTATATTTGAATCAGTGATATTTATCTCTGAACTCTAAAAACAACAGTCAAATACTTCAATATTTTCATTAGGAAATACTATCATAAACTAAAGTATCCAAGACATGAATGCTGGGGTTGATTTTTTATTTTTCTTAACAAAATTATATACAGTCAATTATAAGATACTACTTCCACATAGCAGTGAAACTTTTTCTTCAGTGTATTTGCACTGGAGCTCCCCATACTGTAATTTTACTGCTACTTTCCTGGGGAAGAAAAATCAAATGGAGTTTGTCCTACTGACCTAACAAACAGAATGCAGACACATTTTAGACCACTTTGATGTATTTAACATCAGACAAACCTACAACTGATTAGATATACAGTCAGAATTCCTATGTTTTCCATTTAGAGCTATCTCTGGTATGTATCTTCAACAAGTTCAATGAGGTTTCATTTGGGATTTGTAGGCTATTTACAAGACTACTGTACAAGTACTAATCATCTTTTCAAAGAGGTTTTTGCTTAAAAAAATTTCACTCATGTAAGAGGGGTCTCTGGGCAGTTTGTAGGTAACGGAACAAGAAGGAGATAGACATTTACATTTGATCTTGATACTAAAAGGAAGGCTTGGAGAAGGATGTGAACGGTCATGCATGTGCCCTAAATGCATATGTGTACTATAAAATGCACAAACTCTACTCTAGAAAGGAAAGCATAACTTTTATCAGTTAGCAAACTCACACATTTACAAAACCCACTAGTTATTTTTGAGTAGCAGTATTTCAAGTTGTCAGTACCCTCTGCATTTGTGCTGTCACTTGCGGTTCCATCTTAAGTCCTTTCTTATTTTAATCGGTTAAATGTACTTTTGTTTTACTGATGTTACTAGAAAATGATTTGATTATAAAGAAAAAACCAAAATGCAGTTTTTCCACAATTGCTCTGTCACCGATGTTAGTACACATGTATAAGATACTGTCAGTAGGAAGTGTAACCAAAGCCTTTTTAAAGAAAACGCAAATATTTTAAACTTAAAACCAGTTTCACTGCTAAACATCAAAAGTACCCTTCCTTACAGAAGGCACCATACCATTCAGAAATGCAAAATTTTCATCTTCCCTTTTTTGGTAATTACAGACTTTCAGCCTTCTTTTTATAACTGTCTAGAATTCTGGTCAAGTCTGACAATAGATCTTCAGACATGAATTCTTCATAGTCTCTGTCAATTTTCCCATTCTGTTCATCAAGGTATTTCTAGAAAAGAGTTACAGAAAGTTTATTAGATCTATCACGGTCTCTAATGTACTAATTCTGCTAAAGCATTTTAAGCAGTTATTGCACAGGTTAAGTGATTTCAGTTAAACACTTTTCTGAAAGACAACTACCAGAAGCAGGTTCAACCTGACAGAACGTAACTGCTGAAATTTAATGATCAATTCTGATTATTTATACCAAAGGTTTTGTCAACAAATTTAACTAGAATCTACGGACTCAGTGCAGCAGCTAAATAACTAATGCAGTAAGTTCTAATTTCCATGTGTTTAACTGCAGTTGCTCAAGTCCCTTGAGAGATTTAATTCTGAATATCAAATTTACTTACCCCTACAGATACTACATGAGTACCAATCACTTCTAAAAGACGACTCAAGTTATCACCAGCTTTTCTGCTCTCTTCTGTTGTTGTTTGCACAACAACTTGGTATCTAAAAAGTAAAGATACTCAGAAAGTCATGTCTGCAATTATAAAGTAATTATCAAGTCTGATTTGTTGTCATATTTAGCCATACTTCTTCCTATTAGTATTAACTTGAACCAAGTTAGATTGGTATTATTAATACTCATCTTAAAAGAAAGAGGACTGTATTGTGCTAACCAGTAAGAAATAATGTACCGTAGAGTTAGAAGAGTCTTTTTAAACTTTAAGGTGTAAGATGTGGTTAGGTAAGGCATAAAATGTAGTTGTCTCATAAGTTAGGAAACAAATTAATTTCCTTATTACAACCATATATATGAAAAATATTACATGGGAAACAGGAGTTCTGATAGAGCAGACAAATATTCTAGCACAATACTGTTGAGGAGAGGCATCTTTCAGTTGTTAACTCATGAAATTAATATATACTGAGATGGAAAAATGCTGAAACAATTTTATGTTAGGATTCAAGAGAATATCTTTATCGGTAAAAACCAAAATAAACTAGACAAACATTGAAATTATTGGTCTTACTGTCGTTGGAGATCATGCAATTCATTTGTGGCTTCACTGAGACCTTCATTGACACCACTCTCAAGTAATTGTTTATGCTTCTTTAACAATTCCAGTTCATTTGCACATTTTTGCTCTTCCTCTTCTACTTCCTGTAATAAGGAAAGAGGAGAAAATAACTGCATAGCTTGGGAATAATTAGGATTTTTTTTTCTCCTTTATATTACCTGATTACAACCTGATACTTGAATTCAGAATTCACAAAAGTAACTCCAAGTTCAGAACTAAAAAAACACCAAAGGATATCTCTCCCAAACCTGAAATTTTGGGTATTTTCTGTATCATATTCCTCTCAGAATCAGCCTAACCTTGTCTTTATTCCTTTAACCATAGTTAAAGGTCTGTGTTGTAGCTATTTTCCCTTCAAAGTTAATCTCAAAAAAAGTTATTTACATACACAAATAGCTTAGAAGTGGCACATCATGAACAACTGTTTCTAGGTTAAAAAAATAAAAACACATTTATCTAAGGAAATAGCTTTTGTGTCTAAAAAAAGAGTACAAATTCCAAGTAATCATCTCTTCAAGGAGAATGACACTGTTGACGCTCTATTAAATATAGTATAATTAAATCCACAAAACCATACAAAATTCTGCCATCAACTCAACATGCAGTTCTGGGAGATTCAGAAACATAATTCTTCAAAAATAATGTTAGTACTTAAGCCTTAAGGACAGCATTTTAAAAATCACATGATTATGTCTTATTAGAAACATCCAGTTGCAGTATTTTATGAGCTTACCTTTAGAGAAAAGTATATGCAACAGTACAGATCAAAAGCTAAGTTTCAGGTGTTTTTGAAAACAGTAAGCTAAATTAATCGGCTTTAGCCATCTCAGTGGGTATTAGTGGTGAAATAGCTCTGTTTCATGGCTATAGCACGAGGGTTTGGATTTACAAGAGCATATATGATAAATACTAGCTTGGTTCATGCAGCACTTTTCTCTGGGACACCACAGCCCCACCAAAGTCATGCTGTCAGAGAAGTTGGGAGGTATCAAAGCAGCCACTTAGTTGTTAACAGAGAGGGCTATGTTTTGTTGCCAAACTACAAGTGAGGAAAGGGATTAAGTACTGCTCTTGTGTTGGGGAAGAAAACTAAAGCAAGCAACAGTTCCAGATCATTAAAACACTTAATGTGTTTTTGGTCAATTAATATTATAATTAATATTATAATTAATATTATAATTAATATTATAATTAATATTATAATTAATATTATAATTAATATTATAAGGAAAATCATAAAACATATTTACTAAAACCTGTAAATGTATTTATTATATACAAAGTGCTTAGACAAGGCAGATTCTGTTAATCCTAAAATCTACTTCAAGCACACGCTCTGAGACATCCTGAGGTCAGGAAATGATTGCTGCTGCCTTTTTCACTGGATGTAGTACTTTATGATTTACAGGATCTGCTAAAGTACACTGCCAGATTCTCTTACAAGACAGTGAAAACTGAGTCAATGTAGCAATCAAATATTTCTGATAAGAATGAAAAAATTCCTGGAAGAGAAATGGAAGAAGAGCAGAGGTCCAAACAAACAAAAATGCAAACCAAAAGCTTATATATAAATACAAAGATTAAGGATAAAGATATCATTAAGGATAAATTGTCATCAGCCTGTAAAAAGTTCTACCTTAAGCTTCTGTTGGTAAAGATCATCCAGCTTTTCAGCTTCTTCTGTCAGCCTTTTCACTCTGCTTTTCGTGTCCACTGTCATTACATTCACCTAGAATGAAAACATAACCAAGAAAATATAATTTAAAAGAATTCCAGCATATAAATCCATGCCATCACAAACAACACCTGGCAGCCAGAAAAAAAATAAATGTAGGCCAGGGTGGGATGGCATTAACTTTCTTCATAGCCACTTGGATCACGCTTTGTTATGGGTAAGGGGCTGAAACAGCATTAGTAATACACCAATATTTTGGTTATTTCTGAATAGCACTTGCACACCATCCAAAGTTTTCTATCCCGCTCACTGGGCGGGATAGAAGGGCCCCTCACTGAGTAGGGTAGGGGCAGACAAGAGGTTGAGAAGGCACACAAGCAGGCCATCTGGCCAGAAGGATATGCCATGCTATATACCATCAGGCTCAGTAGTAAAAACCAAGATAGAGGAAGAATAAAATTCTCCTTCTACCAATCCACCCTGAACCCAATATTGCTAAAAATCTTGCTGCTGACAATTTGTCAGAGATAGTAAGCCACACAACAGACTGGAATGAGCAACTTATTAAAAACAAATATTACCAATGTTTATAATCAAATATATATAAACTGCATAAACTTCAGTGCAGGGAATACACAACATTTCGACCAATGGAAAAAGACTCCAATTCCTAGAAAAACTTTTATGTTCCCTCATAATTAATGCAATTTGCTCACAGCTTCCCCTCCCCTCTCTACTTGCCCTCGAAAAAAGGAAAAAAAAGAACCCAAACAAATAGCAGCCCACCACACCACACTTCACCCATGCAAAAGGTCAAATAGGATCAGCAGATACTATGTTTGTTATCTTAGTCCTCATCTTCATTAACCAACACACCTGTTCGAAAGCATCTTCCAAACTCATTTTCTGATCAGCAGCATTCCTAATTTCTTCCTCTGTCTGGTTTATTATCTCCGTAAGGGGAGCCTGTAATATGCATACAAGAAGATCTGGGTAATGCAACTTGTTAGTTTGAGCCAAGATGCACCCCAGTACACCTTTTCCTTCTCTGTTTTTATTTAGACAGCTGTACTCTTCAACACCAAATTTCCTTCATATAATACAACATAGTTATGGCAACTCATCACACAAGCTTTTCAATGAAGTTTCATTGCAAGATTGAGAGGTCTTTCTAACATTTCCAAAGAAACACATCTTTTTGTGAGTAGTAACCAAAGCCTTCAGTGTTGGCTCTACTTACCTTGATCTGACTTCTGTATTTGGCTAGGCAATTTGGTCCTTCCTCAGGATTAAACTGAATCTCAAAGTCACACCCTTTGGAATTTTCAGCGCTTACTGGAATTAGTTTCAGCTTTCGAGCCAGTTTATGATATTCTGCTAGTTGCATTTCAATCTGTTCAGAGAAGAGGGCAAAAATCTTATCAGAGATAGAAGGGAAAAGCTTCGCAAAAAGTGTTCATATAGTACTTTAAACATGTTCCCAAGCTGCTCTGTACAGACATGATTCTATGTTACACCACAGTATTCAAGAGCTGTATGTAATGACAGTCCAGCAGTTTGCTGAATTAAGTGCTGTTTTATGATTCTTTCAGAGTCTGCTCAGAAAGGTTTCTCAGTGTATATGGCTGACACTGAATGGTTTCACATGGGGTTTTCTATATTCATCTGCCATATTTTTTCCTGCCTCAGTTTTTTCAGGATTAGCTGACAGGGAAGTAAAAACATGTTTGAAAATAATACTAAACCAAAGTTCAGTCATCACGTTGATATGTTCTCTTTTTGGTTTTGACAGGAAATGCCACAGAGCCACACATCCTTATAACAAACTAACTTGAGCATACCTCTAAACGAAGCTTATTAAATGCACTATGTTCTAATTAATGATGCTATTTATATGCAAATGTTAAAGAAATTAAGTATTTTTTCCAGTTTTATGTGCTTCATACGACAAATTTAAGTTAATACCAAATGCTTGACAAAGGGTAACCTTGTGAAATGCAAAACATATGTGAAATCTTTTTATTTAGTTTTCCATGTGGCAAAGCAGAAGCTTTTCAATCCCATCCCTTTAAGGACTACACCTCTTAATTCTGTTTGTAGGAATTGAATTTGGCCTTTAAAAGATAGTAGAACTTCTACATAAGGGACTAATCTGGCCTTAAATGCATGCAAAAATACTGATTCAAAGCACTATTTCCGTACTACAAAATCTTAGCTTGAAATTTCTTGTGTTATCAAAGCAATGTCCTGCTAATGTTATCAAAGCTCATAATGTTATTGCAATGAAAGCTGACAGTGGTACATATTCTAGCCGTATATCTTATAATGCAGAAAAAAAAGACAATACATTTCTATATGCTCAAAACAGAAAAGGGGATTAAAAAAAAAGAGAAACATTTTCCAGAGATATTGTAAACAGTGACTACTCGTCAGTTTAGTCTGTTAAGGTATATCTATTGTGTTGCTAGATTATTTAGGAAAGAAGCTAACAACAGTTCATGTCCCAGGTTTCAGCCTGCATGATGAAAACTGATAGCCACCTCTCAGTGCAGTGGATTTTTCACATACCGCCTCTTTATTCCTAGCATATTTTAACTCTTCATTCCACAGCTGATGTTCTTCTGCTTCCACTTCTTTAGTCAGCTTGTTAATTGCTTGCTGCAACTCATTTCTCTCGTGATTTATTCTCTCAATGTCTGCAACTGAGTACTTTTGGTTGTCAAAGATATTCTGGAGCCGGCTATTCTCCTTCTTCATTGCTTCTACTTCCAATTCTAAGTTCACAAAACATTTGTGGAACAGATGTAAAATACCAGCCTATGTAATTAAACCTAACTTTTGCATTTTAGTAATATGAGTAAATATCTATATTTCATTACTCCAGTGTACAAACAGATATTAGCCAAAAAAACCCTGTTTATTAGCAATGCATTTTGGAAAGTTTATTTGTAGCATCATCATACACGAAGTATCTCACTCTGTCCTGAAGCTGAGAATTACAATTATTTAAAAATTATTTCTAGCTTCACTATCCCAATTGCGACCAAGGTCTTCTTACCTGCTGACTCAACTTCGTCATTAACACCTTCAATTTTTTGATCAAGTATAGCTATATGAGATTCCAGATTAGCCAAATAAGTCTGATATTTCTGGACATCTGCTTGAAGAGACGACTTCACATTTCGTAGTGTTACTCTACGATCCTAGTGAATGAGTGTAAAGAACAACCACTGTTAGGTAAATATAAAATAATGACTTCACTTTCCAGACAAGACAATAGCGTGATTGGTCATAACAATAGCAAAATATAAAATTAAAGGACTTTCATAAATTTTTGTCTCTATGACAGCTGAGTCAAGTTAAGCATTTTTAAAATAACAACAAAAAAGACTGAAAATATTCTTGCATTTCATCATTAAGTCTCTGATTTGCATCAGGCACTGCATTGAGAAAGTTCTTACTACAGGTAATTCACAACTTAAGTATAATAATACACAAAGAGCAGTTAAAACTAGGGCAAGGAAAGCTGGGAATATGAACAGCACATTTTGCACAGTAGGCAGGAATCTCCATTTGCCCGCTGCACAGTCACTAACCCATTTTTAAACTCATGATGTGCTAAAAGCAGAATCCATCTTTTCAAGCAAAATATTTTCCCTAAATTGTGTTGTTACTCCCGAATCCCACACCTCACACCAACACATTTGAAAAAGGTAATGTTGAAGTTCAGGAGAAAAAAAAATAAAATGTTGTTCAAGTACCTTATTCTTATTTCAATCAAGATCTTATTACCTGAAAATATGTGCACATATCAAACAGTGACTGAAGACTCCACAGAAAATGCCTTGAACTATAATGGTAGAGAGTGTGTAATAAGCTGGCCTAATTAAAATCTCAAAGCACTGAAAATAAATTTCCATTTGTTGTTATGTACCATAAGTAGCTTCATTTAATAATGACAATAATGGTCAATAAAATAAAATTCAACTCCAGCATATAAACAGAGACAATTGACTAACCGGCTCGTTTTCCTTTTCTTTTTCCAGTCTTGCAATCTCTTCGTGAAGTCTTTTGTTGTCAGCCACTAAACCTTCTATCTGGAATTCATCTATATTAAATAAATCCTCTGGGGGAGAAGCAAAAAGGGGGTGGGGTTATAAATTAATCTCACTGAATATCACCACCTAATCTGATCTTTAGCCTCAGCACAGTAAACACCAATTATCTGGACAAATATTGTACACTAAAAAAAACCCAACCAACAAACCCATTCAAAGGAACCCTTTCATTACAAAGCAAATAAACAAAAATCCCAAAACAAAGAGAAATTAGTTTCTTCGTCCTCATGTCATAAAAGAGCTCAGTTATTCCCATGAGGTAATTTTCTAAACTCTCCTGCAGCCCAAACTACAGAACAGCAGTTGTTAAATAAACTTCATCTATTCCAGCTTCACAAGATAGTCTGACTTGTATACTCCTTTCTCATCCATGTAATTCCTTGTCTCTTGAGGCATTTTTTCCATTATTTCCTTCTTAGTCTTTTTCAAACAGTGACTTGATTATTTTTTCCTACTAACATCTAGTAACACTCTGGTAGCTTGTTTCCTCTCCAGCTGATGTCTTCAGCTTGCAGTCAAAGTGTCCTTAGTCTGGCTTTTCATAGGAGGGCACAGAAAGCAAGAAATGTTTTTCTTCCTTGTTCTCAAATTCCGTTTGTATTTCTACAGCCGGTGAAATGAGTCAGTTTCCTACCTCCTTGAAGACAAACACAAGCCCATGCTGAATCACTTATGGGAACTCTAACAACAGACTTTGGAACTCTTGCAGACTGTTTTCAGGGCTTTCAAAAGTTGAACTTTATTACTTAACAGATCTGCATCCTCTGAAAATACTGTTCTTTAATTGTTAACTTTATCAGACAGAAACAAGTCATCTGCATAGAATTTGCATCTGAAGAACTATATATTGGTTTTCTGTCACAAAGCCATTAAAAATAATACAGATGACACAGGTGCAGTTGACAGCAGATCATGACTCATCCCTCTGCATTAGCAACAACGTAGATAAAAGAAGAGAGAATTAAGTTCAAGTAATTGAATGGTACTTGGAAATTTCAGGTTCCCTTATCTCAGAACACTTCCATTTGTAAACTGAGCAAACTGATGCTAGGAGAAAAGAAAGGAGTAACACAATTAAACACTTAATTAAAACTTGAAAACTTACTTAGTTTTGACTGCACTTCTGCATCCAATTCTTCAAAAGTATCTCTCCCTTTCATGAAAAGCTCATAGCACTTCACAGCATAGTCCATGAAAATCTGAAAAAAATTAAAAAGCTTTCATTTCAACAATTCAAATATCTATAATCAAATATGTAGATAGATATAATACCTATAAAATATCTAGATTGCAATCAATGGAATTAAACAGACAACAAAAATATCTTTCACTGTTTTGATTGTACTTGTGTAAAATTCAACCTTTTCCTTCCTTTTAACGTAGAATGCCAACAGATTGTATTTAGGCTGAAGAAGGCATCTAACCTCACATCAAGAACAGTCTGCAAACTCTTGCTATATTTTTCTGGGATATTTAATAAGGATAGTAGATACAATATTTAAAACTTTTTAATCTTGAAGCATATGAATCTCTCAGGCTAGTTTCTGGAAACTAGGTCTGTTTAACAGACCTTTTTATTAAATAGGATGATTAAAACTCAAATGTGCAGATGTCAAAGAACTGATCTAGAATTAAAGAAAGGTTATAAAAAAAGAATTTCCTAGATACTTTAATTTACAGATCTTTCAAAAGCAATTACATCAGTACTGTAAATTTATATCAATATATATGTATATGTATCACTGTAGAAGCACATATATAGTTTAAATGCATTTTTACTTGCCAACTGCCAGGTCTGTAACCTCAGTCGAAAAATTGATTTAATTCGATTTTTGCTAATTTTCTAAAGAAATGTTTTAGCACATTGTGCAACCCTTTCCAAACACCTGTTGTGAGTGAAATTTGAGTAGTTCTAATAATCTATGATAAATTAGAAAGAAAGCAAGCTGTTGCATTTTTAAGCACCTGAATTACATTGCCACCTTATTTTGTGGCTCAGAAATGAAACACTGTAAACAATTTTTATATAGTAAACTGAGTAGATATTGGCAGAAGCCACTACATTTATAATTCATCAGTCTTTATACTGTACTGCTGTTAATCTCAGAAGACTCAGTGCTAAAGCAAAATGTACTAGAAACCCTACTAAAACAATAAACAAACAGCATAATAATTCCCTTTCTCCACAGAGGGGAATAGGTAAGAGTAGCTGCTTGGAGAATAAGGCATTTCAGTTTAATATCCAGTCTTCACCAATAGACTGTCCATGCCTGCTGCTTCCCCAAGCTTCCCCCCCACTCTGCCAGTTAATCTAGTTAATCAGGCCTTTTATGTGAGGCTACTATACTTCCTAAAGAACCCCGTGAATATAAAATGGAACAGAATCTAAATACAGTTTAAATTGTTGTGTCATATTTAAATTGTGTTCTTACAGCATATGGCAAAATTCAGCTGAACAATTCTGATTATAATCTACATTTTACGATACCTTATTATGCACAATTCCATCATCCGTCTCTCCTCCCCAGCTCTGTCCATCATCAAATGACGGTGCATTTTCCCTCATGGCAGCGTACAACTGAAAGGCACAAGTGTGCATACAAAGAGCAAGGGTGAAGATACCCATTAGTTTTCATATTTGTTTCATGTTCAGCATGAGAAGCAAAGTAGCACTGGATCAGGATTTCTGCAAGCAGATTGCAATGAGCCTGTGTTTAGTTGACTAAACACACAAGTGAAGAGGCAGGAACTGGAGATTCAATACTCCAAGTTGTCTTGCTAAGCCAAATGTGCCTTTTCAGTACAAAAGATGGGATTTTCATGTGTGCCCAATTCAGCAGTGAACTTCTGTCACAGTTTCCAAATTTTACTCAGACTGAGCTGGCAGCAGTAAGAGTTACCAATATTGAAAAAAACCAAAACCAACACACAACAAGCCCCCCCACCCCAAACCAAACAAAATCCCCCATCCAAGCACAAAACTCTCCACTTAATAACAATCACAGGACATTTGAATAATTGCAATTGAAAATTTCATCCTTAGACTTCAAATTTAATGGCAGATGTAACAAGATCTGCACTAAAGATAACATAAAACTTCAGTGACGATACCCAATAAGTTCTCACATTCTGTATATGTGTAAGCCAGCATTCCCCCCCTTTTTCTACATGCGTTTGTCCAGTACATACATTTTTAAAAAAATACAACATAAAAATCTAAGTTTAAAAGTTACTAAAAAGTAAGGCTAAGGGTTAGCTCCCAGATGGCAAGTAAGAATGCTGACCTTTTTCTTTACAAAGTTCCTTGTTTTATATTTATGTAGAAAATATTTTTGAGATTTGTATTGAAACTAACATTCCAGGCCAAAAGGTGGAAATATTTCACTTATAGAAGACAGATGTTACCTTGACACAATCAATTAACCAAACCAAAGCTGTCACCATCTGAGGCCATGTGTGTGGTGCTCCCACTGTGTACAGGGAGCTTTTTGACAGAGGAAAGGGGTATCTACAAGGTACAAAAAAATACATTTTTAATAGACGGGGCAAACAGTGATGACAATAAAGCAGCACATTTTCCCAAAAAAGCAGCACAATTTTTGTATGTGGATACAGGAACAGAAGGAAGAACAAACTCAATTGTTGTTTATACTGTACATCAGAGTTCTTACTCTACTATTTCATTCAATTATCATGGGTTTCTCACTTTGTGAGATTATCAAGTACAACTCCCTGCTCCTTATACGCCTGCCTAAAACTAAACCATATGATTAAGAGTGTCATCCAGGTGCTCCTTGAAGTCAAAAAAGACAACTTACAGTGAGTTCTTAGAATAAGTCTTTGTATCCAGGACTACACACTCTTGGTGCAGCAGAATGTAATCCTTTACAACATTTCAAGCTACATCAGCTGTTTCAAGTGTTGCAGATTAACACAAAATTTTATTAAAATACCAGGAAGTGAACAAAACAGATTTACACCTACATCTAAGGAGCCCAAATCTACAGAAGTAAAATACACTTCTTTGGTGTTTTTAATGATATTGAAAATTCCCCATTATCAACAGGCAGAGGATTTTCTTTCTTGGAAAGCATTGGGGGGGTATTAATGATTCCAAACGCTTACTGAACAAATTCAGAAGCCACTCAGCTACTTTGTGTTGTTTTCATCTCAGCCATTATTTTTGTTATTGGCACACCCTGCTTTGAAAGCAGAATGAGAGAAATTGCAGGAAAAAATATCTTAAACTAAATTGACTGGATCCAACATTTTGGAATTTTTAGTTCTTGGATTCTAACAGCATGAACAGAAGGGTCTGTAAAAGAAAACTGTGTCTGTCTTTCAAAGTTTTATACAAATAATTTAATTTTACATTACAAAGCAAGTTTCCAAGAGCCTATAAACATAAAATACATGGTAGAGTCTGAAAATCAGAGAATAAACCCAGAGCTAAACACAAGTGAAAATAATCACAACATTGTACTTTCTGAGTCTCATCTGAATAAAGCCTACCCATTCTCCCCAGTTGTCAGGCAGAATCTTGTCTATTTAGCACAACAATAACAATAACCATCTTACCCAAGCTCTTTAAAAATTTTGGGAATTTCCTCTTCAAATTTTGAGTCAGGCAGTTCATAAGAAGGGCAGAGAAACCCATAGATAAAAGTGAAGATTTTTAAAAAGTCCTTAACTGATGGAGACTGTAGTGATTTCATGGAAACATTGTGGGCATAACCATTCTCAACCAGAAACTGCAGAAAAAAAAAAGCCACAACACAAAACCATGGCATATTAGTCACTAAATAAAACCTGAAGTTGAAACAAAGGAAATAAATATTTTTATTGGTATAGTCTATGCCTAAACATTCAGAATAAGTTATTATGTTACCTCACAAAGCTGCTTGATACATTGTTGGATGAATGCCTTTTCGTGGAGTGGCCTGGGATCCTTTATCTTTTCTGTACCAAACACACCATACTGACTGTTGCGTGACCCTCCAGCCCCGCTAGCTCTAAGGACAAACAGTAAATACAGGTGTTGTGACAATACAGATAAAGAAGAACTCTCTTAATGTTTAAGTCACTACAATTGCCATTTTTATGTTTTCTTTGCACTGCTATGCAAAGTGATGCCAGAAGTTCTCTCTTTATTTAAGAAGATTGCAAAAACATCATCAGCTTGGAAACCACAATGCACATGTACAACAAGGGGATTACTGCATCCTAGATGAATACTTTCTTCATTTTACTGAAAGAAAGAAACTTTTATGGAGTAGAAAAATACCCCAAAAGATGAAGATAAAATGATGTAGGTGACTGAAAATATAGACTAAAATACAGACTATTTAAGAAATATTTAAAAGGAATAGACCCCTATAACAGCGGGGTCCTATGAAAGAAGTTACCTGCAAGCCATCAAAACACAGAAAATTGTGAACTAAGCAAAGATTATAGAATTTTGGAAGGTTTGTATCTTATAGAGAAGAAACTAAGGCAGACTGAACTGGAGATGCCATTCTTCCTTAAACAGGAAAATGTATCAAGGTGTTTGTAAGGTCTGCAGTGCATATGATTCCCAAAAGAAAAAAACAGCTTCCAAAGTAATTTCTACTCCACAGCACTATTGCTTAGTGATCAAAGAGAGGAGGAAGGCAGACCTGAGGGTCTGCTGGCCTCAGATCCATTATTCCCTATAGTGAAAAATCTGTCGAGAGGAAAATGACAAAATTATGTGGGAGCATTATTGTTTTAATTTACAGTGCAGAGAAAAAAAGTTATCAATACCTCTTCCCAAAAATGCTGATTTTTCTTTCTGAAGTTCCAGGTGTAGGTTTGCTCATGCTCAGCTTCCCAAAGGTACCTTTATCCTTCCTGAGGAATAAGGAGAATGATTCAAGAGACTATTTCTACCATTTCATCTTTTGTTCATGCAAGAACTATAAGCACACTTGTATAAGCCCTCATCACAGCAGCATCTTAGAAAAGTTGACCTATTTTAATGTATTATTTGTCCATTATCAAAACTACTTCTGCAATAAGAGTTATAAGCACACATTTTCTATACAGGCACACCCAGCCACCACCTAAGAAATATGTAAGACAATGTATTACCATTTGAAATGTGTCACAGGTACATAAAAAGATTAAAGGAAGTCTTTTTGTGGAACTAGAGCACTTGTGCAAACCTCCTTGGCTGCAAGGAGCTTTCTTCTCACTGTTTCATTTTTTTCCCCACTTACTACTAACACAACAAAACACATTGCAGTAAATCTCTTCAGAATTAGTTTTATGTACCTATTCTTAGCAAGATGATCAGCAACACTTACATCTGAGGTGTCTGAAGACCCATCTTGTTGTTGTCCTGCACTCTTAGTGCCATCATAGATTGCCGGCCGCTGCTTCCAGCGATACTTGAGCTTCGTCTCATTGTGACTGAACTGTAAATCACAACCCCTCAGTATCAGAAAATCCAGGATCTGAGTACTCGTTTTTTTTAAACGCCACAATGATTTTTGGAAGGATCAGAATGAGTAGAACTTTACATTGGATCAAACAGCGTGATGGAGTTTTCAGAATACTGGATTCTCTTTAAAAAGAAAAGAAAAAAGTGATGTTAGTCTGCAGAAACACATAGGAGCAGCCACAGTCTTCTAAATCAGCTATTTTATTGATCAAAGCGTCAGTTGCTTGTTCCAAACCTACTATTTTACCTTTCTTTATATTTGGTAATTTCTAACCTACACGTTTCACAAATAAAACAGCTTGAGAATTTTTTCAGTTCAGTCAGCTGGGAGGAAGGTTACCCTACCATGACTACTGTTTCCAGCACTTCAGCCATTCATCTACTCCTGAACTGCTAATTCTGAGCCTGCTTATTCATTTTGCAAAAAATCTTACAGTATCCTAACACAATAACTGGAAAACCTATTTTGAAATAATATTATGGCTCTCTGAACAAAGTACACACACAAAATATAAATCAAACTCAAATATTAATACCACTGTTCCCAAGATGACATTAAGTGGGAATTTGAAGTAAATAGAATTAACTCTGGAAAAAAATACTAACTTTCACCCTCTACAGAAGGATCTATTTTATTTATGGGATGGCCCTAAATGTTTGAACTCTGACTAATCGAAAAACCTCCATTAAAACCATTACCAAAACACATCATCAATATAAATTGTGTTTTATTTTGCGTCCAGTTCCACTGCTCACAAACCATGACAGAGGTTTAGCTCAGGCCTGATTCATAGGGTAGCTTATCCATGACTTCACTGTCTCTGGGGAAGAAGCTGCATTATTCCGTCACTTTAACAGGAACCCACCACAGACAGATTGTTTTCACAAATACAACAAGCGACTAGTTTCCCAAATCACAGAATCAATGAGGTTGGAAAAGACCTCTGAGATCATCAAGCCCAATCTATGACTGAACACTACCTTGTCAACAAGACCACAGCACTAAGTGCCGCATTTTCTTGAACACCTCCAGGGACAGTAACTCCACCACCTCCCTGGGCAGCCCGTTCCAGTGTCTAATCACCGTTTATGCCAAGAAACTTCTTCAAATGTCCAACCTAAACCTCCCTCAGTGCAGCTTGAGGCCTGTCTTCTCTTCCTGTCACTTGTTGCCTGGCAGAAGAGGCCAACCCCCACCTGGCCAGACCCTCCTTGCAGTTGTAGAGAGCAATAAGGTCCCCCCCGACCCTCCTTTTCTCCAGGATAAACAACCCCAGATCTCGGTCAGTCTCGTAGGACTTTGCGCTCCAGCCCCTTCACCAGCTCCACTGCCCTTCTCTGGACCCGCTCCAGCCCCTCAGTGTCCTTCCTGAACTGAGGGCCCAGAACTGGACACGGCACTCGACGCGCGGCCTCGCTGGTACCGAGCACACAGGGACAATCATCTCCCTGGTCCCGCAGGCCACACTACTCCCAGAACAAGCCAGGATGCCGTAAGAGCAGAATTTGCCAGCGCCAACACCCCAGCAGGGAACAAAAGGGTAGGGAGCGCGGCAGGGCGTGGGTGCAGCTCCCCCCGCTCGCCCTGACAGCGCGTCTGACCCGTACCGAAGGGAGCCGGCGGCCAGCCCGGCACTCGCCGCCGCCTCACGGACACCAGCCCCGGCGCAGCGTCGGTGCTGTTGTCGCTGCTCCTGCCGTCCCTCTCGGCAGGAAAGACCCGCGTCCCGGAGAGCCCCGTCCCGGCCGTTGCCGCCAGCGCCGCCTCGCCCGTCCTGCCCTCAATTTCAAATCGGCCCGCCCGCCCGTCGGGCGGTGCGTCAGCGGGAACTGCGTCACGGCGGGGCGGGCAGCGACCGGCCCGGCCCCGGCGGGGTCGGCTCCGGGGAGGGTCCTCGGCGGGGCTCGGGGGCGGATCCCCGGCGGGGCTCCAGGGGAGGATCCTCGGCGAGGCCCCGGGCAGGCCGTGGCCGTACCGCGACATGGTGGCGCGGGTGGGTGCGTGAGGCGCTGCGGCGGGACCCGCGGCTGTGCTCCTGCCACGGGGGGTTTTATAAAGGAAAAACTCGACCCTGTGTGCCTGCGGGGTGGGCGTGGGAGCCGGGCCTCATGGGCGCTGGGGCCGCGGCTGGCCCTGTGTTACTGCTCCGGAGCGCTGTCACTTGTGCCTACAAATATACGTATGTGTGTATATGTATGTATATATGTAATGCGTGTAATTATGTATACAGTGCTTGTATATGTAGCATACACGTGTATATATAGTATATGTGTACACACATGTATATATATATATATATATATACACGTTAGTCTCATAGCCACAGACATGATTGCGGGCTATTTTACAGCTTGTTAAAAACGCTGTCTTAGAGTAAATGCATGCTGCGTAAAAGTATAAGAACTTAAGTAAAACTCGCTTACTAATTAAAAAATAGCGTTGTAGGGGTGAAACTAAAATAGGGATGAACATATTGGGGAAGACTGAAGGCAGAAGTTTTTACAGTGTGTGTGTGCAGATGTCTGTCTGAAGGTAGGTGCTACTTTATTAAAACAGTGACAGTTCTGAAAAGCCTTTTCTTATAAAAGTTCCCACAGGAAAAGTTTGCTCCGGGAAGCATGTGCGCTGGATGAAAGCTGTGGTTTCAGGAAGTTGATTTTTCTTCCTGGAAAGAGAGGTTGCTATGTCCGTGGTGCATCGTCTGGCAGTGGGATGGCTCGTGGATCATCTCTCCTTCATCAACCAGTGTGGCTATGAGATCTGTGACTCTTTTGCATGCCCTGGTGGTGTCAGTCTTGATACTTCTGTCACACCTACTGAAGACTGTCACGGTACTTCTACCTTTGTTGCCACCTCCTCAAGCAATGGCCCTACTCATAGCCCTGGAGATGCCATAGAAACAGAAGGTAAAACAGTGAAAATGAGATACGTGTTTCGAGGGGAGTTCTTTGACCTTTCTAAGCCCCATATAGTTGCACGTCCTGGGGACCAGCTATGTCAGGAGTACCCCGAGGTGAGTCTGACAGAAATAAAGGCCAACAGCAGCAGAGAGGAACACCAAGAAGAAACAAAGAGTGGTGTTGCTAGTACCAGGAAGGTATGTTCTCTGTAATACAGTCAGCTATAGTAATTCCATGATAAACACTGTTTTGCCTACCTGAGTCTTCTGAGGTTGTGTAGAAGACCAGGAACTTTTCCACAATGTATTTCAGCATACGCAGAAAATGTAAGCACTTACGAGGCTATTCTTGGGTTCATTGTATCATTAATGTATGTTTTGTGACTCAGAAGCATTGGATTGCCTGTCATTGGGGGTAGTCAGGCACTTGAGCTCAAACTGTGGTTGCTGTCACGGTTGTGAATATTAGCAAATTTTGAAGGAGAATAGGAATGAACTTTCAATACTATTCAGTACTGTTCCATATGGACAAAAGGAAATAAGACTCACAGATTTAAACCAACAAATGTAATTATGAAGACATAGTTACTTTTATTGGTAAAGTACATTTGGTAGCCTAAACTTCTACTATGGGCCCAAAGGAGGCACGAGCACCAGCTATAGCATGCAATAGGTATCTTCAGATCCCACTGTCATGAGTAACATAACGCAGTTTTAAGTCTGTGTACCTTAGAATACCTATGGCAGCCAAAGTATTTTGAGATCTTTTGTTTTTTTGACTTACACTTGTGACAGAAAAAGAAAGAGATGAAAAGTTTCATCTGCTTTTAAAAGAGTTAATTTGTAAATCAGGTGTATTTGAATATTTTTTCCTTTCCTAATGGAATAATATGGATTTTTTTTTTTTTTTCATTGCTTGCTCATTCTGCAGAAACGTAAAAGGAAATGTGTTTTCAACCAAGGTGAACTAGATGCTTTGGAATACCATTCAAAGGTAAGTTGGAACAAAAGTATATTTTGCAAGTACACGATACATGACTTAGGGCATGTACAGAGTGCAGTGCATGGTTGCAACAAAGTTCTGTTCTTGTAGCTTGTTCCATTAGTGGGAAGGTCAATCTCTCCAGTCCTTAAGTGACTTGCAGAGAATATCTTCTTTGTAGATACATGTGAAGTTGCATTTGAGACATTGCTGGAAGCTGTGTTGACAGAGTATCTTTTAGTGTAGTGGATAACTGAATGTCATATTGTGATGAGCTGAATATTAGCTGATCAGGAAGTGACTGATTTGAAGTAGTGTAACCTGTTCTGAAAATCAGCTCATCTTTAGTGTATCAGAGCACTGCGCTGTAGTTCTTTCTTCAAAGCTTCTTTGACCAAACGTGCTCCAAAATATTTCATTTGGCAAATAAGGAAGAATTTTTTTCTCTTAACATTTTGTACTGTCATACTAAAGCATTATGAATGAATTGGAATTCAAGTGTATAGGCTTATGTCAGTAATGTACTGTTGAAGTTACAACTGAAATACACTGAAGCATAATAGCAAATCCTAGAAATAGAGTCTGTAGGTGATGCTTGATGCATTCTTACTGCTTTCCTAAATACTGATGTGAACCTGAACTAAAACCTACACTTGCTTTCTTTCCTTTGAGAAAGGTGTTAGTCACATTGGGCTTTTTGTTTAATTCTGTTCCTCTTGAATTAACTTTGGATGACTACATTTTTCTGCTTTTTACATGGCAACAATCTTCTAGTAAAAATATACAGTTTGCTTTGACATAGTGCATAGGTCCTGTGATTATTTTTGTGAATAAGCTATGAATGTGCATAATCACCTTAAAGGAGAGAATTTTGAAGTTCTACATCAAACGGGGAATTTATGAATACGAAAACCTTCAAGCTAAAATAAAGTCATTCAACTGTAGAAATAAGGGAAGAAATGAAGAGAAGAAATTTGATACCTTGGAGGCTTGGGTATGATTTTTGGTGAATATGTGAAAAGACAGAGTTTGGAAAAATCTGTGATCCTGGTTAGCCTCTGATACCATTCACAGATTAGAAAGTATTGGCATTTTACTGTATTTGTATTGTTAAAGGTTATAGCTCTGCAAGTCAACTCAGATTATTTTGGCTCTTATTTATATCTTTAGACTCATTTTCAAAAAAAAAAAACCACGCAAAACCAACAAACCCAAATTTGTGTCTGCCAGTGAATCCATTTATTAATTTCAGTCAGTGTCAGTGCAGGGAACAGAACCAAATATGCTAAATTCCTCTAGCAACCATTTACTAAAACTACTGTTTAAATTGCCTGATAGTGAAGAGACTGTCTGCACCTGCAAATTAAGTGCATATAGGAAGAAAAGACATCTGCATTAATTCAGCTGTGCAACTTGTTGGATTTCTAAAGATATATTTATTAATTCTGTTAAAGCAGTGTGAAATTTTAGTATCACAAACTGAAGCACTAAGAAGTTAAGACTCTGGCCTCTTGGGTATCTAGATGGTGGCATTATTAAAATAAATCATTAAAAAAAATTTCCTTCCCCTCACTATTAACTTGAAAATTGTAATAAAGAGTATTTTGTAAAAAGATCTCATAAGATTGAGGATTCCATTATCAGAAGCTTTAGAAACTGTAATAAGTACCTGAAACCTTTGATAAAGCCACTGTAACTGACAATATTGCTATTGTAAATGTACAAAACCACCTCACTGAGAAGTAAAACTCATACAGGCTTAAAGCTTTTAGAATAAAGTACGTCTCTAATTTTGCAACGTAGGGGTGCTGAAGTGAATGACAATGTATATAGATCCAAGAGTCTTGTTGTTATGGACTCACAGGCTATTTGAGAGGTTTGCCAATTAGAAAAGTTGCAAAATCAAATTCTGATACTTTTAATTTGATTTACTGATTCTACTGTGTTACTTTTAAACTGCATAAACTCTGGGTTTTTTGAAGTGAGTTAAAATATGGGAAACTAGAGATTTTTAGATCCCAGTATACATCTCAATTAAAATTAGATTAGTGAGCACAGTAACTTGAAATTAGATTAGAATTTTAAATTAAACTTCCGATAATTGCTTTGAAATTTGTTTGGTTGGAACAATAATATTTCACCTCTGTTGGCTAAAATGTTTTATTCAGTAGTTTCTTACTCTCTTTCTCCAGGCTTCTAATGATTGTAACTTTACCAAAAAATGAACAACATAAGTTAGCATGGTGTCCTGGTTTAGGACAGGATAGAGTTAGTTTTCTTCTTGGTAGCTGGACAGTGTTGTGTTTTGGATCGAGCATGAGGACAGTGTTGATAGCAGTGACTTAAACATCAGTGTATTAAGTAGTGCTTACCCTAAGTCAAGGAGTTTTCAGTTTCCTGTGCTCTACCAGCAAGCAGGTGCACAAGAAGCTGGGAGGGAACATGGCCAGGACAGGTGACCGAAACTGGCCAAAGGGGTATTCCATTCCATAGGATGTAATGCTCACTATATAAACTGAGGGAGTTGGCCAGGAGCCACAGACTGCTACTGGAGCATGGGCTGGACATCAGTGAGTGGGTGACGAGCGATCTTACTGTACATCAGTTGTTTCTCCTGAGTGGTATTTCTTTCTCTTTCTCTCTTCTTAATAATAATAATAATGATAATTAATTTTGTTTCAGTTCTTAAACTGATGGTGTTTTTTCCCTCGATTCTCCTGCCCACCAGGGAGTGGGGGGCATGGGGTATGAGTGAACAGCTGAGTTGTACTTGGTTGCCAGCTGAGGTTAGACCATGACCCATGGTGTTATTATCATTACCTTGTAGCTTTTGAGCCAGTGATCTCTGTAATTGGCAAGGATCCTTTTCCCTGCCTTCAGGTTGAAAAATGTTTTGATTTCGGTTTCATTCCCTGATCACGTAGATACTTGAAAGATCATTTCTTTTTTCCCTTGTTTCTCTATGACCATACAGGTCAGGAAGCTGATTTGGGAAGGCACTTTACGTTTAGTCCAGGAAGGACTCAAAAGTGGTTTTCTTCACCAAAGTATTGCAGAACCCAGTTGCAGGAAGAATAATGTTCCTGTTGTCTGTGGGTTGGCTGAATTATGTGAAATGGCAAAGCAGTTTCCAGCTGTGAATGAAGGTGACCGTCAGGCTGTACATGTGCTTGAGGATGAAAACTTCAGTCCAGAGCAGGACCTGCTTTCCTGTGTTACAGAAAACAACTCAGACTGTGCAAAGATAATTGAGTTAATGGGGCAGAAGTACTTGGTGCCACCAAAAAGCAGCTTCCTTTTATCTGATATTTCATCTTTGCAGCCCCTGCTGAACTGTAAGTATCTTTAGGTGGTAGAATTTACCCCTTCTCTCCTGCCTGAAAAGAGAGTTAATGTCAAGATGAATAGGAACTCAATGAACAGATTTTAATACACAGCATCACACTGATAGGAAATACTGATGCAGACTTTTAGAGTGGTATTTGTAAATTTGTGCAAATAGGTGAGGGTTTTCAAAGGAATCTTGATGGGTTAGGAGATCATGTCATGGTGAGTCTCCAGGGAGACTCCTTCAAAAAGCGTGTTCTGAGCCACTGTCAGCATAGTAGTCGTGTAAATGCATTAGATTGGGACTAGCTATGCTGCTGGACCCCTATCCCACAGGATGAGGCTTAACATAGCTAAGTCCATGCTGCTGCTGGAGTGGTGATCCTACTGTCTTAATTTTTAGCAACATTAGACCATGGGAGAGGGATGAGATTATGCACCATTTATCAAGGGTTCCCTTACAGATTCATCCTGTTCAGTGGCAGGGTCTTTTTTAGACTGGTGTAAACACAGCACAGTATCCCCTAGGGAAGGTAACTGAGAGGCTGCTGCACCCAGTGGGAGGGGAGCACCAGTTTAGCAAGACCATGAGTAGCAAGCAAGACTTGGTGTCTCAACTGCTACATTCACAGCTGAGAGTATTGGTTTAAGCCAAAATCAGTGACAAGGAAATGGGATTTTAGAATAAATAACTCCTCTGTAAACGTGAATCAGAAGCTTTAAGCTGACAGCATGCACCAGTCTTCACTGTATTTCACCATTTCATTAACTTTTACATTGACTTTCATTATTATTATTAGCAGCAGCAGCTAAGCTTTGTCAGTCTTACAGGAAAGATCTTGCCTCTGAGCAAGAGCTGGGGATTACTGCTCTGCCTTCTAATCAGTAATTCTAAATTTTTGTAAGGTTGCATACGATAAGGGAAGAAACATATGCAGCTTAATGTTCATTGTTTTTGTTTTGTGGGGTTTTTTTGTTTGTTTTTAGGTTTTGTTTGATTTTTTAAAAATAGGAAGACATGCAGGAAGTAGAATCTTATTATCCAAGAAGTCCAGAATTTAGCTAGTTAGCTGTTTGCAGCTATAAGAAAGAGGGAAGATCATCCTCAGTATTAAAGGAAAAAGTTGTAGTAAGCACATTATTGAACATCAAATATTGAGCTATTGTTCTTACCATTAGACTCATTGGAAGGACAAATATGTTCTCTGGAAAAAATAAAATCAGAAACTCCTGGTTTTTTATGGATGTGCCCTGTATTTTCTTTTCTCCAACTGAAGTAGACTCAACTTCTCCCATGAAAACTCAGTTCTCTTCTTTGTGTCCATTGTTTCTATTTAAAACATTAGATCTAGCTGTCTTGTCTCTCTAGCTCCAGTAGTGCAAAAGAGTTTTCCAGAGCTGTCTTGAAGCTCTGTATGTCCCTGTTGGCCCGCTGAAAGATCAAACAGGACAGGAATCTTGTGTTCAGAGCTTCTTGAGCTTTTCACTCAGCTGGGTGCCTTATTACGTAGCTTCTGTTAGGAAACTTGAAGAAGTTTTTGTTTTTGAGACTTGCACTCTATTATTTTTTTTTCTCAAGGAAATTCTCAAGATGCTCAAAATGTCTTGGAAGGATCTGACACAGATCACATAAAAACCCTTTCCTTAAGTAATCAGCCTAAAAATCCCTGAAGGATATGACTATCTGAATTAAAAAAGCATGCCAAAAGTCTTTTAGCTTCTTACTTGAAAAGAACAGAAGGAATGTGTGGCTTTGCAGTTTCAACTCACAGACTTTTAAAAAACTAATATACTGGTTTTTTGTTTTTTTTTTATTTCACTTGACAGACAAGAAAAAATATGATGTAATTGTGATCGATCCACCATGGGAGAACAAGTCTGTTAAAAGGAGTAACAGGTACGTTTTGTAGTAAAATCAAGCAAACTTTGTCATTTTAGCTTACAAAGGGTAATTAACATTTTAATGTACTGATGCAGTCCAAGACCAATATAACTGTGAGACTGCAGCTTAAACTTGCAAATATTTTGGCATATGCTTACCTTCAAGTCTGTGAAATGTCTTGGGGATTTCACTGAAAGGATTTGGACACTTGGCTTACAAAATATTTGCAAGAGTAGATCTTAGACTACCTGGCTAATGAGAGAATGTGTTAGTCCTTGGGAATTATAATGTCTAGAGCCAGCTGTTTTGTAGGGCCCAGATCATGCAGATATTAATCTGTAATTAATAGGGTTACTTCAGTGGGCATAAAGCTAGATAAATGTGTATTTCCAGAACTGAAATCTTATTCAAAAGTTTTGTTTGTTTTTTGTTTTTTTTTTTTTTTTAATTATTCGAGCTGTAGCGTGAGCTTCAGTCTAATGAGTAGAAAAAAGTGATAATGCAGTAATAAAATCCTGAAGTGCAATAGGAACTTTCTGAGTACTGTGTTTATGAAGTTATTAACTTAAATTTTTATGGGCTTCCTTCAACGCTGAGTAACATCAGGCTTATGCCAGTGGAGCACTCGTGGATTACCTTCATAGGATATGAGCCCCTATGGATTATCATAAATTGTATCAATGTGAAAGAAAGACAGGATATAGGACCTTACAGCTTTCTGGAGTAATGTCTACTGTAGCTTTTGAAGATATAATTTGAAGATGCGGAGGCTGATAAGTAGGCTTTACTTTGAAAGCCCTGCAGAAACCTGTAAAAACTCCAAGATGACCTCATTCAGATGTCTTTCTTGACTATGTATGGTACTCAGAGGAAAACTGCAGTTATTCACAAACGCAAATTAGCCAGCAAGACTCTCTCTGCCTTACAAAGTAAAAGCAAAAGGTGCAGGAGCCATCACTACCCTTAATTACCTTGTTGACACCTAATCATTGTGAAGCATTTCACATCTGGGTGAATCTTTTTTCCTCTGGACAATCTAATCCAGGAGGTATTTTGGATTTTATGCGTGTTTACTGTTTCTCACTGCTACATTGTAGAGGGTCCTAGGTACCCAAATGGTAGCTGTTGTTTTCCAGTAGGCAGTGTGCCAGTATTTTTAATGCTGTAATGTGTAGATTCCATGAATTACAACTTGCTAAGAGTGTAGAACAGCATCATGAGAAAAATGGTAGGACAGGACCGAATCTGGAAAGCGTACTTTATTCAGTTTACTGGTGAAACATTCCGTTAGCTCAGAAAAACACAGAATGGTTTTGAATAATCTAGAAAACTTATACCATGACTGTAATTTAAAAAAAAATAATAACTTCTGCAAGTATTTGGAGAAATTATTATCTTTTATGACCTCTTAGCTTGCTAGTCAAATTAGTGTTGCCCTTGCACTTGCAAATGACTCACTTGTCATTTTCATTCTAAAGAGAGTTTATTATGAAAAGTGAATAATAGTTCATTGCCTAAGAAGCGACTTTTAACTAAATAGCTTTGTTCTGTTGTAAAGATAGGAGTATTGAATTACATGTGATGGTTCTTAAATGAAACATATGGACTTTTAGACTTCATCAGTCACCACTCATAATGCTTTATTTGGGGGAATAGTGGAAATATGTAGTTAAAGGTTCTCAGTAAAACCTAAGTACATGCACTAATGATTTGATATAAAGTCTGTCAGATTTGGCCACTGGGTGTCAGTCTTGAACTATTTTTATGACTTCAGTTGTCAGGAGTTAATTTTCGAAACATCTTGTCTGTGTAATTTCTTTACCCATTTATGTTTTGCAGTTTTTAAATTTGGTATATGCTAACTTGATTTCTTACTCTGTTTCTGTATAGGTACAACCTCTTATCTTCATGGCAAATCAAGCAAATTCCTGTTCCAGCACTAGCTGCTCCAAATTGTCTTGTAGTCACATGGGTGACTAATAGACAGAAGCATTTACGTTTTGTTAAGGATGAACTTTATCCTCATTGGTCAGTGAAGACACTTGCTGAGTGGCACTGGGTAAAAGTAAGTTCTCAAATTTGTTTTGTTGCTTTCTTGGAGAGTGAGAGGACTTGCACTATGACACCTTATTATATTCTTATAATTTGTCTATTTACCACTACATGCTTCTGTGTTTGAAAGGTATGGTGTCATCATTATCCTTCTATTTATAAAAGAAAATGTCTTGGAAAAAAAAGGAATATCAAAATTTTCTGCTGTGTATTTTTAACTCTTTTGTGTCAGATTACTAGAGCTGGTGAATTTGTATTACCTTTGGATTCTTTGCACAAAAAACCCTATGAAGTTCTTGTATTGGGGAGAATTCAAGGAGACGTGAAGGAAGCCCTAAGGTACGTCAGGACAATGTCAAATGTTGTTTTGAGGATGTTAGGATCCCCTTTGTATAAGTCACTTGTTTATATTATAATTCAATATAATGTCCCAAAATCTCATGGCATCATTTCTTGGCTGATTGTGGACGCAAAGATAGCCTTACTGGCTTTTGGTTAATGATGTGCCTTAGTGAGATTAAAGAATGCAAACCTTTGCCTGTTCCTTACATCTGTCTGTGCTGGGGAACAGGCTTAGATGAAAGTCTCATGGACAGAGCTTTCTTTGCTGACATATTCACTTAGACCATGAGTCCCTGGCACAGGCTGATGCCATTTTGGGAATGCTGCTGTTTTTCTACATGTGAAAAGATACAGGATTATGTTATTTGTTCTCAATGGCTTTGTACGGCTGTTGTTAACCAGTTTTTGTCTAAAGCCTCAGTGAAGTCAAAAACTGTCCTTTTATATGTCTGAGCAACATTTAACTTCCCTTAGACTTAACCTGAAGTTTTGACTGTGAATGAGCATTCTGTGTATTATCTGTCATCTGAGGTAGCTCTGTGAGAGCTGCAGCATCACACTGGGTGGCATTCATTCTCATACTTCTTTTCTTGTTCTGATTGATACAACAGGGAATCTGAAGGTGTACCTCCAATTCCAGAGCATAAGTTAATTGTCAGCATACCCTGCACTCTGCATTCACATAAACCTCCTCTTACAGGTATGTTTTGTTTTTGTTGAGTAATGTTTCTGTAACGTAGTGGACTTGGATGTCTCATTCTAGGATGCACCTAGAATGCACCTAGAATAATTTCCTGTAAGCCGAGCAGTTTTGCTCAATGGAACTTGTGGTTCCTAAACATTTCTAAAAGTGTTGTGTGGTGCGTAAGTCTTGATCTCTAAAAATGAATGTGAAAACTAGAACTTTGAGCATTATTGTATGAATATCTTGGGGAGACGTAAAAAAAGTTGCCTTTTTCAAAATTTGTCTTTTAAATACTTCACAGTTTACAGATATTTTGTATATGAAGTTATGACAAATGACCTAAAGTACCTTGTGGAGGGAGAACTTTGGGAGTATATAAAGTAGGATATCTTCTACTTAGTTAATAAAGACAGAAAACTATTTCTTTATTATGTCATCTTGAATGGAAAGTTTTCCTTTCTGCATGAATTGCCCACAGTAAAATTATGGCTTTAAATCGAAAAACTTAATTATTTTAGGACTGCTAGTAATAGGCAACAAAGAAGGCATGCCCTGTTTATTTCTGAGGAGCTATATTTAATTTACTGAAATTGATGCAGTAGCTCCAGCCAGCCAGTTAATGTGAGTATGTATCCAACTTTTTGGAGTTTAATTCAAAGAATTTGAAGGCTTCTGTGTGATATGTTGTTACCTTTTGCATGTTGTTCTGGAGCAGTCTGACTAATTTTCTCAATACGATGTTGTACCTCTTTCATTATTATAGCACCTTAGAACCCTACAAGGCTGTGGTAAGAAATATATGTAGTACCTCTCACAAAAATTGCTTGTTTCGTCCTCCCACAAGGGGGAAGCTCACAATGAATCTGCAAATATTCCAGGTGCACATGGTGCTGTGTAGTCGTATCAGAAAAGGCAGGTAGAAGAAATATTTAATGCTGTTGGACAGGACAGGTGTCACAGTTTGCTTTACTGACATGTTTTTTTTTCTATTTGAGTTTGGAAGCTGATCTGGAAAATTGTTTTATGTTCAGGGACACTCTAAAGTTTGTGTTTAGGGGCTTGTATTTGTTAAATTAGCATATGTATACATACGTATACCTGTTCAAAAGCTAGTAGAAGGGACATACTTTGGTTAGCTAAAAATGCAAAAAAAGAAAGGCAATTCTAGCAGTTTGTATGTATTATAGAAAATTCTAGTGCCACAATGGTCCTTGGAACATTTCTTTTGTAGGGCGGAATCTACAAACTGTATTGGGAAATCCTTTATAAATTATGATCCTGAATGGATTTTGAAAGAAACTGCTATTTTTTTGTGTGTTTCTTGAGTCTTTACTTGAATGCTGGGATTTGATAACATTGTGCAGCATTTAAATTTCTGAAAAAATGAATTTACTGCGGAGCTAATATCAGTGATTTACGAAGGTTTTTTTTTGTAAAAATCCATGTGCTTCATACAGGTTTTTGGCAGCTCCATTCAGAATATGGTTATGTAATGAAAAAGTAGACCATAAGGCAAAAACTAATTGCTAATGCTTTGACTTCAGTGCTGTACAAAGTCTTGCTTTTGCGACCGGACAATATTCTTGAGTGGCCAGTAGAGAGCAGCTGAGCTACATCCTAGAGGGTGTCAGAAGGAACTTGAACAGAAGCAGAGATTTGGCAAGGGGGGGAGAAGGACACTTGATGAGTCAACTGCATTCTTTATTCTTTGTTAAAGTAGTAACAAAGCCAAACCCATTAGTATTTACTGGTGCTGTCAGGCACTTTGTTTCTTATTACATTAATAAAAATTGTATGTTGATACATAGGTAGCCACTTAATGACTGATTGTAACAGTTTATCTCTCTGGAGGAAGGGAAAGATGTAAATTAAAGTAAGCCATCAAAAAGAGATGTTTGTGTTCCTACAGTGCATTTAACCATGCAATTACAACTGTAGGGGTTTTTGGTGATGCATGTGCTGTGTTCAGTGCTTAGAGCTTTAATATTTCACTGTAAATGTACTTAAGCTGCTTTATGCAAATGTGTTAAAATCAAATTTTATTACTCCAAGTTTTGATTCAAGTAACAGCAGGTTTGCTTCCTAATTCAATTCAGTGTTGCTCTTAGAAGACATAAAAGATAATCTGTTACACAGATGGATGAAGTTCTACATAACTTCACATCACCTTTTTTCCTTTTCCTGTATTACAGATTGTTCTCGTTATAGCCATTTCTCCTCCAGTTTTTAAGAATGTACATTAATTGTTAGAAAATAATATTGTCACGTAGGAGTATACCTAAAAACACTGGAATTAGTTCTTGACTGTGTCCTAGCCATTCTGCACACTCTCAGCAGAACAATGCAATGGGAAGTCATGGGAGCTCCCTCCTCCTGTAGCAACCCTGGCTTGTTAGGCCATGATAAAAAGGTTTTCTTGAAACCAGAAAGAAGTATATGCCTTTTTTTTCCCTTATGTGTCTTGTGAGCCCTTACTGTTAGACTAATTGATAGATACATCAACGTCTAGGTTTAACTTGAAGCGCAGGAAAGATGCAGAGGTGTGAAGCCATCTTTGTGCTGAGTTTCATATCTTTCATATCTGTTTCTGATCCTTCTCTGTTCAGGGTTTAGACAGACTGGGCAGTAAGGACCTCTACATTACAAACTCTTCTGAAGTGTTATTCTAAACTGAGATCAGTTGTGTGCTTTGTGCTTTGCATGGCTCACCAATAAGACAGTAAAAAGCAGACAGTCATTTTCGCTTTCCGTATCCAATTTCTCAATGCAGAACTTGCTGTTTAGGCAGTGGAAGTTCAAAAGATAAGGGGATTGTTGCTTGTTTCGAAAATAATTCTTCTTTTTTGCTTATTTAAATGCTTCCAGCAGCACACATCTTCAGTACCTGTTTGAGATTAAGAGTAAGCAAGTATGGCAGGTGTCTGCTGGATCGCGCTTTGGAATGAAGTGGGTTTTCTGGAAGACCAGTGTTACGTCTACCAGCCAGCTTTGTGCTAGCGTCATGTGTTCTAGGGCACTAGATACCCAAATATAAGTGCCTGAGTTGCTGTCATAGTGCTTTTGACACCTTTGAGTGACAAAGAGTAGGCTGCTTATCCTTTATTTAAGCTCTTGTTTCTTGTCAGTGGTATCTGTAAGTGGATAGAAGTAATTGTGTGGTGGGTTTTGTTTTTCAATTTATTCCTGTAGTAGAAGAACTTAATATTTAATCTTTCTACTGATGTAGCTCCTGTAACCTGTTTTCAGAGGAAAAAAACTCCAGGGTTTGCCTAAAGGCTGCAAGTCAGATCCCTGTGTGTTACGATAGCCTTCTGGTGATAAAAAGGTCTAACAAAAAAGCCATAATTTGTAACTTGATCACTGACTTTTCCTCTTTTAAGGAAACCAATGTAATGAGATTTTAAGCCAACAAAATGCAGTCCTCTTGATGGGGTAATTTTCATTGCAGTACAAGTTACTGCCTGATGTGATTATGTAAATGCCTACAACCTAGCAATGAAAAATCATACTATAATGTGTTCTCAAATTATATGTAATATGTCTCTCTTTTTAAAAAAAGAAACTCCAACTTTAAAAAGATCCTTTCTCTGGCAGAAGGAAAGCAGGAGATTCCTGGGAATTCCTTTCAATTCTATAACCAAATTGATAGAAAAATTGTCGTGTGCCTCCTGCTTCTGCTGAACTGATCCGTTTTTTGGCTTCCTCTTTTATGCTTTTTGGTGAACCAATCTCTGAAATTGGTAGAATCTCTGAAGTGTTTTTTTTTGTCCTTTCAGGCATGGAAGTTTTTGATTGCTGAACTTAGTGCTATGTTGATATTTTTAACCTGTGCGTTTTAAGATCTACCAACTCTGGGCAACCTGTTCCAGTTTTTCAGCACCCTCATTGTAAAAAATTTCTTCCTTACATATAGTCTGAATTGAACCTTTTTTGGTTTAAAACTGTTACCCCTCGCCCTTAGTGACTCCTTTTAAGTATTGAAAGGCCACAGTAAGCTCTTCCTAAAGGCATTCTCCAGGATAAACATTCCAAACACTCGCAGCTTCTCCTCCTAGTAGAGGTGCTTCAGCATTCTGAGTGTGCTGGCAAAAAGTGATGCACAAGAAATACTTACATAACTGGAGCTGGAAGTAGAACAATTAATTTTACAACTTTTTTTTTTATTATGGTGGGTTTGCAAAATGGTATAAAAACAGCTATTCATAAGTGGTGTCTAATTAGATGAACTCCCATGACACCAAACAGTGCAGCAAGTTTTCTGTTAGAATTTTCCTCTAAACTTCCCAGACTTCTCTGCAAATGTTAGATTTCTTTAAGCATTTTAACTTGTCTCTAAAAGAAGCAGGTTTTTGGAATAAGATTCCTGCTGGTAGCAGTATTTTTTAGATTAAAAGCTGCCTTGATGGTAATCCATCTGAGACATTCATGTGACATTTGTTAAAGATTGGGAGAAGAAGAGATTTTTATATGAAGCCAAAATACAAGAAAGCCTGGAAACATCCATTACAAAATATTTACAAAAAAGTTTTGAATATATTGAAGCTTTTTAAGAGGTGGTCATATAGGTAGGAAATGCATCTGGGCCTGGCTAATGCTGAAAAGTGAAGGGGATGCTCTGCAACAGGGGCAATCCATGACCTGATCAGCTGGGGTCTCTCACAAGCAGTCTGTGACTGGCAGACTTGCTGCTGGGGGTCAGGACTCGGTTTGCACAAAAAAAGAAAACAAACAGAAAAAGCATTCCCTCTCATACTTCGGTGTGTGCTGATTGGATGTTTTTTTGCTTTCTGCAGTGATCACATCTGAAGAGGCTGAGTCAAGCAGCATAATGTGTGATTTATGAGCTGTATTTTTAAGTGACAGATTCAGGAATCACTGGAAGATCTGATAAAAAATGACTAAGATATCCTTTGGAAAGGGAAATGTTTTCATAATTTTTCTTCTTTTGTCCTCAGTAACAGAACTAAAAACTTAACATGTAATTTTTAGTATGGATAAGGCTTTTTCTGGTCTTTCTGCCTTCCCTGTATTGTGTAGACCTCAAACCTTTGCTTTTCTCATGCATATTTTTATATGCAATAACTTGGTAGCTGTTTTATGAAACCTAGTTAAGCATTTCTTTGAACCAGCCACAGACTAAATGGCTCTGTATGACAAGTAACACATTTAGCAATAAACTCTTTGCAATAATACTTTTCAAGCAAAACGCAAGATCTTTTCCTATCACTCCAAGAATACTGGTCATAATCATTGGCATTAACATCATTGATGTTAATGACAGGCATCTATTTATTTGGATTCAAGCAGTAAAAATGCCCAATTATAAAAGACGTTTGAGATTTTTGTTACTGAATAAAAGAACAGCTATATAAATATCTCTTCAGCTGCCAAGTTGGTATTGGGGAAAAAGTAGTGCCTGTGCTTTTATAGCCCTTTAGTGCTATACTTATTTAACTGATGTTTCTTATTTTACCTCCTAACAGTCATCACAAAAATGCTTTTATCCCCTTAAAGGTGCAAAGGAAAAGAGCATGGTCTCAATTAAGAAAAGCAGGGTTTTTTAATTTATTTTTAGAAGTGTTATCCCTGAGTTATAGGAGTTAAGTTAGTCTTTAGGAGCTGCTTGGTTGATATTAGTAAAAAATTCAAAACTCATCTATGTAGAGACTGAAATAAATCCTCATTTCCTTTCTCTAAATGAAAACCAATAAATCAGGGCTATTGAAGGCCTTGACAGTATTGTTCAGAATCTCAAGGGCACTTATTTAAAATTACTTTCTCACTATAAATAGTCCAGCTGTTTGATGAAATCCCTGAAATTAATTTGCTGTCTCTCCCTTTTTTAATGAAATATTTGTTTTTTCATCCACTAGCATCACAGGGGAGGTTTCATTTGTTTACTATTGTTATTTGTACCATTTTCACTGTTTATCTTTTTTTCTCTTACACAGCAGTTCTGGCAGAGTTTATGAAGCCAGATGTGGAATGCTTGGAGTTGTTTGCTCGCAACCTACAGCCTGGCTGGACCAGCTGGGGAAACGAGGTCCTGAAGTTTCAGCACACTGATTATTTCACTATTCTGCAGAATGAGAACTGAGCTGGGCCTTGCATATCTGTATCTTCTGAAATTCCGTGCCTTCCCAGGGGCGCTCTTGAACTTGTCTTTATTACTGATGGTTCATTTAAAGGTAACAAAACCAGTTGCATTTCAGTTAAAATTCTTGAGGTAACCAGATGTCTGTTTAGTGGTATTTCTATTTGTACAAGTTGGTCCCTTATTTTGATGACCTGAACATATGTAAATACTGATGTTGGAGTGTAAGTTCATCCCTGTGTTTTTTTTTTTTTTTCAAACCTCAAGGAAGGAAAGATATTTTGAAGAATACTCACTGTAGCTAATCAGTCTGAGCTAATAACACAAGTGCTACATTGTTATCTTTAAAGAAATATAATGAGTCTTTCAGAGACAATGAGACAAAAAGGGTGTCAGTGGAAGTAAACAGTTCTGAATTACACATATTTTCTTAAAGAAGATCGTTTTTTGCAAAACAATGGATTTTGAACTAAAGTAGTTATGAAGACAGTGTATCCTCCTACTTGTTTGTATCTTTGTACCTCAGAGGAAATAAAAGGAGCAGTGTTTGTGTTGATTGGCACATGAATTTTTGACTGACAACATTCTATATAAAATTATATTTTTAAAACGGCTCGCAATTATATGTTTCCGTATTTGGTGTTAATTCTTTGTAAATTGTAAATGATCAGTCTCAACATCTTAAAAATTCTGAAATTTTAGCAGATTATAAGTATTTTTAAAATTCTCCTTCCCTATGTTCTTGAAACAATAAAAAGCTATGACAGTGAGCTGTATTTTTCAGCTAACATAAAGATGATTTTTTTTTAAGAATGGTACACTTTGTGTGTCCTCTTCTGTGCTAAGATTTGCTTTGAAAAATAAAATATAAAGAACCCTCTGTCACTTACTCATTTGCAGCAGTAGAAGCAGAGGTGCTGGACAAGCTGATTTTCCTGATGGCAAGCTCCTGAGTTCTGACTGTTTATAATGGGGAACAAAATGCATTGCATACCTTGTTTATCTTCATTTCCCTTTTGCTAGTCTATTGACT
>JAWWMO010000083.1:102365631-102406190 GCA_035047845.1 Dendrocincla fuliginosa
TCTTCATTTCCCTTTTGCTAGTCTAATGACTTGTGAAGATATTTTATTTTAAATTAAAATTTAAAGATTATTTTTGGTAATTTTGTAATAAAAATGAAAATAAAAACTTGTGTGTTATTTGCAGACCCAATTTCTATATTACTCTTCAATTTCATATTTTGTCTATTGAAGCAGTGGAATTAACAAAACAAGTAAAATTTCTTTTTTTCCTCCCTTCCCCAACAGTTAAATGTATACTCAAAATAAGTAAATAATGTAGCAGTGAAAGTAGTTACCAGCGAAAATGTTTCTTGCTGCATGATTTTATTTAGTCTGCATTTTACACATTCAGTACCTAAGCAACCCTACCTTAGAACTGCAAGGAATGGAAGGTTTTATTTGCTTTCAGCTTTACAAGATATTTTACAAGATATTCCTTACCTGCTGCTTGTCTCATTCCCAGTCAGAATTCCCTTGCCCTCCCAAGATGGTCTCATCTAGTACTAAATGAGTATATGAGACTCAAGCATGGAATAAGTCATAATTTGCTTATATCTTGTTTTCCCTTTGTACTGTGTAAGCAGCAGAAGAAATGACAATATTGTCTGTTCCACATCCGCTGCTATGAATGACTCTAGATTATCTTTTAATTGCAAATAAAAGAAAGATGAATGATCTTAGAGATCAGGAAACCCCCTTTTTCCTTTGAGCTAAGCAGCAGAACCCTTTTAAGGGAATGACCTTCAAGCTGTTTAAGAATTGATGATCTTAGTCATTTGTCTTTTTTGTGGAGTCCCATTGCAAATTGTGGCTTTCTGGAATCATTAGCGTTGGAAAAGACCTCTAAGATCACTGAGTCCAACTGTTAACCTGGCATCACCGTGCTCACCACTAAACTAGAAGCTGAGCAGCTGGGAATCCAGCCTCCTAGGTATGGCTTGTATGTAGAGGACTTGTGCAGCCAGAATGTAAGCTTCTCAGACCCTAAGCTAGAAGTTGAAGATTGGACTTAAAGTCATACCCGATCCTGTCACAGATGGTTACAAAATTGTGCTCTGCTGCTTGTCCACTGCTCTGGCTGTGAAGAAAACCTTGTGAATATGACAGAAGTGGTGTTGCATGTTTTCAGGAGAAGAAAGTTGGTTGCTAACTTGAAAATATCATGGCAGTATTAGCAGTTGATAGTTTCAGGATCATCTTTTAAACATAATTTTTGGCCTGATATGCTTAATTCATAATTTAAATAGCCTCTTACACACTTTTTCAGCTGTCCAAACCCCCAGCTGTTCCTAACCAGCCATCAGCTCTTTCACTGTCTGTCAGATGATGCCTCTGAGGCAGAATCTGCAACATACTGAAAAATCAGTGAGAAGTGAAGCCAGCTAATTTAAGGACAATTTAAGATCCAGTTTCCCTTTATAAAATAATAATATTACCTATGTCAATTGCTCTACATTACTTCAGTGCTGGAAAGATGCCCTCTGTTGTGTCAAGCCTTGTATAAAAAAGAAAACCTGCTTTGAAGGGTTTACAAACTTGGTGAGAAATGAAAGAACAAGGGAGAAGATAGGCATGGGAGAATACAGAATAGTAATGAGATTTTAAGGGGTATGTGATAAGTAGTAGCCTTGGTATTCTGTACAACTTCAGTGTTCCTAAGAAATTATGGGGTTTGTCCCTCTATTTTGAAAGAGATTTTCTGCTTTTTGATTCTGGTATCACATATTCCAAGGAAAAATAGATGAAGTGTGTATTTTACTACCAACACTGATGAAATAACAGCTTTTTTCATCTGTAAATTCTTTTTGCGGCAGCTTGGTGAAGTTACAATTGCAACTGCTCAAAAATTTTCAGAAAGTATGTTATTTGGTACATCTGTTGTTATTTTAGCAGGACAATGATAGAAGTTTGTTTGGCTAGGTGTTCTCCACTACTAAAAGCCTTCTAAAATGATGTCTTACTACAAAAGAATTTCAGTTCATAAAGCAAAAAGAAGTGATTTTAAGCTGCTCCTATATGTAGAGTACATCAAGTGTCATAATCAAACTTACTTTTATGAAGCTTCAGGTTTGAGTATGATTTTGAAATGGCAAATTAACATATGACCTTTACTTGTGTTTCTAAACTTCTGTGAAGTAAAAAGAATTATACCAGTAAGATACGATTTTGGAATAGTGATTGCATGAACTCTTGTGGAACAGTGATTGCTAGGCACGAACTCCTGTGAAAACAGCAAAATTTATTTGCAAGAGTAAATATTACTAAAAATGTTAATTAAGTGAGTAGTTCTTACCTCTTTATAGTACTCAGCTCAGATAGGTGTTAGCAGCAGTAAGGAGTTGACTTTGAAAATAGATTTCCAAACTGCATAAAACTAAAACTATGAAATTACAGGAGGTAAATGCTACTATGCCTTGAGATTTATGTTCATTAACCTCAACATGCCACTTAATACTGCTTATTCTGGGTTGGACATAACGGGAAGGGAATGGAGGGTGGCAAGAGAATAACCAAGGGATTAGGAGTGGTCAAGCTGCTGAAAGAAGTCTTGTGGTATCCCAGCTGTCAGGTATTTTCACAGAATCAGAGGATAGTTTGATTTGGAAGGGACCTTTACAGATCATCTAGTCCAACCGCCCCTGCAATGAGCAGGAATATCTTTAACTAGATGAGGTTTCTCAGGGCCCCATCCAACCTGACCTTGAACGTTTCCAGGGATGAGACATCTACCATGTCTCTTGGCAACCTGTTTCTGTGTTTCACCACTCTCATTGTAAAAAAATTGTTCCTTATATCTAGTATAAATTTACCATTTTAAAACCATTGTCCTATTGCAACAGCCCTGCTAAAAAAGTCTATACTTTGTTTGCAAGCATCCTCTAGGTACTGGAAGGCTGCAATAAGGTCTTCCTGGAGCCTTCTCTTCTTGTTGAGCAACTCCAGGTCTCTCAGCCATTCCTCACAAGGAGCGACATTCCAGTCTCCAGATACCCTAGTACTCTGGGATGTGCTCTGGCTGCCAAACAGCAGGCAGAGCTCTGCAGTGGTCTTCTCTTCTGGCTTTTTGGCTTTTCAGCTCCCTATCAGTGTTATGTAAAGAAGGGCTGGGAAGCAAGGTGGGGGCTTGGCACGGGAATTTCAGTGTTTTCTTAAGAAGTGTGGCATTTTTAGTCTTTTCCCTGTGATGAGAAAATCTGAAATTTCCATTACTTGTTTCAGAACATTTTCATATTTCAGTTAATAGTTTGTCATTTACTTTCAACAAGATAAATCTGACTTTCCATAAGCTCTGGTTATTGCTGTTTAGTTCTTCTTAATTTCTCCTTTTCCATCTATTTCTCAACTGATTTGCTTCAATCTGACATTCACCTACATAAAAACTTCATTTTGTTACATCATAATCTCAGTGGTGTTACTGGAATTGGCCATAAAATTGTGTCATTTGAATCGATTTATTACCTGTTTGTGTAAACAACTGTACTTAACAGAGTGTAGCCTGGGATTGTAAACCTCAGTAGCTGGAGGTGAGGCAAGAGAGAGGGCCTGCTTAGTAAGCATAAGAAACAGCGTCATTGAATGTGCAACTGTAGCTGTCCTGAGGCATCTGAAGTGGCATTGGCTACACTTAGAGCCGAGGATTTGAAATTGAGGTGATTCAAAATTGGCTGCTGCCACAATAATATAAAAATGTGCAAGCCACATGAAAGAAGGGTATGATTTATCTGTTAATCTTTGTGTTGCCTAATTTGTAGGAATAAGGATAGAAAAGAATCAGCAGTAAATAAGTTAAATAGAAGATCAGTACTGTAGCAAGACTGTTTTGCGCAAGGAGAATTTTATTTATCAGTTACCTGGTGCTATCTGTTTGATAACAAAAGAACAAAGGGAGGCCTCATTTGATGACCTTAATAGAAAGGATCATCAAATGGATAGCCCTGACTCTGAATATAGGTGACTTTTTTCAGATCATCTAGGGAGATGGTATTAATGGTTAAAATACTACTAATAAAGTTCTATGAAGGCAAATATTTGAATAAGAGTTTCCCCCCTGACATTCAATATGCAATGGCATGTCTTCTTTTATCCCCTGTCAGTAAGTAAATTGTCTTAAAATAAAATAGCATCATTGCCTATTGCTAGTTGCCATGTTGGGTATTCTTATTCAGTTTTCCTTTTCTTGTGTAAAAATCAAACAATACCCTCTGATGGGGAAGAGGAAGGTCAGATATTCTTGTTTTGTCTGTAACATTGCCTCTACTTGCCTCACATTGTGAAGCCTGCAGTTTCTATAAGCATCCAGAACTGGTGGGATACTCCTCACCTTGGCCTGTGTTAGACCTCCTCTTTTTTCCATTGTCTTTCCTTCCATAAACAGAGTTTCTTTAACATTTAATATGTAAGAAAATGAAGGACTGTAAAGAGGAAATAACAGATAAAGTAGAAACCAGTGCCCAAAATGCAGTGGAATAATGAGTATTATACACTTCTTATCTGGTGCCACTGCAGTGCTCATGTTTCTCTAAACCACCACTGTGGACAAGGTCATACAGATGTTTGAGACTTTAGAATCTGTAAAGTTCCACCTCCTTGCCTTTTTGGAGATGGAAGCATTTTTCAATACAGAAGAGTGAGTGCAGTTCCCCCGGCCAGCATTGCTAGCACAGTGGACATTGCACACTGCTGGTTACAGGTCAGTTGGAGAATGGTACAAAAATCTGAATTTAACTTCTGACCTTTTTTTCAGGACAAATGCAAACCATAGCCCCATATTAGCTATTATGAAGAAAGTGAACTACACCCCACATAAAACTAGCACAAAGGCAGAAATTATATATGTTAGTTAGAAATTGAAAGAATAGCTAATAATGTAATAAGCTAAAAATATCAGCATTGCGGGTCATGATTTTACATGATCATTAACTAAACTTTGTCACTAAATTTTACTGGTTTTTTAATAACACTGTCTTGTAACAGTTATATGCTATTAATTCAGGAGACAGCTTATTGAAAATATTTTTATGACACAGTTATTTCCCTCAAACTGTTCCATGTGTCGTTTAAAATGTGTGACCTTTGTATCTTTCATTACTCTGTGCGCTCCAAAAGTTGGGCTCCATTCAGAAAGAAAGTATATGTCCTTTTATGAGGTTCATGGTTCATCTATTGGTTCATATAACTTCAAAAAGATAGCTCTGACAGAAAAATTACATTTTTCCACATCAAAGTGACCCAGTCCAAACTTCTATCTAAAATTTTATGAGGCCTACAGCCTAACTATTAATAAAAAACAAAAGGGTTTATATTACAAAGAGCTATTTCTGACCAGCTAACTGGCAGGCAAAGTCACAAGGGTTTCTAAATTTCTAATAAGGCCAAAGAAGTGCAGAACATAAGAAGAATCTAAATATTATTACAGTTTTCATTGCATGATGCAATTTCCACATATATTATTTTGGTCCCATGTTCTTCTGGGTTGTTATAACTCTGAAAGTTAAAAATGCAACAGGAATCATTGTAGGAGGAAACTTTATGGTTCTACAGTGCTGAAAAGCCTCATTTACAGAGACTGGGAACTGTCTTACAAACCAATTTCATTTTGTTGATATAATCATGGCTTTGTATAGCCATTTACATAATGACATTATAGGTCTAAGAGAAATAGGATTATATTATTCCATAACAAAATTACTGAGGTTTTGTTATTATACGGAGACTCTACTTTTACATATGATTTTCATGAGAACGCTCTTTAAAGGAGATTATTTACCCATTATCAAGCTGCTCTTTTTGAGGTCTTAAATAGAATTCCAAAGCCCAGGTTTTCTGCTAACTGTCTGCCAGTGATAGGTGGCAATTTCACTACAAATCACTATCACGAACAAGCTGCTCTTTCAGATGAGTAGCTTGTTTATTCTTGTCCTGTGTTTCTTTACAGAAGGATTTGCTTACTGTGCACAGTGGTGTGTGCAAAAGAAGATTTCTTACAAATTCAGAAAGGACTGTTGGGCAGTGAATAGTGATTGTACAGTGGGGTTCTTTCCAAGGGGGATCCTTAGAGTGATCCCTCCATAGTGGTGAGTACTCTGCTTGGCAAGGTTGCATCAATAATAGGGGATTCGCTTAAAATAAAGATGTTGCCTCAGAGTTTTTATTTCTCAGTCATAAATCTTTGCCAGAAATCTAAACAGCTCTCTCAGTTTTCCAGGTTTGTTCATTATGCAAAGCCTGTTTGATGACAGTAGTAGCAAAAGCAAGAGAAAATAAATCCAAATACACTGGTAGAGTTACGACTCCCTTTGCAGCCCAGAGATGTGAGATAATATCTGTTATCTTCATAATTTTTCTAGTGTATAGCCATTTATGAAATGCTTACCCAGTGAAGATATAATAGTTTTCATTTAAAATCTTGGTACTAGATATTTAGTCTGAGACCAGCTGTGACACTTAAGTATTTCCTGCTTTGATGAACCAGATGATGAAATAATCTAATTAGTCTCCTCATGAGAAGCAGTCAGAAGTATGATAGCTTTCCTATTTAAGAATCAATAAAATGGCAAGATGGTAAAATCTGTCAGGGCATCTGTAACATGAATGTTTTATTACGAAAAAATGAAAGCTGCATACAGATTTGATTACAGAGGATTACTTATCTTCCTTTGCAATAGCCAGGGATTAGCAAACAGTGCTTATCCTTCTGCATACTCTGTGTGTGTTTGTGAGAGAAGGGAGCGAGTGAGATTTAGAGATACAAGTATTTACTTTTCTTTCTCTGAGTGCATACTGTAGGTGATGATTTCATTTTTGCAAGACCTTTATTCTTTCTCACCTTTCTTCATAGCAGAAGGTATACATGATGGTCCTCAGCTGGTATGAACTTAGGAAGTTTCATGGAAGTTGATAAAATTGTGGAAGATTACACGAGCAGAGCCTTAGCCCTTTGCTTGATGGTTTCTGGTGTCCACTTTCCTCTTTGCTGATGATCCCTTCTGTGAATTTCTCAGCTTACTCAGACTGTAGAAAACAACAGATAGCTTCCTACAAGGCAGGCCTAGTATTTTCTAAACCATCTGTGACTATTTTTTGACTAATTTTTTTCCACGTAATCCCAGCATTTTTAATCACTATATCAGACATAGCTCCTTCCATGTCTTACAGGGGCATCAAACCAAACCCTAATTTCCAGCTACATGGGTTTTTAATTAATCCTTTGCCTTGAAGGATCTTAGCTGCTGTTAGCAGTTAAGGGTATTTGCAGCTCCCAGTCTTGTGAGCATTGCAGCTTTATGTTGTAAGCCACATTTGTAACCCACCTCCTTTAGAAGTGAACTACAGCTGCTCCTGTTATGTAACATTTTTAACATCTTTTGTATCTTTTATTGACCCTTTGAAACATCACAGACCACAGTTTTAGAAATATTGAGCTAAGTAGCAATTCTTACATCTAGGTCACGTGGTGCTTTCTCTTTTATGGTAACGATTTCACCTGCAGACATTCCCTTTTTCCTTCTTGCCTTAGTATAGTTTGCTCATGTTGAGATATAAATCTATGTAGATTGAAAAAGGCAAATAATTCAGGAGATTTTCTAAAAGCAGCCAAAGCATTTATCTACTTCAGTTACAAGTATTCCATCTCCACCTAGCAGAGCTCTGTGTCTGGGGAGAGCTTAATATCAGATGCAGTTCTCCCACTGGATGGGGATCTTTAATGTATCACTTGTGAGTAGTAATTCTCTTCTGTGACATTTACAGTTGCTGTTGGTATTTCTTACCTCCTAACGTTTCCAGACAGTGAGCCTTCCAGGAGGGCCTGAGTTGTCTCAGGCTGGGGCGCATTCACCTCCTCTGGGAAGCTGTTTTGCAGTTGTGAATATCTCAACTATTCATAAAAAGGCAATGTGACTTTTCTAGCCCTCGACAGTACATCTGTCTCACTGACTTTCCACAGAGAAGCTGAAAACAAATATACTTGCCAGTCTTGATAGCAGTGCTTGGTTGGTTGTTTGTTTCATGCGAGTGGAAGAACAGAACTAAGCCTTCTCTGGAAGGGTTTTGGGCAGATGGGCCAGGATGGCAGAGGCACACAGCCAGGACAGCAGCTCAACAGGAGTGAGAGCTGGACTGCTGCATCATCTAGTTCATTAGAGGAGGAAGCACTTAATTGTCATGGCTTGTGTCAGATGGAATCTCTAGCACCTAGAAGAAAGAGCATTGTTGAGTATGACCAACATGGACTCTAGGAAGAGATAACTGGTAGAATGCAATGGGAGAGCTTTTATGAGAATCTTCAAGATAAAAGTAAGAAGTCTACATGAAGTCTGAATTAAAAAAATAAGGCTCTGCATAAAGGTTAGGTAGGATTCTTGGTGAAAACTTGTAATGCATGCCAAGCTTGCATTAAAAAGGATAGCCTCTGCTACTAACCTGTAAAATATTTCATGAGCTTTTCGTTTCTTTCTGGAAAATTTGACCTATGGTGAAGAGGTGAGACTGATAGTCATGTACACTAAGTTACTTTTCTGGTTTGCTTAGTCTATCTTTGGGAGCAGGATTGTAGGTGGAGAATGAAAATGGAGGATTCAAAACAAGAGGAGAAAAAGAAGCACTGCAATGAAGGATAGTGTCTGAAATAATGTAATTGAATCATGTTCAGTTAGACAATGCTGTGGTGTGTTGTGGTGTTCACTTAGATTTGCTTGAGATTTATTTATGCTCCCACATGATTTTGAATGTAACAAATGCAGTCATCTTGAGAATCCAGCTGAAAGAGGAGTATTTCTTTATTTCTAAGGAATAAAAATGTTTACTAGGCACAGTTGTATTTTCCCAGCCATTTAATAGAATTGAATAATACTTATTTTGCTTGGGAACTTTATTTTGCTTAACAGGTAACATAGCCATCAGTCACTCAAGTGCCAGTTTAAGCTTATATTTGTGTTGTGTGTAGGTTTTTAAACATGCTCAGTATTTGGGAGAGGTTTGGTCTTGCCAGGGAGCCAAGGTGAATGAACAATCTAGTATTGTTCAGTTCTGCTCTGATTATTGCTTGAAACAACAACAAAAGATCACAGCAGAAAAAATGGTTCACAGTTGCATGAAAGAAGATGTGCTGGATGCCAAATGACATCATTTCATGGACTGAAAGCAGATCCATATGCCACTGACAGTTCTTTTATTGTGTTTATATCCATGGTCTCCTGTCTTACCTAGCATGTTTTTCTAAAACCCCTCATTGTGGCAAAGGTGGTTGTAAACAGAAGCAAAGCAGCAAATACTGAAAACCACTGATGGTGGCACTAGAGCCCTATCCCTCTAGTCTCCTGCCCAGAAAACTAATAAAGAACATAAAAAAATAGATGTTATCAGGCCATCAAGAATTAACAAAATGCAGCAGATGGTAACACCTACCCTTTGATATATATCTAATTTTAGCCCAGACTATTTACCAGCAAGTTGTGGCAAAGGTTAAGGAATCCAGCGCTGAGGTGTGGGAAGCAAGTAAAGGCAGGAGGGAGCAGAGAGGTTTTGTCTCACTTCTGGCCCTCTTTCAGGTTATCATTTTAATCAGTGGGTTTGCACACCATGATTACCCTCAGTGAAATGAATGGAAGTGTTTTCTTCAGCCCCCAGCTATCAAGAGGTGTACTGCCAGTTGAAATGGATGACATACTCAAAAAACTGGATCTGTATTTTATGGCTGAAATTGAACAATGCCTCTGAAGGTGTTATCATGGGAAATGCAATTACACTATGCAATGTATGTGTGGGGAGGGCACATGTGCTTATTGGATGCACATACATATTTTCACTCACCGTATTTTGTCCTTATCTCTCTGCTTTATTTGTTTTTCTTTCCTGACACTAGCAACACTGTGATTTAGGACAGTAAGTGCTCACTGATGTGTGTTGGGCCTGCCACTGTTGTGATGGAATATATAGTCTGAGAGCATGTCTTCACCACAGTCTTAACTCGGACTCCCAACTTCATTTTAGTACAAATCTGTCAGCAGTGCACTTAAACTTTTCACCTTGGCTTATCTGAGCTCTGAACAGATTTCTGCTGGTCCAATGAAAAGCACAGTCTAAAGTCAAGGTCCCTGCTGAAAGGTGGTCTGATTCAGAAATGCAGCCTGCCTTGCCCAGGTGGACCCAGGGAATGGCTGAAAAGTGCTGGGAGAGAAAAAAAGATGTCGGGATTTCTCTGCCTGGAATGAAGGATGCTACAGTCGGGGTTAGGAGACCCTGCACCAGGTGGGTTTGAGACCAGTTTCTCAACTGAAGGAGAAGCTCGTGCCACTGCTGGAGGTGTCCACCCCAGATGCTGCAGCCCCCCAGCAAGTGACAACCAGCATTTAAAGCCTTGCCTCTCTGCTCCTTCCACTGCTCACCAAGACCAGACTACACTGACTTTGCCAGAGACTTGGCTCAGGGATGTGCACCCTCACATCCTACAGTGCACAACTGTTGTCTCGATGCTAAACCTTCACACTTTTATAGGTCTTTACTTGCTCAATCCCTGCTAGGTCTTTTGGCCATAGGCTTAAATTTATCCAGGAGTCCCTATATGATGATGCACAGAGGACTGTAACGTTAGAAGAGGCTTGAAAACCTCTGAAAGAGGATGTAAGCAATGGGAGGATTTTCTCCAAAGCACTGGGAAATTTTCCTTTGCTCAGCCTTTGAGAGGGTCATGTATAGATTTAATTTATTTTTGTTAAATTGCCATTTCACAGTCTGTTTCCTAATGTGAAGTTCCATACGCAAGATGTTTAAAATGTTTCTCTGCTATGAATGCTTTGTGTAAACAGCACTTCAGTGAGAAACAAACTGCCATGAGTTGTGCAAGTGAATAAAAATGGCTTGAATCCCTCGTTCTGATGTATTGAACAACTATGGTGAGTTTTCTGTATTTTGTGTCTGGTTTAAAGTGCCTGAAAGTTATTGGGGTTTATATTTATTATTTAACAGACTTCTCCTGGGAAGACAGCTCTGTCTCTTTTCTTGGTTCATCTGTGTGTTTCAAGAATAAAAAGCAGACAAACCTGTTTATTTTGAAAGTTATGATAATTGAAAAAAGTCTTGAATTTTTTTAAGGTTCAATTTTCACACTTACAGTTGGTAAGATCATTCATAAAGAATCGTTTGAGTTTTGCCTTTATAGAACTGCTGCAAATTTCACAGGCAAAAGCATTAAATTTCTGTACATATTTCAGCATGAGTATTTTTTGAGGGATATAAATAGCCTTTTGTGAATTGTCAAAATCTGAAATGATCATTGTGTTAGTTAGGTAAAACAAAATTTGTTACCCCCGAGTGAATCTAGTAGCACTGGTCATTACAAAGTATGCAAGAAAACCCAGTGATGCCACTGATTCTTGCATAAATGCTAACCCATATGAGCATTGAAGATGGACAGAAAATAAAGTAGCATAACTGTGTATCCCAGAATTCCCATAGCTCAATATCTCTTTGGCTTGTATTTGCAGAACATCAAGCAAAATCGGTTGCTGGGCAAATAGTGCTGTTAAAATTGAGCACTTTTTTTTTTTTCCTTGTTAGCTAGTACAAATAGTAAAGAAGACAAAGAAAAAACTGACTTTAAGGTTTCCCATGCTCCTATACTTATGATCTCAGGAAGCTAATGACTTCTAATAAATGCTATAAAAAATCCAGAGGACATCTGGTATTTGACTGTGAAGAATACCTGAAAAACAAAGATGCATTTTTGCCTTTATCCAGCTGACTACCATCCTTGGGCAGTGAGCAATGAGCCAGAGTCTGATTTTCTTCCTCAACTGACTTAAACTGCAAGAGGCCTTAAAAAGAGACTTTCTAGCACAAATAGTGCTGAAATTAAACTTTCAGAGGATTCAGTCAAGTTTAAAGTTTTAATATCTTGACGCACAAGAGGCAAATGCCCGTTCTGTGAAGGACTTTATTCTGCTGCATGCTCAGGAACTAGCAACAGCCTTGAGTTAATTGAATGCAGTCCACAAGAGAAACATAGCACAGCATCCAGACACAATACAATATATTCAAGTGTTTGTCCATATGTAAGTAGTTAATTGATTGTGTTTCTATGAAGCAGAACTCAAGGTTATTTTATTATCTTTAGCACAAAGCTGTATAATTATAAAATCATGCAGGTTGCAAAATACATTTAAGGGCAAGGTAGGTTTAACTACAATGCTGTGAATGACAATGAATGATTTTCCCTCTCTTTAACTGTAGCCTTCATAGCTCAGGGACAGCATCTGGTGCTTGGTGAAATCCTTGTTCTATTTAGTTTTTCTTCTAGGAGGATTGACAGAAAAAGAAATAGTGAGTAGTTTCCAAGGACATGCATTCATATTAAATATGGTTCACATTTAGAGTCTTGATTCTCGACCAGTCCCAATCATTCATGTATTGTGATTTAAGCCTCTCGAAAATATTTAGATGTTAAAAAAGCATATGAAAATCCTATACAGGGCTTAGTCTCTTTGTTCTCTCTTTCTAATACTTTTAAGCACATTTTCTACATGACCATGAAGTCTAGCAACTTAGATAAAAGCTGAGATTCCCCTGGAAATCATTGTTCAAAGTTCTGGGGAAGTGCTGAAATTTCAAAACTTTTAATGAGATTGTGCGAGTTGGATTCTCCTTTTTCTGCTATCCAGTCATCCATCTGGACCCTGTGAAGCTGATGTGAAGACAAATATGAAAGTAACACTCTTTCTTATATTCCCTTTCTTTAGGTCAAAAAACTCCAAAGCAAACAATCCCATAGCAAATTGGAGAGGTCTTGCTGGGCTAGAAATTTTGTGGGTTTGGATTGGATTTCCTGTTTTTATTCCTGTCCACCATCAGTGCAGGTGCACTGTATGAGAAGCAACCTAGGACAGCAGGCAGAGAACAGACATGACCACAGGGTGTGTGGCTACTCCACTAACCTATGTCACCCTTGGGGTACAATGGTGAGGAGACTGTGAAAGGGTCAAAGGGAAGTTTTTTGTATGTTCATGAAAAAGCTAAGCCTCATTAAAAGTGTACAGCATTTCTAATGGCCAAGCAAGTGACACAAGCTTTCTTTATGTGCATTCCTGTGCAAGCATAGTTACACTTCAAAATATACAATTTTTGTGTGTGTAGCTGGGAGAAATGACATAATAGAAATTTTATAACTATAGCTATAACTTAAAATGGTGAGGGAGCTACAAATACTGTCATCCACTATTTGGCATCTTGATTCCTTGCTATTTAGGGCAGACAAAACTGTTTTTGAAACATCTCAAAGGGCTGTTATTTTTAACAAGTGATAGGCTGATTCTAGAACATAATGGCCAGAAGTTTTTTAGCAAATTAAATAGCATAATGTTAGTATGGGTGTTAGATAGGGAATGCTCCCCAGGAACAAGTATCTGAGGGCTAAACCTAGGATTTCATTGGGGAAGTAAAACTATTGTGAATTTTGAGTAGCTTTGTGAAAGGAATTTTCATGCAGAAGTGTTACCTCATCTATCTTGTCTATACGTTAGATGTAGTCTGTCTGTAGGTAACAGAATGAAGTGTATATATGTCTTTATATATGTGTATGTACATATGTGTATTTATGTGTGTATTCTTATACATGTGTGTGTAGGCATATATATGTGTGTAGGTATATATATGTTTGTATATAACAGAATGAAATGCCTTCTGCATGCTCAGTTATGGTGCCAATATCAGCTAATCTTCCTGAGAGTGCCAATGCCATGGCTTCCTTAACGCACTAAAAAAGAGTATGGATTGCATAGTACTGTATATGTTCTTAGATTTCTCCATGGAATTTGATAGAAAGTTATGAGTTTTCACATTAGTGTTGAAACTCTAAAGCACTGTACACATGATAAGAAATGCCTTAGACCTAATGAGACAAAAAACTGAGGAGCTGAAACTGAATAACAAAGGAAGGAAAACATTGATGCTTGCATGATCCCGGAAAATAACTGTTATGTTCTATTACAGGTATTAAAATAACTTTGGCAGATTTATTAATGAAGAAAAGTAGACATGGGACTAAACCCAGGGTACAAAAGCAAAATGAAAACATCCCTTCAAACAAAAGCCTTTGGCTGAGAAAAGACACCGATCAAGACACAAATTGAATTTTAAAAGTATTTCTAATTAAAATGTTTCATTTAATATGAAAAATAACTCAAGAGAAGTATATCGGAAACTCAAAGCAAGTCTATTAACTTGTGCAGAGCTTCTAGATGCTAGTTAAGGAGTTATGATTTATATTATCCAAAATTAACCCAGCTATAAAAATGTCTGTCTGTTAGCAGTTTTGCTAATACATCTGCCATTTTGGTGGCAGCACCATTTCTTTTTTTTATCTGTTGTAAAAAAAACCCAATCAAGGACCTATGGAGAGTCTTATTTTTTAAGGGTCTTCTAGTCCAAACTGTTTGACACAGACACCTGCAGTAACTGCCCAGCTTGGCTATTCATTAACCACTTGTTGAATTTTGTTTCCATGACAACTTCCTGTATTGTACTATCTTAGAAACTCAGGAGAATCAGACATCAACTTAAAACACCTAAATGTTTCTCGGAGTTGCATCTCTTGTTTCCTTGGCAACTTCCTCTCAAGTCACCCTAGGATATTTCAAGGCACCCAAGACAAATTTCATCGCATTGATCTTTTTAATGAATTTACACTGACCTGCAGTATACACATTGTACCAAACTTAAAATATTAGATGACAGAATCTTTATTGATTTCATTCAAATGCTGCTTCTCAGCTGAAATCCAATTACTTTGCCCCAGTGCGTACATTTTCCCCATTAAGACTGCAAAAACAATGCTGTAAGGCGCTATCTATACGTATGCAGACCAATCTGAAGATTAAAAACAACTTTGCATACTAAGTGCAATATTTCTGAGAGAAAAAAAGGACACATTTTTGCTTCTCTGGAGTAATGTGTGATTATCAAGATAAATTCTAATGAGGAAAGGTAAATGCAGAAGAAACCTCAGGAAGCATTGGCACTTGCATTCTTTTTTGGCACATTGCAAAGGCAGCAGTTTAAAAAATCAGTACAAGAAAATAATCGCAGATGCTAAATCCCCTCTCTCATCCCCCAATGGAAAAAGGAAGAAAAATCTAACACTGATTCCATGCTGGTCACAAAAGTTGGTGACTCAACAGGTGTTCCCTAATTTTGCACACACTTGTGCTGTCTTGGGGCAGTGTAGGAGGCTAAAACAAAAACGATGAATCTTATATCCTGATTGCAGTCTTTTCCTCCCTTAAGGAAAGAGGGTCCAGTTCTGATCAAATATTTAGCCTCTACAGTGGGTAAAGCCTGTTTTCATCTCCACTTTTCTCGTTTCACATTGATTGGTCCCACAACCTAAGGAAGTGAGACCTGTATCTGTCATATTTGAATGGAAAAGTGAAAACCAGATCAGACCCTGGAAATTTGTGTCTTTTGGAGATAAGTAAGGACTGAAAAGCTGAGATCCACACACTAGAGTGTTATATCCATCTGCATTATTTAATCTTACCATACTCAGTTTCCCCAATGTAAATCTATACCCTATTATTTCTAAATCTGGCCTATCTTCTTACATTGGCATCTGTTCTTTGCTCCCTCAACCCTGGTTTAGCATCTTCCCATTTTTGTCATGCCTTCCTTGTGTCTAGTTTATTGAGTATGCTTCCCTCTAAAATAAAACTCCAGCCAAACACAGACAACACAATGAGTACACAGGCTGATTTAGCATCCGTGTAGATGAATATGGGAAGATATTTACAAAACAAAGTTAGCACCCACAATGTCCTTTGCTGACATCTTTTTGAGATGTCTGTTGGAAGGGTAATTTGCTGCTTTTAGACATATTTTGGAAGCTTTTGTGTCTCAGCTTTGTCAGTATTTTGAATTACTCCAGTTTGCTGTTCTAACAGAGGAAGAGAGATCTGAAGTCAAGAGAGCACTCTGCAGCACCCATACTTACTGCTTTGCCAGCCTTTAGCAGCATCTGCTTTTGACTCAGAAGAAAATTTTTCTTCCTAATCTTATCCACACAGGCTCAAGGTTTAGGAACAGGTGTTGACTCTGGTAGACTATTTTTGTGTTCTTAAAATTTCTTCACAAGGGTGCAATAGCTCTTCTTATATGGCAAGAACAACTTCCTGTTCTGCCTCTGTGTGATTGAGATGGGTTGGCTCAAGCAAGAGCAATTTTCTGAGTGTGTCTGAATCTGAGATTTTAATCTGAACCAGTCAACCTTACCCAGAATAGTAGTCTGGGGTAGTCTGTTTTGGAAAAGACCCTTTAAGTTTAGCTCCAGTCTGGTTCATATGAGATCCGAAGGAAGGGAAGAAGCAGTGGAATAGTAGAAGGACCATATTTTTACTGCTGTGGGAACTGGCTGTCACTGTGACAATAAACAAAAATGTTTGTGTAAAGGAAATAGAATTTCTGCTGACAAAGAAATCAATGAAGGATGTTTTAAGAAAGAAAAGTGATTTTGCTTTTTGAAGTTAGACTTAATATGGAGGAGAAACCTGAGGGGAAATTAACTCCTTTAAGCTTTTAAAAAGCCGATCAAACAGACCTGAACAGAGCCTTGAATTGTGTTAATGGTAGTTGACAGGTGTGCAACACTCAAAAATAAAGATTTGAGACTTGCAGTTATATAAAAAAAACTAAATAGCAATGGCTTCATAAGAGGTAACTGCAGATGATTAATTCTTACCTTTAAAAAAAGAATTAGTGAGCTGTTTGTCTCAAGCCAGAACGATCATTCCTCTACTGTGTGTCTGCTGCTTTCTTACTTTTGCCTGGTGGGAAATGAGCCTTTGAAGACATAACGACTTGTCTAATTTTCTGCATGTTAGAAGTCTCATTAAGTGCAATAAATTATTAATGCCAAAGAGGTTATGGTGGAGAGCATTTGTTGGATCAGAGCTACAAGTGTTAAGACCTTCTGGAAAAAGCTGTGGCTTGTCTGTGTCTGCACAGTGCCAGTTTACTGTGACTTCAATCTAGATATCCTCATAGCTTTGAGTAGGATAAATAATGGCATTTATAAGGACCAGAATATATGTTGGGTAATTTCAGGCAAACTTAAAATGTTGGGCAATTTGTTACAATGCAAATCTGTTACATTTCCTTGTGTCTTGAGGTAATACATATATATATATATATATATATATATATAAACTTTAAAGAATTGCTCCTGCTCTTTTCAAATCTCAAATGCATTTCATAGTGTTTGGTAGATGACTTGCACTGCCAAGACTTGCTGTTATGCAGAATGCACTCTAATTAAGATTTTAATGCATATCTTATGTCATGATTCAGGGTAATAACATGCTGTTTTCTCTGGTGTTTTAGCCTACTGGTAAAGTATTAATATTAAATTTTTAGTAGAAACTCATCTTTGAAAGCATTTTTGCTCTTGCTTTTCTCAGACTAATTGTTCGCTGAAGCCCAAATATTTCACCTTTATTTGGGTGGGGGTATCAATGTGTGGTAGACTGTGATTGCTGGAATGGATTAAAGAACTAACTTCAGGAAAGACTGTGGAAGCCTTTCCAGAGGTTTCATTATGCTTTGGATCATGCTGGATCACATTTTAAGACAGTTCTTTTTGGTTCCATATTGACACTAGTGTTATGGCAAGTTCTTAGTAAGCTGAAGTATTTGTCAAAATATATGATGCCAAGATGTATGTTTAAAAAGATTTTCCTGAATGAGATAATCTGTTTGTTTTAGTCATAGTCTAGCTCTGAGCAAACAATGTAAATATATTTGTGTTTGAAATAGAGGATGTTTGTTGTACTTATGGAATCAGTTTTTTGAGATAACATCTTACTATATCACTACTTTCAAATCATTGACAGAACTGTGGATATTTTTTAAGAGGAGGAACAAAAGTAATAGCTGATTTATTTACTCTGGAGACAGCTAAAAATCCCACAAGGTTAGAAAGAGTACGTTCATCTGTGCTTGTACTTTTGGTGTAAAGGAGCATAAAATATACTGCCTTTGTCTGTTGCATTGTCTTTCATTCCTGCCTTAAATTCAGGGGGATTGCCAGAAACAACAAAATGCTGCCTGACATGGTGGTACCTCTTTTGCAGCTGGGCATGTGCCAATGGCCTGAGGGTTACATCTGCTTTGCATATGAATTTGCACGGTATATTCATGAGAGCCTAATGTGAAGGGTTAGCCTTTATATATTTGTATGAATTATAAAGAAACTGCATAAAATATGTTTCAAAGGCTACAGGGGAAAAGGGTATAAAAAAGAACGCTGACACTTCTTGTGTCCATCTTTTTCTTCATGCATTATTTAACATGCCTTCCACTGCCAATATCCATCAGGCTGAAATTCTTCTGGAAAAAAAAGGCTAAAGCTCTGTTTGGAAGACAAAGAGCCTCACAAGTGAGATGATATTTGTCCCGAAGCTGGAAGCTGAACATTTACCCACGGAGGCAAAAGCAACATCACAATAAAACAAGACGATTTTGCTGCCAGCAGCACTCTCAAGTATATGAAGTAGTTCTTGGAATCTCTTCCAAAACTGCTCAGCTAGTGAAGTGTACCATTCACCCTCGTCCCCTAGTTTTTATTAAAATAGTTTTTATTTCCCTAGGTGAAGTCTTAAAACAGTGAAGACATTGCAATGTAGTTTCCAAGCAGTGCTTAGCCTCAAGAGGTCCAAATTTTTGCTTCTCTCATGACTGCAAAACGTGCTTCCCATTTAGAAGATCCTGGAGGTTTTTTTACTCCTTCCCTACCCCTTACTTTGAAGAGGGTGATGTTAGAAGGTATGTTGAGTTAAAAAGTGGCTATGACCATTTCACTTTGTTTTCTGGTCACTTGGGGCTTCTGCAAAGATTTGTTTTGAGAACTTCCTGCTCCCCTGTAGCCTCTCTTTTGGTGTTCAGAATGGGCACTAGGGATACCTCAGGAAAAGTCCATTCTTTGACCAGGAAGCTCAACAACATTGAATCATTTCAGAGATTTTCAATTCTGAAAATTCTGTCAAACAATGTAGACATGTTGCTTTTGTCTGCATGGGTTTTGTTTGTTTCGTTGGTTGGTTGGTTTGGTTTGGTTTGTTTCTCTTTATTTCTTGTAAATGAAAGCTCAAATCTGCCTCAGCTGGTGAGGTCATCATAGAGCGATCATGGGAAATAAATTAAATACTTTCCAGTAGCAGGTTCGTATGTCCAGTAGCAGTAAACTGGACAGACCAAGGGCTGTGCAGCCTAACAGCATGTTAACAGAGAGGGACTGAATCTTTCATTGCACTGGTACAGTTGAGTGAAGAAGCAAAAAGCAGTGCACTGTCCCCACATATAATGCCTTTTGTTAAGAAATGTAGCAACGATGATGTTGAAGTGAAGGATTCTGTGCTTGTGTTGGTGTTAGAGCCCTCCTTTTCTTTTGTCATGGACATCTGCTGGGTGTGGTTGTAAACCAGACCTCCATCCAAGGTGAGACTTTGGCTTGAGACCACCACCCCTACCCTAGGCTTGCCATGCTCATGAGGCCTGAAGAAACAGATATATTCATTACAGCAGAGTTCTGCTGCCATTAAGGCTGCCCTGGGTATTCATTTGGAGAAGTCTATCTATTATAAACTTGTCAAATATTTGCATTTCACTTTGAAATAGTACAGACCCACTGTCAAAGTGGTTTTGTTTTTCTTTTTCTCTTTCTGTCAGGGAGTTCAAGCTGTACCAGGTCTTTCCTGTGAAGAAATTTACCTCCTTCTAAACCACCTCATATTGTTGCAGTGCTAAAAGTAAAGCCTTAGCAATTTAAACAGCAAAGTGCCTCATGATTTGGAACAGACACTAAGTGTGGTGGGAATCAAGGGACTTAGGTTACAGATATGTGACCCAATAGATGGTGAAAATCCATTTTGATTCATCTACTTGTAAGGGGTTTTACATCACATTTTCACCACAGATGTTCTTTTTTAGAAGACAGAAAACCTCTTTATCTTTTAAACCAGTGATGTACCAATATTGAATGAATGTGAGCTCTATTTATGTTTGACTGAAGTACTTTTGTTGTGGTCTGATCAATCCTTCCTGAGGCTCACAGAAGCCTTCCAGCTGGCTTTGCTGAACTTTGCACTGGCTTTAGTGTATGACTGTAGTTTGTAAGGGAAGGCTCCAGAAAGCTTTTCTTACCTTAGATATTATTCCCCCATATAAATACCCCAAGAGTTATTAATCCATGATTGTACTATATTTTTTTTTCAAATCCTTGCAAAGATTATTATTTGTTATAGGTATAGTAATAGGACATTTTTTTTAAATGTAACTAGAAAAATTGTTGAAATTGAGTGCCTTGTTTCTGCCAATACTTTTGACAGATATTGCTTTCTATACTTTTTATTTCACAATAACAACATGTAAAATGATGGACGGTAAAGTCTAGGGACTCCAAATGAATATTTGCTCAGTCTAGGAGTGTAATCAGTGTAAATATCTGAGGTTTTTTATACTGAAAGATTACAACAACCTTCTGGTTTTCATCTCTTTCTGTTCCATGATTGTATTTGGAAATTATCTCTCAGCTATGGAACAATTATAAATGTATACAAATGTATACAAATAAAATTCTGTTGCAATAGGTGGTAGCCTGGTGCTGTATCTAGCTTCTCATGTGCCTAACAGCTCCATGTTTAACTTGCAGCAGTATTTTTTCATCTGTCTGTCTGAGGCAGACATAGATGTGTAACTAATGTCACTGAAATATATGAATACATTCCCATAATTAGTGTCTTGTGAGGGTAGATTTGGATTTAATGGGTGATTCAAGTCTTTAAGTGTCTTGGAAATTGCAGTAAATTGATTGATATTTTCCTCTCAACCAGAACTTAGTTTATCAACCACCTGTTTCCAAAATATCCAGGAATCCACAACCGGAGTAGCCTAGAATTTTAATCAGAAAAATAAGTGAAGTTAGATGAGCACACTGAAATTAAATTATCCATGTAAAAGAATATTATTGAAGGTGGGATTGGCAAATGTTTGGAAATAATTTTGAATATTTTTATGCAGGATGTATTCAGTAATTAGAATTGGCCCTCCAGGTAACCTTTCATAGAGCACTAATATTATTTCAAAGTGGAAAAGCTGAATTATTAAATTACTTAAGGGCACAATATTTACCAGATGTAATCAAACAATTTAAGAATGAAGAACAATCAAGATTTGCTTTTCGGTGTAACTGCTTCCTGCAGTAATCATGCAAGCTTCTAAAACTGAAGTCAGACTGCACGTGCTGGGAAGAAAAAGGTTTGCTTCCATTGGTCCTTCTTAATTAAATTATCCATGTATGCTACACTGAGTCTGTAATCACCCAAATCCAGCAAATGTAGACAAAAGGAAAGTAAGAACATGATGGAATTTGACATCACTTCTCCTCTTTCTGTTTGTCCTTGCCTTTACACAGTGTGCTTGGAGCCCCAACTTATCCATTTCTTAGGGGGAATCCAGCAACAATTATCAGAGAATTACCCCTTCTGAGAGAGGTGTGCAGGAGGGAGAAAAATGCATGTTAGTAGGCAGAGCTTGTTTGGTTTTTGCTGTGGGAATGTCAGTCTAATGTTGCTAACCCGTAACACTATAATGAAGCAGCTGCCCAGCTTTCTCACTGTTGCTTTTGCTGTATATCTCTGTGCCTTGGTTTGCTTTTGGATGGAAGATTTTTCTCACTTGTTATTTCATGAGATGAAAAGAAAGTCAAAAGAAAATAATTACAGAGATAGTGCCCTGCCAAGCAGTATCCAGTTGATGTATTGATCAGGGTTGTGAGGGCTCTGCTGGACCAGAAATTCTTTGATGCCCAAGTTTGCTGCCAGTGTCTGGAACAACTGCTATCTGCAATAGAAGACATTACTCATTTCTTTTAACAAGGTGCCTGCAACTCGAATGGTCTTTGAAAGGCATGTCTGCAAAGTTTAACTGTGTCCTTGGACCAGCACTATGTGGTCAAAAGTGACTGAGTATGAAAAACCACAATTTCAGAAGCAGAAACATTAAACATTTTCCTTCTGTTTTGTTAAAAGGACATTGGAAAGAGGTCTGAAAACAAAGCTGTAGAATTGCATTTCAAAATAGTTTTCTGTCTAAATAGGGTAAATAAGCAAGCATGTGGTGTGTAGAAAGCCTGCAGTAATAGACTGAGGCACACGATTCTCCTTAAGCAGTGACTAAGTTCACCCTGTTGGGGGCTGCAGAGCAATGATTGACTTCCCCTTGTGGACAACTGGCCTCCCACACCTTATCTATCAGGAGTAAAACAAAAGGGCATGTAATTGCAAGGGGAAATTAATATTACTTAGACATGGTGATTTTTGTGTTCTTTGAAGCCTTGAACTTTATCTTTATTGCTGCACCATCTGCAGTCCAGTTGCTGACTACTGCCCATCAAAGTTCCTGCATGGTCACAGCTCTCTTTGACTGTCACCTCTCACTGGGGGATGCCTTCTCCTGTTCCGCTATGAGCCAACACTGGTACAGCCCTGAGGCAAGGGTGAAGAGAGAGCATACTTTTTGTTCAGGCACAGCTTGAAAGAGGCCTGCAGCTCAAGAAGAAAACCTCTCCCATCTGATTCTGTGTGCAGCTCAGGATCCAGGCTTTGTCACCCTATTACAGAGAAACAGCTCTGCAGGGTCAAGACTGAGCTGCTTTTCCTGGTGAAAAAGGAAAGGTGATTCAACAGCTGCTTGGATTTAGGTGGACAATATCACATTTTTGCATGTATTGTCTTAAATTAGTACATGCAATTTTGGAGTATGTACTTTAGAGTGATACCAAAAAGTCACTGTATTGTACTGTGTGAATACAACAGCAAAGAACTAAAGCGTATCTCCTTGTGTTGGGTAGGGCTGCTATTAGCTAAAACCACCTATGGCATCATCCTGCATCTCTCCACCTCACTGTTGAGACTCCAAACTTTGCCTTTGATGCTTTCTCTCCAGTCCTCATACAATTGTGAAGGCAAAGTGCAAGCCCAGTTGTTCTTAGGAACCTATCAGGAGTGTACTGTTTTCAAGTAAGATATTATGTGCCCCCACCCTGCCTCCTCCCCTTATATAAGAATTTCTTTGACTTGTACATGATGAGCCAGTGGAACTTCATCCATATGAAAAGTAATAAATCTGCCAGGAAAGCTCATTAGTTTAATTTATTATGATTAAATACAAGGATTGTTCACTTCCCTGTTTCACCAAGGATTATAATCAAGATTTTAAATGTGGCCAGAGGGGACATTTCAGCTAGTGATTCAGTCTGTAAGACAGAAAGTAGGAAAACATGGTTAAATATGCAAGCGCAGTACGCCTGTGTGTGAATTGAAATACAGTTGCTTAAGGATCTCGACATTTAACATGAAAATCTTCTTGGAGGGATTCATTTGGGGATGGAGGTTGAATATTATTATTTTCCCCCTCATTAGTACTGAATTTAACATATAACCTTTTAATAGGAAAATGTGGGAAGTAAACATTTAATTCTTTGTGATCCAGAACTGCCTGTACGGACAGCTGGATTTTAGGAAAGATTGTTTTGTGTGCTTCTTGCATGACCTAAAATATTTCCAAAGGAAATTAGTGTTTTGAGGGACCTTTTACATAGTATTTCAACCAGCAAGCAATCACCTCTCCTAAAATTGCTGCTTATGCTGCCCGTGACTCAGCATGTGTTTTCTAGCAGTGACTCGTGAGAGAAATGATCTCTTGGCAGTTTAGGCTAGCATCTTTCTTCCTTACTCTTCCTTTGTCCATTCCCTGAACTTGTGGATTGAATTCTCTTGTGGTTTTGTCCTATATTCCTCTTTTATCTCTTCCTCTTTCTCATAAACCTTATCCAAAGCAACTTCTAGTCCTCCCCACTCCTGTGGGTGGGAGCTCTCAACGAGGCAGCTGTATGCCAGGGACCAGAGTTTTACCAAGTGTTTGTGTATTTCTGTAGAATAACAGAGGAAAGTCAGGATTTGCCAGAAAGAAACAGACCTGTGATTTCTTTAATCCACCGTTCTCTGACATCAGGTATATATTCCTCTGGACCATGAACTCTATGTTCTATTTTCTTGTTTTCTCCTCATTTGTAGACGTCAATCTAGTACAGTCTGCAGAAGTATGTAAAAAAAAGATGTAGTAGCAAAATAGAATAGGATTTCAGTTGATGGAGAAACATTTTTCTGGTATGTTCCATCTCCATAAGGGATATCTGCTGAAGCCTGAACTGTATAACGAATAATGCACAACATTCTTTCCACTTATAAAGCTAGTTTGGGCACTTTGCACCAGTGACTGTATAAGCACAAGAAAAATTCAGGCTGATTCTGGACATACTGAAAAAAAAAATCAGGAGACACAAAGCAAATGAAGAAAAGAAAGTAAGATTGCGATGGGATTTAATCATATTTAAGTAAGAGCAAAATATGGTAGAAAAAATGTAATTACTTGTTGAATTTCACTTAAGAAGACTTAAGACTGAAAATGAGCAAAATTTGAAGAAAATACCCATATGGGAAAAAAGGATACATTACATTTATTATCAAATGGAGCACATTAAACAACATTTGTGTTGCAGAAGAGAGCTGACAAACAAAATCCAAGAAAATAAGAGTTTGCTGGAAAATGTCAGTTTGTGAAAAGTAAAATTTGGAGGGTGTAACTTAAACTCCTCCTTCATCAAAACTGAAATTTTTGTTCTAAACCCAACCGCTGCCTCCACACACACACTAACTTGGTGATTAGGCTCCCTGGCAATGGGACTTCAGGTGTAAGTCATTCTGCTGACTGCTTCAGGCTGGGGCCTTCGGCCCAGATGTGTCACAGTCTGAGGAAACTATTTTCCATGGCGGTCTAGGATAGGAGCGCAGTGGCCAGTGCTGCAGAGATGACTTCTGGGCAGCCAAGAGCAGTGTGACTACACTGCTCTCCATGTCACCAGACACCTGTGCCTTGCAGCAGCTCTGGGATGACCTGCCACAGGGTGTGGGCACATGCTGCTCATCTTTATGTATGTCCAGCTCTACTACATGATTCAGCTTGGAATATACAACTTCAGTAGCAGATCCTGTACTCAGCCATCTCTCTCGGACTCTTAGGATGTGAAATGCATTTCTGTGGGCTTTTTATTGGTTAGAGCCAGGTGGCATACCTTCTACTGCCATTAAAGTGCAATTCTCTTCAATGAATCCTTGCATGTATGCAGGGGCTGCCACACTAGATAATTTGCAAGTCCTGCCACCATCTGGGATTTATGTCGAGTGTTATTCAAATGATATATGGTGGAGCCTCAGAGAAATGATGGCAGTGAAGAGAATGTACATTGAATGCATTCATCGACCCTATTCCATCTTAAGAAATGCTGTCACTCCCTGACACAAATTCTCTGCCTCGGAGGAAAAAGAGAATACATTAGACTGTTTTGATAATAGTTTTTCTATTTTTTTATTTTGTGTGTGTGTGTGGTTTTTTTTCCTAAAATAATTATTAAAAAAAATAATTGTGTGCATTGAAGTTCATTTTACAAGACAGAAAATGCCAGGAATGTATTGGTGAATTATTTACCATTTTGGGCCCATGTATCTCATTGATTAAAAAAAGCTTGAGTTTTTCAGGCAGTCTTACATGTGATGAGGCAGTTGTTATGGCAACAATACATTTTTTATGAGTTATAATAATGACAGAGCAACATCTTTTAAATTATCAGGATTTAACGTTGCAGCTGCTTTTTTTTTACCTTCCATGAACCCCTTAAAAATATTGAAATATTTTCGTGGCTCTGTGGCACCATCTCCATGCTTCTCTGGAGTATGTAAAAAACATCTTTAAAAAGGTGCATACATTAAGCAAATATCAACTTCCATTGTGCCTCAAGAATATTGCTTTTTCCATCCTCACTGTGATTACTTTTTAATATTTTTTTAAAACAAATAGGTTTCTCACTTCCAATGTGACAGTCTTAAGTGTTGCCAAAGTGCTGGAACAATTCCTTAGGTGTCCCTAAAACTGATATTGCTGTTGCAGTAGCTTTCGGTGAATGTTGAATGTAACAGTTTTTTGGGTAGCTTCTAGGAAGTTCAGGAAGCAAAGGACTTGAGTTATCCTTGTTAATCGCCTAGACATCCCTGCTGGAAAGACTTCATTTGATTTCAGGTTTATTCTTCACTACAGCCTGCCAGCATGTGCACCTGCTCACCTGCACACTGCTCTTACTAGAAGTCTTGATGGTACTGCAGGAGTGGAAAGGCAGTCTTTTTTCTAAGAGAAGAAGGATTTTTGTCTTCTGCAATGGAGAGAGAACAGGAATGACATGCACACATAACTTGGATTTGTCATGTAATACTCATGTATTAAGTAGAAACATCCAAATATTTCAGTCTCTAGGCTTCTCTTAGTCCCAGTTGCCCTCTACGTATCCGAGTCATCCACTCAAACAGGCATCCCCTGTTGCTGTTGACCAGGACAATTTTATTCCTTTGGATGAGATAGACTGTACTAAACAGAAATCACGAGTAGCTTCCAATAAACTAGCCATTGTTAACATTGTTCATTGTTATTGAAACTAGCCAAGTCTCAATATTACATTGTTTCTAAACACCTAAGAGACCATTTTAAATGTTAAAAAAGCCCTTACCCATCTGTTCTTTAAATGAATTTCAATGAACGAAAAGGCATTTTCATGTAAAATTTGACCATAAGTGGATCATGCTTTGTTCAACACTGATAATCAGCTTTCTTCTTCCCTCCTGTTTGAAAGTGAGGTCACACTCAGTATTCATACTCCTTTTGGCATCTGAAGAAAAGCATTACTTTTAAATTGGATGAGAGGTGTCCGAAAGGGATTACTCTTTCAGTCTGAGACCAATCATCAAAAAATGAAAAAAGTCCATTACATGGTTTTATAACTGTAGCTTCTACTTGTGCTTTCAAACAGATACTGCCTTAGCACATGTACTGCTTGAAAATAACCATTTTCTCTTTGGCTTCAAGGAGTGGACTGTCTGACTGAGAAATATCTGGAAAGACTTTATATGTCATTTAGGGGTAGGAACAAAACATGTTCCTACATGTTCCTTTGCCTACATAGCTCTGTTTTTAGATTAGTTCTCAGAACTAATGTTCTCACATGCCTAAATATTTCATTTGGTAGCTGTGTGAAAAGCATATGATACACACATGTAACATCATCAGTTTGGGACTTTTTTTTCCTTCCTAAACTTTTTTGACGAAGGACTGTTTGGAATATGAGACTAAAATCTGAAAGGACTGCAAAGGTTTTTATCTTTGGAACAGGACTCCTTATACTTAGGAGCTTACTGAATCTGGAGCTCCTAAGGATTTCATACTTGTTGAAGGATAGGATTAGAGTTTTGCGCAATAGTTTTTTTTAGAGAAATGATTTAGAAAGAAATAGAATGCAATTTAACAGAACAAGATGCAAATATAGATGGGGTAGTCATGTACAGATGCAGAATGGAGAGTGAGGGCAATGTAGAAACACTGCAGAGGAGGTTATTGGTTACAGTGGTTCACAAACTGAACATGAGTCATGGTGTTGTGGTAAAGCAAATAGCGCGTTATGGTGTATGTAATCTATTGTACTACCCTTAAGATATATGAACTAATAACATCCTGTGGTGTACTGGCACAGCTTCCACTGCAGAGATATGGCTTGTATGGGTATTGAATTTAATAAGAGTGCGAATGACAAACAAATTAAAAAAGGATATACATAAACTGTAAAATCATGCAAATGTAAGATTGACCAGATAAAGTCACAGAATTTACTGTATATATCTCCTTTCCTATGATATTTCCTTTTCTTTTCATCTTCCCACAGATCACTAATTCAAAACTGCAAAAGAAGTAGCTACAAGAAGGAAGACCAAATTCTTTCCTACATCTGCTGTTTTTCTAAGGAATTGACTCCAGGATGAGGAATATACTTTTAACAAAGCAATGAAGTGCCGAAATAAATTGCCAGGAGAATGCTGGAATCTGTCAGGTTGCCTTTAAGAACAGGCTGGAGGGAAATCTGTCAGGAAAGACAGTTGATCCTTAGGGTGAAGAAATAACATAGATAAGCTCTTTGGCTCTATTTTATAGATTTCTCTGAGAATTGCAGTGTGCTGCTTTGTCTTACAAGACAATACCATTCATAGCCTGTACAAAGCTAACCAAGTCTGTATTTCGATTTTCTTCCACCCTCCTTTATTTTGTGAATGTTCAGAAAGATAGTAGACCCTGTAGCTGGCATTTCAAGAGACAGGGTAAATGGATCTTGCAATAAAATGATGTTTGAAAAATTTTACTCATTAAATGGCACTAAGACTTTTGCAACAATGTGATGCTATAGAGCTGGAATAAAATATTCCAGTATACAGACATATTAGCTTTTAACTATAGCACCTTGGCTTCCCCATGGAGGACATTAGGCAAGTAGGTTTTGGTTGAAGAAAAGAAAAAGAAAAAGAAGAAAAGAAAGACTCCATCTTTCTTAGCAACTAGGCATCAATAAACACATAAGCTCCCACCCCACAGCTGGAAGAAAATCAATTGTAATAAGAGTTTCTTTAGGGTGCTAAAGATGTGCCATGAAAAGTCCTTAAGATGAGTGGAAATACCTTATTTCAATCTTATCTACAGTGCCTCCCAGATAGGGCTCATCCTCTGTATCATTTAGTGAATGGTACACTCACTCTATTTGACAACCAGTTAATCACTTCCACACCATTCATTTTAAAAGTAATACTTGTTTATCAAGTATTCTCCAACGATTTGAGCAGGTATTGAAAACATGGACTTTTACAGCACCTGGAGTACCAGATGCTGATAACTTTTTGCAGAAGAGCAAGCACTTTCCTTCACCATCATCCTTGAAATCCATGAAATGAGGTGCAATGCAAAAGCAGTGAGTTGATCTCCACTTTTTGGTGCTAGGGAATAGGTAATGCTCATAGATAGCTGTGTGTCCACCCTGGCAGCTGTAGGTGATGTTTGTGCAACACTGAGGTCTCTCTGGGCAAGCCTAAGGTGTTGGCTTGCCTGCTGGACATCAGTCACTCATTCACAGACTATGCAGGTGACTGTACAGGATGGCAGATGGTTGATTTCCTGGGCTATAAGTGAAAATCCTTTAGGTATCTGCTGTGTGGGAATAGCACCAAGTGACAGCTTCCACAGACTCGCTTTGAATGCAAAGGTTTGCTCATACATGGTGGGAGTGTGATGAGAACCATTCCCAAGGACTTAGCCCTTTCTTGGAAGGCAGTGTGGACACAGATATGCCTGCGTATGGCTGAAGTTCTTTCTACTTTCTTTACCTATTTTGGATTTATCTGTTACATGTTTTTCCTCACCTTTCTAATTATGTACAGAGGTACTCTACTCCAGTTCACCTTCATGTTTGCATTTTCCTGAAAAACATCTTTCTGTTTTGATTTGCTTCTCTATACTAGATATAGTTTTTTTTTTCTCATTTCACTTTTCTGTTCTTTTTCTCATTACCCCCTAGTTTTTAATAAGATCCTATGAAATTCAGACCATAACTTTCAATTTCTATGGAAAAGCTTTTGTTCCTAGCTTAATATAAAGGGGTTTCCATATTTTTTGTAAATTCAGTGATTTAAATACATGGTTGTAGGCATACCTTTCCTTTTTGGAAGGATTTGTAATGGCAAGCTAGAACTCATTTTTCATTTAGGAAGCCTTTTGTGCCTAAGAGTACTTTTCTCATAAGTAGTTGGATGGTTTTCATTCCCTTCTCCTTGCAAACCAGAGTTAAAATGGAGTATCTCTCTAGTCTGAGGAGAGATAAATGCTCACAGTCTTACAGGCTATGCCAGCAGTGAGCCTGATGGAGGGAAGCCAGAGGTGATGATAAAGCCTGGGAATGAAAAGAGATTTTTGCCTTTTCTCAGGCCCTGTGCTCTGGAAGTGTGGCCTGTTTTTGCTATGTAAGATTTTTCCATATTCTTTCCTCCAAATAAACCTTTTGAACTATTTTCACTGTTGTGGCATTTTGGGGGATTACCTGCATGTATCTTACTTTACAATGGTTTTATGGAAACTTGATTTATCTCAATGCAGATCATGTAGAAAAGATTAAAAGAAATGTTGCTTACTATGAAAATACTAGTAGACTGTTTAAAGATGGTGATACAGATCTGTTCTTCTACAGTGAACAGGAAATCCAGCTCATACTGTTACCTGATAAAAAGAGTGCACACAGAACTTTCTTTTTGCCTAAGTTGTCGTATAATCATAGAATATCCTGAGCTGGAAGGAACCCACAAGAATCATCAAAGTCTTACTCCTGATCCTGCCCAGGACAGCCCCAAGAATTACACCACCTGTCTGAGATTGTTGCCCAAATGCTTCTTGAACTGTGTCAGGCTTTATGTTGTGACCACTTCCCTGGGGAGCCAGTTCTGGTGCCCAGCCACCCTCTGGGGGAAGAACCTTTTTCTAATATCCAACCTAAACCTCCCTTGATACAGCTCCATGCCCTTCCCTGTCACTGGCCACCATGTCACTGATCACCGTGTTTCAAAAGGAATCAAAAGCAACTTGTTCATTATTCACAGTGCTTAATAGTCAATAATGTCTTGTTTATCAGTTCATCTCTTTTGAAACCATAAATAACAAAATTTAGAATTAGCTTTCAAAATTGTCTTTACTTGGTAAAATAAGGATGCATCTCAGAACAACTTTTCTCAAAAGTCTGAAAAACATTTATATAATCTGATTTTTCCTAAAGGCCTGTAATAGTTCTAAAAGTTCTGATGCTAATCTTACTTCTTAAGTACTTTCTTCATACTCGGGACCACTTGTTCAAAGTAGCTCCAAAATACTGTCAGCCAATTCCATGTGATCTCTCACACACACTGAACTTAAAATCTCAAAACAAGATCCATGTTCCTGAAAAATAGCAAAACCACAATAGTTTGTGTTTTGCGTGGGGTTTTTTTGTTTGCTTGTTTTTGTGTGTGTGTGGTTTTTTTTTGGTTGGTTGTTTATTTTTCCCAAATCGCATAATTTGTGTCATTTTTTAGACTGCAGGTAAATGATGGAAAATTCAAGTTTTGCATACTTCTGCCTGGGAACTGCTTCACATCATCAAGTGAAGAGAGTGAGCAAATTACATGCAATGGTGTGAAAGGCCAAGCTGTTGAGTTCATGAGTTAATGGTGCAGTTGTTAGAATTGCTGAGGAGAACTGAGTGGCTTCTGAGAAGAAATGAGGAAAGGTATTTTTTGATTTCCAACTTCCTTAATTAGTTCAGCCAATTGCTGTTTTTCTGCAGCTTTGGACTTAATGATAATTTTGCACTACAGTATTTATTCACATAAAAAACACCTCATTTTTTGACTCTTTTGACATATAGCTATGCCTAAGATAATATGCATAAGAACATATGATTTCCATTACTTCTTCTAAGTATAATGAAGAACAGAACTAAAAAAGGGCCACATAATGTATCAAAATGGATTTTTGTATATTATGCATCTAGGCTCAGTTTCTATCTTTTCTCTTGCATGAATAAAACCTTCTACCACAAGTATTGAAATGGGACTTCTATATAATATTTTTCTTTGAAAGATCGTCAAAGGTTCTATAAATTTTGTTGATGGAAATATGAATGCTCCTCTGTGAGACATCACATCTTCTTTAGTTCTGACACTAGGAAAGCCTAAAGTGCTGAAAACTGTGACTTGGATGGAACTGCAAAATGAGTTTGTATTAAAGTGAAAGAGGAAATGTCTGTAAATCCTGATCTGCAAGCCCCTTTTTGTGTCAGTGGATGTTTCTTCCCATCTGGTGACAACATCAGGTAAAGTCTAGTGAGATATACTCTTGTAACTTTGCCTATGTGGAAATTATCTTTAATTTATTTGTCTTTTTGCTGCCAGCTGCCATCATGTCAATTCAAGTCTGGTAACTGAGTGTTTGAAGCCCTCCTTATTACTAGCCTGACTTCTCTTGGCACTGCTGTTGTGCATCTTCTGACTTTAGCTTCTCTCAAAAGATCAAAACAAACCTCACTGTCAATAGCCTAACAGCTCTGTTAAAACACACCACTTACATGGGATTGCCTGTTTGCATAAATACTTGATGTGCCCTGCTTAGCACTTTACATCCCATATATATCTGTTTTTGATAGCCATGCTTATGCATAACAAAGAACTAATGTTTTAAAACTTCTTCAGAATAATAAAAAATGTTTACTTGACTATGATTCTAGGCACAGCCCCTGGAAGACTCAGTGTTCATTTTCACCTTGATCATATATAGTAGTGTGCAAAGGTGCACCATGCATGGTGTACAACAAAGATTTCACCTTGACTTGTTCAAGGTGATCATACAGGTAGTATCAGAGAAACTGTTTTCAGAGAGAGTGGCCATCAAAAACTTTGGCTAGTAAGTTTGTAGACATTTCACTCTGTCTTCCACACCATGTGGCTACCTAATTGGTAATTTTTCTTCTGGTTGGTGAAGGGTTGTGGAAAGCCATAGGGCACCTGCTCTTTTCACTGCCCACTTGAGGGCATTCTGGCTTTCCTAAATAGACCTGCCATCTCTCATCAGTGCAGCTGTGAAAACAAGTCCACGTGCAAAGTAATGGTCTAGTGGAAGAAACAGCAATTGTCTTTCAAAAGTATTGAGAAAAATATATGAAAATCAGGAATCATGAAAATAAGACTATAAAATATAAATATAAATCAATTGCCTTCGGAACTGTTTCCACTGAAATGGAAAACGTTGTTGTGGTAGTTGTAGCATGCTGGAATAATGGAACATTTTCAAACTGTGGTACTGAGACATGACTTGAGGCATGGAAGCCAGGATTATACTATGGTATTAGCTTTATAAGCATATCTTTGATGATCTGTCAGCTCCTGAAGTTGTGGGCAACCCACAGGACACTGCTTGCTGATACCAGAGGCACAGAAAGGTAATTAATGAAAATCTCCAAGTGCTGAAACAATGAAACTAATGAGATTTTGAAATTTTGCATGCCTGGGGTCAATACCATTAGTTTTGAACTTTTCCAGATTGCTAAAAAGGCAAAAGGGATTAAAGCTGTGAGGACTGAGAGCACCTGACCTGTGTAGACATGAGAATTTGACTGCCTGTATCTCCTAGGAGATGAAGGAGAAGCACTATCAGGTTTTAAGAAAGGGGTGTTTTGTAAGATACCATTAATATTCTTTGCATCAGATCTGGCTGGTGGCTGAATAGCAACTGACACTGAAAGAATAGACCAGGGCTGAGCTACTGTAAAATCTCTCACGAAGATCATTGTTGCAAATCCCAGGGTGGCTGCAACTCAAAAACCCTGCAGCCTGTCACGGAGCTCCATCCCTCCACCTTCCCCAAGCAGGAAGAAAGATGGCCAGAATCTGAGAGATGAGTGGGATGCTTTACACACGCCAGAGGGAGATACGTAAAAATGAGTATTTTGTCAGCCTCCAGTTAATTTCAATATGGGGTACTTGTGGTACAAAATGACAATGATTTCCTTGAATGTTATGATAAGAATATATTATGATCATAAAAATGGTTATAAAACTGCTTATAATAAATAAAAAACTCCATGCCTTCAATTTTTCTTGGTAAAGAGACCTTTAATGAGTGCTAAAGCAGGTCGTCATCCTTATGCACTGATGGAAGCAAGAACAAAAACATTTTGTCACCAAGAATCTCGTTAATAATTTTCTTCACTCTGCTTAAACAAAGTGAAAATTAAGTGCCTTTTTTCACCCCCTACTCAATATCTGCAATAACTGCAAATTCACCCTGCTGGAAAGCTACCACCTGTATGAAAACAAGGGATCATTATACTGAACTGTCACCAATGATCATTTTTTTCCTGCTTCACTAATGTTTTTGTAAAACAATGGGATTAAAATGTCATACCATCCCTCCTGTTCTAGGGAGCTCTGTGTATTTCTCTCCTCTGGTCATGGCATACTTAAAGTGTGAATGATTAAAGTACATCAACTAGAGCTGCATACATTTATTGCAGGCAATTCAAAGGCAGTGGAGAAAGGTAGTTGAAAGAAGAAATTACTTCTACTACTTTGAGATCTCCATCTCCTACTTTCCTCCTCCCCAGCACAGCCAGAGCCCTGGGACCCAGCAAAGTACTTGGCACTAAGCTCCAGCCAGGACAAAAAGCTATTCTTTCCCCCTCTGCATGTCCTGTAAGTTTGGGGGCTGTGTGTGTGTTATTTTTTGGAGTGGGCAAAAAGAACAATCTCAGTGCCAAACTCTACACACCCAGTCTGATTTTCCATTCTAATGGTAATCACTTACTAGAAAATCACTTATTAGAAAAAAAAATCGCTTACTACAAAAAAGTGACAGCCATAAAATTAGTTGTTAAAAAAGGAGATGCATTTTCAGAAAAAAATATTAGTTTGGGCATAATTTGTTATACAGAGCTCTCAGTCAAAGATATAGGGTGATTTATCCATAGCTAAGTGTACCTTCAAAACTCAAGTAGTAAAATCAAAGTGATGAATGCATGCATGACTTCTGAATGCCTTGGATTCCAAATATTAGGACCTCGAGCTAAAACATGTTTTTTTATTTCTTACAGAAATGTATTGCTACAAGAGAATAACATGGCATTGTCACCACAGGTAGTCTGGAGTTCGGATAATCTGAAAGGTTAACTCCCATTTGTGGATGCTGTTTATCTGTATGTTGTTTCCACCCCTTTGAACCCACTGGGAGTCCTGTACAGTGGGGAGAACAGCCTGGAATCCCTGAAAAATGCCTGGTAGTGCCAGCAGATGCAGTAGGCAGAATGTGAACTCCCTGAGACGAACAGTCATCCAAAAAAATGCTTCCTGGATCCCAACGCTCCTTTACTTTCTGTATCTAATTGAATACTTGTCATCAAAGTGAATTAATAAAAGTAAGTTAAAAATTTATGTTGATGAAGTGCTTCACATACTTGTCTATGCAGGGCTTTGTATCTGTCCCTTATGGACAAGAATAGCTAAACCAGATATTTCCACAGTGATTTTTGATGCATTTTTTGTGATATGAAAAATATTTGTTGACAGTTTGTGAGAGTTTGTCATTGCGGTCCCATGGACTTCCCATAAACTTTCGGGAGACAGCCTGCAGAGAGAACCTGGACATGTAGAAAATGTGACTCCAGCGGAAAGATTGAATAAACTTGGTTAATTTACAGAGGAGATTTGGATGGTGATCTTTAAGTATACAAAGAGTCCCTGCTAAGAGAGGGAGCACAAAGCAGAGCCTTTAAACTGTAAGAGGAAAAAATTGTTCAATCATTTTTATAGAAAGCGAGGTGTCTAATTCATAAGCAAGGGTTTTGCTGTTATGTTTACTTAGGGGGAAAATATAGAGAACATAGGTTTTCTTCCTGGGGTGATGAGAGATCAGCTTTCATTGTGTCAACTACTTCTCTCCCCAGCTAATAATATAAAAAAATTCACAATGTCCTCACTATTACATTCACTGAACTCATTAGAGCTGATGGCTGATTTTAGGTCAATATTGTAATTAGAGAAGAGTAGTATGTTGCCATTTTATTTTAATCTTGTGAAGAGCTAAAGCAAAGGTATATTCAAGGCTGAGTAGGCTTATGAAATTAGTTAGTGAAATGCAGAGTAGAAATGGTGTTTTTTTGTTTGTTTGGGGTTTTTTTTTGTTTGTTTGGCATTTTTTGAGATCTATTTCAATTTTTTCAATGGGAGCTATGTGATTTAGATTAAATATAGTTTAAATGTATCATTTTAATAAATGTATTCATTTTAATAAAGAAAGTGCAGTCTCTTAATAATTTGAATAGTTCATTATTTACGAAACAGAGGGTATAAATGAAGAAAACAGAAAAAAATGATACCTCAATTTCTTTTTTGTACTTGTTGATCTGAGGACTCGTGCAGATACTTGTAGCTTATGGAAATGGCTGTACCAGATTTTCCCAAAAGGACAGTTCATTTATGTGGCAAATTTTGTGCTCAGTGGACTAAATGTCCCAAGTTCAAAATCTATATTAATTATGTACTCAAGTATTTGCAAATAGTCCATTACAAATTTTAAATTGCCAACATAAGCCAGGGAAACATGAAACAGTAAAGTTTGCTCCTGGAACACTGGGGAAGATTTCTGTCTCTTCTACTTGAAATAACAACACGGTCTGTTCCAGAGTATTGGTAAACATGACCTTGCATTGCTGAGCACCGTTTCCTTCCATCACTTGTTACTGGAGTTCTGCATGTTTTAGCAGCCGTAGGTGAGTGGAATGGATTTATCAGCTTCCAAAAAGACATGAAATAAATGAATCCTGCAGATAATTCCATGGGTTTTTGTATGCTATGGGCATTGATATATTGAGAAGTCCAACTGGGCTTTGTTTATTGGATAAAACATCTGAAGTGAAATTGCTGGATTTATTTCCCATTTGGATGTAACATGTAGCCACAATTTACTACCTGTGGTGGTTAATTTTTTGTGTTGTCTTAAAGGCAACTGTTTTGTTTTTTTCTTGTTTGTTTGTTTTGTGTGTGTGTGTGTGTGTATTTTTTGTTTGTTTGTATTTTTTGTTTTGTTGTTGGCTTTCCAAAACTGCATGGTAGAGTTATTGGTATACTGCATACTTCTAACTGCAGCTTTCAGCATAGGAAACTCAGAAAGCTATGGTGGTGTTATGGAGTAACAATCCCTTCAGACTTTTGAACGGTTGAAGTCATATAAAAGATTTTGTCATTTGTCATTATAATCCAATACAGCTAAACAGTTACCTTATAGGGATGAGGATGGCAAAGGCTTTTATATGATTACATCACAAGATGATAAATGAGAGCAATTTGTGTTCATTATGAGAACAGCATCCCAAAGAGAATGTTGTTATAAATTTTGTCCTGCCTTCCCTTCCTCCACCACAAAACTAGCACACCAGCTGAGAAATAAGTAAGCAGGCTCTGAAAACAATCCAGACAGAGAAAAGCAAACCAGTGGAGATTTACCTGCGTTTTACTCTAGCAAGAGTGTTGAGAATTAGAAAAGAGAGAAACACAGAACAATAATTAGGACAAATTCCTAAAATATAATTTTAAGTATAATGTTCATCCTCTGTGGAAAACAAATTACTTGTTTGTGAAGTGGAACAAAATTATACTTTGCAAATCAATCAATGAAAACATTTTTTTGATAGACTGAGACACTTCAATTTGAACATAAATCCTGAACACTTTAGTATGTTAATTACAAATTTACAAGAAAAATATTTAAAATGTATAATTATTTCTAATTTCTTTTTTTTTGAAGCAGAGATGTCAATCTCCCCTCAGCAATTTTGGATTGACTGATCTGCATGTCAAAAGAAAAATCATTTGATGGAAAAGTTTCCATCCGACTCTAACTGCATGAGTACTGAGGTCAACAACTAGCGAACCCTCACTTCCTTTCCCATATGCATCACTGCAGCAGCAACAACAGGCTGGAACAAAATCTTCTGATGACTTTGCTTTCTGTGGCCTGGTAATTGCCAGGTATTCAGCCATTATGCCTTAGTTTGTGTTTGTGTGGTCTGGATTCTAGAATTAAGATCAGCAGCATTCGGTCTTGCATCTTTATGTCCATTTAAAAGAATATTAGGATGTCTTCTTGCCCCTTTCTACCCTCCTTTTTCTTCCCTTCAACACTCTAATAACCTCTCCATCCTCCCTATTATCACCTGTGATATTTACAAGTTGATCAAGGAAAAAGCAATGCAAACACTTTGTCCTGATAGAGAAAAGATGAAGGATGAACTCAAACACCTGTATCTCCTATATCCTTATTGATGCATGATCTAAAGCTGATTGAAGTCATTACTGGATAGTGACTTGTCTGTGCAAGTAAAAGGGAAGAGCATGAATTGAATTAGTACTTTTGTTGAAAAGAAGAATTAATGGTCAAGGGTCTTGTGATGCTCTTAAAACCCTCCAATAGAGGGGTTTTCTGTTAAATCATGGTGCTTAAAAATAGTGCTGAGTACCATTGAGAAGAGAGGAAACCAGAAGGGTCCAGAGCAAATGGCAGAGCTCTAGGGATGAAGTGGCTCTGTGAAGACAACAACAGGGAGCTTTTCTTCCAGCTCACAATCTCACAGCAGTTGAGAATGAAGAGATTTAACTACTGTCTGGAGACAGTGTGAAAGGAAAGGCCCAGGAATGTGTTGCTGTCATAAATGCCCTGGCTCAGGGAAGAGCATGCAACACAGCAGTGCAACAATGCTGATTGAGGGTTGAAGCAAGATATGACACAGGGTACCAGGCTAAAAAGAAATAAGAGCTGTAGGGCCCAGGCTGGCGTGTGGGTGCTGATCTATCAGGAGATGACGTAGAAAAGTAAAATGAAAATATTTCTGTATGGAAATCAGGGATCAGTCTTGTGCCTGCTCTTCTTTCCTGTGGCTCTGCCTGTTCCCCAGCAGTGATGGGGGGAGAGAGAGAGCAGCAGGCAGAAGGGACTTGCAGCTGCTGCTCAGCAGGGGAGGGCATCGTGGGACTAGCGGAGCAAGATGATAACCTTCATTGGATCTGGATGCTGTGGCTTATTTAAGTACTGATGAGATTATAACTAAGTGATCTCCCTGTCTCAAACCCCAATTTTTTTCATCCTATTGCCTCCCTGTCTTGCTGAGATGGGGGTAAGTGAGCAGCTGGGTGAATATTTGGCCCTTAGTCAAAGTTAATCCACCACACAAAGTCAATTGCTGAGGTTTGTGCATTCATCTAACTCGTGGAAGTGAAGTTGGGAAAAAAAAGGCACTTAAAAACTATTCAGTATGAAGCGGCTTCAATATGAGTTACTTCAGGTCTGTATCTTCTTCCAGGATTTTTTTTATCTTCTAGCCAAATACTTTACAGTATTACACCTGCAGAGTAGATGCTGTGAATTTTTGAACAGTTGGAACAATGGTAACAGACAATACCTACTGTAACAGAAAATAGGCAAGGTAGTTATTTGCTTTTTGTTCTTCTTTGAAGCTAAAGCTGGAGCTCTTACTTTCAATAAATCATTTCTAGGCTCATTCTCTCATGTGGACTTATGTTTCCTAACTTGTTTTAGACTTGTGGAGGGAGAGGAGAGAAGATTTGAACCCTGGTCGATCTTTGCATGTTTCTAATGCCTAATCTACTGATCACAGAATATTCTGAGTTGGAAGGGACCCACAAGGATCATTGAGTCTCACTCTCAAGTGAATGGCCCATATGGGCATCAACCCCTCAACACTGGTGTTATTAACACCATGCTCTAATGAACTGAGCTAATCTCAGGTCTTGTGTTAAAAAGATAAATGTTGTGAACCACATCAATATGATAATCTCTGAGAAGGTAATTAACTAATTTTGCTATGGTCAACTCTGTGAAAATTTGGTGCTGCTCTAGATTATACACATGCTAATGCTCTCAGAGTTTGGGAATCCGCTTTGTTCAGGTATGTGCTGTTTTTCATAAAACCTGAAATCCTTCCCATATAGCTGCTTAAAATATATTGCTGTAAAAGCAGTGCTATCATTTTTGATCCCTAAATGGTTTCAGGGTTTTTCTTGTTTTTGTTTAACTCTTCATCTCTAGTATTCATTCTTCCTTATATTACCTGCCACTCATGTATCTGCTTTAATCTTTATAAACAGATTCATTAATATTCTTGTTATTATAAAAACATGATTATGGAATATGCCTTGGAGGTAGAAGCTGGGGATCAGTAGTCCCAAAATTGTATCACTCATATCTGGCTTCAATCAACAGTCAGTAATGAGCGACATGTAAGTATTTTTAGTTGTTTTCATCCTGTATTATTTTGATCTATAAACTGATATAAACTCCAGTAAAGATGCTTCCTACACTGAAGAATGCCAAGTAGTCATCAGAAGCTGACAGGAGACTTTAACATCTTACTGAAGCATAGCAATCATTTGAACAAGTTAGGTATGGGAAAGGGCTCCAAGTCCAACTGAGACTTTCACATTTATAAGTAAAAAAAAAACCTTTTGTTTAAGATGAGGGATGAACTGTTTTGTTCTTTAAAACAACAGAAGAGAGTTTTAGGCTTAAATAGAACTGGTCTAACCCTTCCTTAAAGTCTCAAAAGGGGAAACTGGTAACAGTTGTGATGATAGGAGGAGAGGCAGTGCAGCAGCAGAAATCAAGGGACAGCAGTGCAGGATCCACTGGAGGGGAGCTGACAGTACACATGTCAATTGAATCAGAGTCCTTTTACACCAATTTTGAAGCATTAAGGGCTTTCAGGAGTGTGGTAGGATGGGCATGTTTGAATTTCAGTGGTCAAAGGGAGAATGCCATTTTCGCGTAATGGGTAAGAAAGTACCACGGAGAGGATCAGATCCAACACCAGTGAAGAGTTTTTGTACCTAAGTCTTCAATTCTAAGTCTTGAAAAAAAAAAAAAAAAATTAAAGACAAATAAAAACCCCCAAAAAACGTCCCCCAAAACCCCCCAAAAACCAACAAAACAAAAAAAAACCCCAAACCCCCACAACTCCCCCCCAAAAAATCCAACAACCC
>JAWWMO010000083.1:102406602-102453502 GCA_035047845.1 Dendrocincla fuliginosa
CCTTCCTCAAAAAGTGCAAGTTTTATAACATGTTATTTACCTTGGAGTAACATTTGGTATAAAAGGTCTACCCCTGGAGCCTTCTTGGTGTTACTACATTATAAGATAAAATATAACTTAGTGGTGGAGTCTTGTGACTGACAGCTGAATAAGAAAGCAGTTGATTTTAATTATAACTAATAGTAGGCTAGATGTGATACACACAATAAATACATTCAATAAATATACAATAATTACAGTATAAGGTAAATGCAATATATATGGTTATATACTGTGTAATATGCATGTTATTATCACCATTGTCTTCCTGCAGTCTCTTTCTTGCCCCTTTGTTTCATCTGAAAAAAGCCTGGTTTTGTCTGTACTTGTGGGTTGGTGTTTATTACATCTATATTGTGTTCTCTCTTGACCTGTTGGGAAGCCTCGAGGCTTTATTGCAATTTGTAATAAGAGAGAATTAGAGTCTGAAATAAAATCAACCAGAAACTAGCCTTAAATGTGAAATAGGCTATTCTAGTTTAATAGTGCAAGCTGAGAGCAATGCAGGAAGTAAACACCTTAGACAGGGGAGAGTAGATTCGGTTCTTTAAACTCTTTTGATTTTAATAGTCTCTTTATAACACAGACAAACCAATTTGTTAGAAAGTATGATATTTAATCTGACAATGTTCCTTTAACAGTCTACCTATACTTGCCATTGTCACCATTGTCTCTTGGCTACTCCTAAATGTCACTGTCCCCAAAACATTTTTTCTCTCTCTGCTGTATTGGGTGTGCTGCCTTAAAAAATGGCCTTAAAAAAAAGACCATTTGCTGCACTTTTTGCCTGCCAAGCTTCTCCTTCTTTCCCACTCTACCAGAAGAGAAAACAGCTGGGTTAAGGACTCTCACAAAGCTAATCTTCATTGGAAAGGCATGGCCAGTGTTTGCTGCCTCTCCTGTCTCCTGTCACAACTAAGGTGCTGTGGCAGCTGTTAGATACTTAACCTTTCCATTTCCTAAGGTACATCTTTACAGTTGTCCATTTGGAAACTTCATGTAGATTTGACCTCTTGTTCGTCTTATAACCACCCCAGACTTTTCTCTGGAAATGTTTGCACATTTTAGGAAGAGTTATTCCCTTGCTTTCCTTCTGTTCTCTACTCTTTCAGTTTGAGTATCTTCTGTCCTATTACCACTCTTACTAATAATGTTGGACAAGGAGAAAAACTCAGGCTTAAAAACATAACAGGAGAACAAGACTCTGTACATGACCTTACACAGAGTAAGAGATGAGCACTGGATCAATTCAATTTCAATGGGAAAGCTCACTGTGCAGGAGGGAAGGGTGGAAGACCTGGCCTTGAACATAGAGTCCTGTGAGAACAGTAGCCATGTCTGGGGATTTAGCTGTCTAAACTGTGTGACAAATGCTTCTGAGCAGGGTCTTCTTCCTTGGGGATTGCTGCTGCTTTGTGTAGTCTAGATCTTCCTTTAATTTTAGCTTATCAGACTTTTTGATGTATTTTGTCAGAAGTGTTCTATAAAAGCTGCTGGAGATGTCTTACAGCATGGTCTCATTCATTCAGCACAGCTTACATCTTTCTTTTGCATTTCTGCAATGGCTTGACAACACTGCTGTCAGAACAAATCACTCTGCAGATCCACCCGTTTAATGCGTAGCTGTGCATATGCACACACACGCTTAAGGTTTTGGTAAGTATCCTCCAACAACTTATTAACATATCACAAAACAATATGTGGTAAAGCAGCAGATGCAGGTCTAGGAGGAAACAATGCCCATAATCAGAATATTGTCTCTGTTTTCATAAGGGAGGTATCAGAAGGGGGAAATAGAAAAGCCCTCACCTCATGCAAACCTCAGGAATAGACCCAAGCACCAGTTCAATTCAACTGTCAAGCATGTATCATGTGTGTAATGATTTTTTCTTTCTATTATTTTTAATGAACAAAGTATTTTTATAAAGGGGACAGATTTACTATTTGAGTGTCATTTGAGTTATGAGATGAAGGTTCCATTGAGTAAAGCATTGTAAACGTGTATCATAAAAGGCAGTCACTGCTCTGCCCTGAGAACTTTACTGCCTACAAAGTCAAACAAAGGGCTGCAGAAGGGAAATGCAGTATTTAAATGGAAAAACAGAAATATAAACTGAGGTAAGTGGAGAAATCTTGGAATCCCACTACCATTACAGGACTTTGACAACAGCCATGTTTTAAAATTTCTCTGATCTAAGCCCTTTATCTGAATTGCTAGCGAGTTACTCAGTCTTTCTCATTTTCCACATGAATTCATTTGAGAGGATGAGAAAATGTCCTCTTACAACGTGGTGAACTTTTGGCATGTGATGTTTGGAAAGACTGATCAGTAAGTTGGCCTTCTGGTCATTGGAGGACAGAAATCCTTCAGAAGACTGGACTAGATTTTTGAAACTGAGTAGCACCTATGAAGATGTATCTCAATCATCCACAGTAGCACCTTGTAGTTTTGCAAATCTTACAATAATATCTTGGAATTCTGATGGTGAGGTTATCTAGGGGCCATCAGTTCCCCTAAATATTTCATTGCTCCACAGGAAGTTTTTGGTGTAAAGTAATCCCAACTGCTAAATTTTTAACACTGCCAAACTTCAATTGACCAGACCAGGACTTGCGATGGTACAGGGTTTTTGGACCCAAAGTATTTAAGGAAAAGATGTTTTGTAAACTGTGGGAATTTTCACACCAAAATACACAAAAAGCCATTTGGTTTCTAAGCAGGAGAAGCAATGCCCTTCCTCAGTACTGGCTGTTTAGGGAAATCAGTGGTACTGGAAGATAGCTTGTAAATCTTTGTGCAGAGTAGGTGAACACAGAACCTCCACTGAAACCAGTGGCAACTTCTCTGTTAACAGCATGCATTTTCATCCAGAGCAGTGCAGCCTATTATCTTAAATATTTTGATCTATACACAGAATATATAACAATAAAACCACAATAAAACTTAAGACCTGCCCCCCCCCCCCCCCAAATCTACCGACAATACAAGGAAATCGCCTTTCAGTAAGTTTCCTTTCTTCCTCTGTATTAATATTACATTGTTCTATTTGTTGTACTTTGCAGTCTGAGAAAGCTATGAAATATTTTACACATTCTCTACTTTCCTCTCTCCCCTGCTAATGCCTATTCTCCTGTCTCACAGAAAATATTCAAATTATTTAAATATTTCATGTTGTAGGACCTAGCAGTACAATGCAATATCTGTAGACACCATTGGGAAACGGATTTTAATATTACTTTTAGAATCACAAATTATTCATGCAGTGCAAATAACAAACTGGTGGAGAGCTCAATCTGTGGTAAAAGCACTTACCTTTTCTTAACATTTTCCGGTGTAGCTGGAGTTGACAGATCATCAGATCTTTAGTGCATTATTTATTAAATGTTTTAGCATAACTTTTAAATATTTAGTGAGCACTTAGCCCACAAAAGACATGGCTGACTGAAGATGCAGTGACGCTGATGATGGAAGCATATTCCACAGTTTCCTCTAAACTACTGGTACATGCAGTTTGTGTTTTAATAGGGACTATTTTTCTCTTGCTTGTATTACTGATTCCATCCCTCTGGGAACTGTGGTTTATGCTTCACTGTGTTGAGAATGCAATCCAATATTTTATGGACTGCTGTGCATGGCTTTACTGTATTTAACTGTGAAGATTAAAAAACACTGAAAGAGTTGCACTGGTTAATGTACCAAAAGTAAAGTTGAAGAAAATGCATTTTCTAGTCTTATTTATGGTTTTCTAGAAAAGCAAAACTTGAAGAGCCAACAACTTCAGTAATTTAAAACAAAGAAAAAGTACACAAGAAAGAAAACGAAAGCAGAACACATGCTTCAGTGCTCTGTCTGCTCATTCAGTTTGTTCTGGCACACTGAAATGAATAGACTGCATATTTCTGAGAACATAATCTCTTTAATTTAATCTGTCTCTAGTTATTCAATGTTTTATGACATTTGGAGATTGTGCCAGAGCAATATTTAAGAACAACTTCAAAACTTTAGGAAACCCTTTACTGTTCACTTTTTTTAAATTTTTTTTTTTAAAGTTTTTTTTTTTAATAGCCCATTTCCTCCCTTTTCCAACCAGATTCCTTGTTTGAGGAACAAAGACAAGTATTGCCCTTCCAGTTTATTTCTGACACTACTGTGATATATATTGTGAGATTGTCAACCCATGACAAGCCCAAAAGGTTGGTAGGGTGCATTAGAGAGGATGTGCAACCAAAAAGAGCTGAAGAGAAATCTCACTGTGGTAAGGTTGCTTCCTTTTCTGAGTATAAGCATTGTTGCAACCTGAGCCTCCAGCTCTCACTGATTCAACTCCTGCACTTGAAGAGAAGTTAACACCAGGACTGCATAGGATGATAGGGTGTTTTGGAATGAAATGGCTGATGTGCCTAATAGCAAGGCATGTTAGAGGGATGCACGCCCACATCCAAGCTGATTCCATCAGTCACACTGAGTTATGTTCTACTAGGAAATCTCATACCTTGTGACTAATACAATTAGATGTGGTGTGCTGTAGCTGGGGAAATTAAGAGCCCTGAACGTGAACAACCAGTTACTCTATTTAACTGTTAGTAGAGAAGGCATTAGAGAGAACCCTCTGTGTCCAAGGTTTTTTGTTTGTTTGTTTGTTTGGTTTATTTTTTATTTTATTTTATTTTATTTTATTTTATTTTGCATCAGGAACTGTCAGCTTTAAATTATCTTTACCTGGTCAGCATAAGAAGTATAATGAATAAACCAACTCACTCAGAGAAGCAATAGTCACACCAATGCTATAAAACAGTGATGTATTTCTTTATCATAAAATTTGCAATTTGTGAATTGAGTCCCAAAAGTTATTTTCAAGGGGATGCATGCCTAAATCAAGGCACAAAGTGCTTCTCTTACTGAATCTCACCTTAAAGCCAGCCTTCTTCAAAACTTTTTCTTTTCATTCTGCTGAGTATTGGTAGATGTCAAGACCTCCTAGGCTGATTCTCTGTTAAAAGAAAAAATTTCAGTGATTCAGATGGATGCCTTGCTAGCATAACCTGCTTAATTTCCTCTGTTGAGAGAGCCCTTGATATGTGGCTGTCATGCAGTGTATAAACCAATCCCAGTTTAAATAAAATTAGTGAAAATGCCACAGTTCTGTTATCAAGAAAAATCCTGTACTTAATCATTGCATGAAAATAAAAATTAAAAAAAAAAAAAAATCATGGGACTGAAAGGCTTCAAGAGGTCACTTAGTCTATGCCCCTGAAAAAAGGTGGTCAAAAATACAGGGAATGTCCCTAACAAATTTCGGTCTAATCAGTCTTAAAATCTCCAAAGAAGAAAATTCCTCCACTCTGCTGCATATATGTGTATACACATGCATTTTTCTGTGTTTTGCAGTATATATTTACCATTAAAAACTGTTTTGCAGTAGCTAACCTTAATCTCCCTTGTTTTAAATCCAATTAGTTTCTTCTTGTCATATCCCCAGTTTAAAAACAGAATGTAACAGTTTTCTTCACAGAAGCTTTTCAGCATTAGAAGGGAATTAATGGCTTTAGTGTGCTTTCCTTCCCCTTCTCTTTCCTAGGCTGAGAAAGCCCAGCTTCTCCAACCTTTTCTCCCAAGCTGTATTTTTCAAGACTGTTATCATTCTTCCTTTTCTCCAAGATAACAGATCCTAGAGATGAGTTCTAAATAGGACCAAGTAGGGCAAAAAAAAGCCTTCTATTATGTTTTGGGTCTGTCAGTCCTGTAAACACTACAGGGCTCTTGATGCTGTGATGGGATCATTGTACTGAGGAAGAAGAAACAAAGTCATTGCTTTACTGCAGCTCACACATCTCCTGCAGCAGATCTGCTAACATGTTTGGGTAGCACTTCAAACAGGAGTGGATTTGAACAGCCAGTGCCGTTTTGAATGTGTCTGGTATTTTTTTTTTTCAATACTTTCAAAACCATTTTGAAACCTGTTTTAGTCTGTATACCTACTCTCTTATCAAAACTGTGCGTTTACAGTCTATATTTATTATGAATACAGAAGAAAAGATTACATGATCTATGTCTCTTTAAGCTTTTCAGCAAGTTATTTACTTTTGTTGCCTCTTTTATGTGTGTCAATCAATATCTTCAGATGCTTGGAAAGTTCTCAATACAGCCATTTTGGTCTTCTACAAGGATTTCCATCTTTTTGCCCCACAATGGAATGATTTAACACTATTCTTCTATCATAGTTGCATTCTTTTGTTTTTTTCCAATTTGCCAGTTTTCCGGATTTGTTGTTCTCCTAGGTTGTTTTTCCATCTCTTTCTGTTCTTTTTATTGTTGAAGTCTCCTTTTTGTTTTGATGGCCTGCTATTTTAATTTCCTATTCTGGCTTCTTCCCACATTTAACCTTTTTATAGGAAGCAACACCCTCTCCCCACCCTGGCTGCTTGCAACAGCTTATCAATAATTATCGTGTTAAAAGAGCAGAAACAGCAAAACCAAGTTCTTATTTCTCAAAGAAGAACAGTCTTAGCCTAATAAACCCCTCCCACCTATAAGTCTATGTGTGGTTTTGCTCCAGATGATTTCTGTCCTAAATTTATAGTTTTATTTTCCACATTCTGTGTAGTTACAAGGGTCTCTCCTGACAATGTGTATGCATTGCGTAGATGCTTCCAGACACTTCTGGGAGTTTTGGTGACCAGGTTGGGACAGCTGAAATCGTTGTGCAGGCTGGCATTTTGATTTGAAAGGCATTTGGCACTCAAGAAGGAAGCAAAGGGGAAGATGACATAAAAAATGAGAGCAACCAGTGCCAACAATCCTTGAATACTATTCCTGCTACCTATTTTTCTCCCTGTATTTTCTGCGAGATCCAATAGCAAGCAAGAACCATATCTGATGTTGCAAACCCTGACCAGCAGGTAGGGGGATGCGTGAGGAAGGTAGGAATTAACATCAGAAAAGGTTGGACAAATTCATGGCACCCAGAGCCAGCCAGAGCCTTGAGGTGACTGCCTAAGCAATTAATTTAAACCAAGCATGTTAACAGCACCAGATGGCCTTTGAACAACAGGAAAAGGTTTTACTGGAACACACACTGGAACATGGAACACTTCAAATCAGAGAAAGCTGAATCAGAATATGAATAGAAGGGGCATGCACAGAAAACTACTGCTGTGCCTTTGAGAGATAGAACCTCACCTCCATGATGTTCTGGGCTGGAGGCCGAATGGCTGTGTTGCAGCAGCTGTTTGGTGCAACAAATGCCACAGAGCTCTTACTCTGGGTCAGGAGGACAAGCCTTTCTTCTAACACACAGTATCTGTATGTTTACTCTCTCCCTGTTCTGACTAGGGCTCATCTAATCCCTGCGTCTGCCTCTCCTGTTTGCTCTCCCTGTCTGCCTCATCCTTGTTAGGGAGTGTGTGTGAGGGGTCCTTCACCAAAGGGAACTTGGTTTCTTCCAGAAAAAGAGGAATCTCTCCTGTCTGTCAAGGCGAAGGCAGGTTTCCTCCATTCTGCCCTTGCATGGCATTTTGACAGAATGGGTACTGAGCAAATGTACTCCTAAGATTAACTGAGTGTAGGACACAGTCTGTCCTATCGAGCAGCAAATATCTCATGCTCATAGAAAGACAGATGTTGGTGCACAGCTATGTACCAAGTAACCAATCAGTTACAGAAGCAACATGCCACACTAACAAGTATTCCACTAGTGGCTGAAAGGGCACAGTTGTCTTTCACTTCACCTATGCAATGCCCCCAGATTCTCCTGCCTGTTGGCCTGTGTAAGGCATTCCTTGCTCTCTGGATAGTGTGCAGCACACTGGCTGGCCAGGAAGCATTCGTGTGCTGGTTGGCCAGTTGGCTGCTGCCATTCTCTCATTAGTGGGTGCTCTAATTTGGTGCCTACTACTGATTTTATGATGCCGTTTGTCAAATTTGACTGAAAGTGGCTAGTGGGCTCAAAAACTACTGAGAAGGAGGGAATGACAGACAGCTCAGCATATGAATGTGCAGATGGACAGTAAGTGTGACTGCTTAAGCCTCCCTTTCATTGGAAGTCAGTCTAAAAATATTATAGAATGAGACAAATGATTCCTTTTTCTCTCACCCAGAAATATTAATCAAAATGAACACCTATGAAAACTTCACTCTATTTTTTTTTATTTTCCTGAAAAATAATGAAATGTATTTCCAGCCAGAGTAGTACATCAGATTGCAATGAAGTTGATGAGTTGCCTTTGAGTTGCCACAAATTATACCTTTGCACTGTGTATGATCAGTACTACAGAGAAAACTGCCTTTCTTACCACTGTAGCACTTACCACTCTATTTCTGCCTGGGAGAACTTCAGTTTAGCCTTGACAGTGAGGCAGGGAGTAGAGAGAGGGATAGGTGAATGATCAGAAGTATCTGAAGAGAGAGTATAGAAATATAATTTAAATGGAAAACTCCAGATCCCTTCAAGGTTAAATGAAAATGTCTGTGACCTAACAATGACTTTGGTACTCCAGCATGTAGGTAATCTGACTCTATTTCTGATTTAGGTATTTGTGCAGTGCCTAAATGCCTAAAGCAATGATTAAAATTCATATAAAGATTCTGGTCTTATCTAGCACAAATGATTCACCAGTAGCTGTGGGACCTGTCAGAGAAGATTGATGGAGAACTTTCAAAGACCCTGATGTGCCCTGAGCATTGTACAAAGAATAGAGCAAGACCTTTCATCTGAGGCAAAGGGAAATACATTACGTACCGGGCATTTATTTCAATTGAATGCTTTAATCTATGGAAGTTCTGGGTCTGTTTTGAACTTCAGGATTAAAATATATCAACATTTATCACAGACAAAGGTTTATCATATACAAAAAATGCTGTCAATTCAGCCTATATGCTTAATTCCACATTACTTTCTTCTTCTCTCCAGTGAGTCATCTGCAATACAGAAAAGTCAGTAAAGACAGAGAAGTCTTTTGTTTCAATATATCCTTCAGCAGCATGAGGTTAGGAACCTGCGGCTTAGCACCAGCTCTCTTCTTGGCATAACACGGAATGTTGGTAACACTGACAGCTCACAATATCAAATCCCTGTTACAGCAATAATCATACAGAGAAAAGGTTGTAGCACTGGGCTTTTCTTTCTCAAGAGCCCACGTGAACGCGTATGGACTACTTATACCTGGGATCAAAGGCAAGTGAAAATCAATCATGGTAGCATTATTGATTGAAGCTATCTATACACAGACCTTTTGCTGTCATTTTCTCTGTAAACTCCAGACATCAAAGACACATGGAAGTGGGCTGCCATAAGCTCTTTATATAGCTCTCTTCGAATAAAATTTAAAATCCTGCAGAAATCTTTCTTGGTTGGTAACTAAAACATAAGAGAGGAAAAGAAAAGAGGGGCTTATTCTTCAGGCTCTTTAAAAAAAAGGAAAAAAAATCTCTGCTACTATATGCTATTGCCTAGGGGAGTCAAGGCCATCAGCCTGGCAAAGACACCATTACTTCAGTTAGAGTTTCTCATAATTCTTTACTAAAGATAAATTTCCGTGCAGGATGTGCAGACAGCTAATACCAACAGTACTTATTACTCACAGATTAGTTTCTTCTTTGAACCCCACCATTCTTTTATCATATTTCTTTCCATTTCCTTCCTTTAATTTTCCTTTACCATCACCTATTCTAATTTCCCCAGTCACTTGATTTATGGCATTCCAATAAATCTCTGCAAAAATGAATAAACTCACAGTGCCTCACAGATTCATTTTGCAAGCACAAATGTGGTGATGGAATGAGTTATTGAATATCTTATGCCATTGCTCCTAGGCCAGGAGACAGAGCATGGTTTGACTCTTTGGTACTCTTTGCTGCACCCACTGGAAACCTCCTTGGTTCTGTTGGTAAGACTTTCCCAGAGTCTTTGTGGCATGTGAGACACTCAAATCACCCATTCAGTCATTCATGTGAAAACTTCATGACAACATATGAGAGGAAGGACCTTAACAAGTACTTATTTCTATTCTTCTTTCAGGAGCTGAATATTGCAGAAATACCATGCTGATGATGAAACTTCACATTTTTACCAGCATGACCCCATTCGATCTCCTGAACTTTCAGAATGGTTATAGAAAGTACATAAAATTACTTCAGATGACAGGTAGAGATTTTAAGTCAGTAAGGAAGGAAGAGGTATATTGTTTCACTTGTAATTTGAGAGTATTTCATGTAGGAATAGTTGAGAGGCCATAAACATAGACACTCTTGGGGCTATTTACAGTCATTTGTTTTGAACTAGAGCAACGTTTTGGGTCTGATGCAAAGTCTATTGACTCTCTTTGAAGGAGTCTTATAGATCTCAATGGGCCTTCAATCAGATATTTCAGTGTCATGTAAAGGGGGAATTGCCTTAAGTTCCTCTTGAAGGTCACCCAATATTTACTCCAGAGGGGGAATTAGGAATTAATAACGGTACAGGCTCAGACAAAATATAACATGGAGGATCAACTGGAAAAAAAGAAGTATCAGCTCTGTGGCTTTGCACTTAACAGCAGCGGTTCCTGCTAAAGAGAACAACCTCATGGTATTTTCTTCTTCCAATCTCTCTCTCCTTACTCACTCTCACTTCCAACACAGCATGTTTCCCATCAGTTAGAGAAAATTAGTTAGAGAAATATATTGCTTAAAGTCACAGTAAAAGCAGGATTATTTCTAATTTCCTTCTCTTGAAAAACACTGTAAGACGAAATGGGGCAGGGGGATAAAGATGCAAAACTACATTTCCTGATCTTTGAATGAAAAATGCTCTGATGTTTGCAACACCCCCCCCCCCTCAAAAAAAAAAAAAATCCTGAAATGTTCTATGAAGGAAATCAATTAACATTTGGAAATTTGAAATAGAATTTTCTAACAAGATTGTTTGTATTGTCAAAGCTCCAGAAAAATTTATTCTTAATTGTGAAGTTCAGCCGAAAACATCTCTTGTGGGAAAAATATGGTAGCAATGTGCATTGAAACAAGAAAAGTCTAAGTTAACTGTCCAGCAGTTTAAGAAAAATTAAGTCCACATGACAAAAGGGGTTAGTGAAGAAAATGAAAGTTCCCATAGAAATCTAACAGAGTAAAAAGACTTCTTTCTTATCTTTTTGTCATACCTGACGCTGTTTAAGGACACAGAAAGTAATCCATGAAACGAACACAGTGTCCTCAAAAGTTCTTTACCCACATTTCTGCAGTCTAAGTAATATGAAACCAGATATAATTTTTAAATATGCTCTTTCCCCCCTGCCACGGAATCAGCTTTACACTATTGCTGTTATTCATGCAGCATTATTGCCATGAGCCATTCAGCTACTAGAGCAGTTGCAGCTATCCTGCAGCTACCCTGTTAGGCAATTGCCAAGTTTTTCTCTCCCCTGGAGGACTCTGTGTACAATGGTATCCTACTTCTGACTGCCTTGCCTGTCCGCTGGGACTGCAACTGCATTGCATCTTTGAACCATGCTAGAATGGGGTCTTTGGTCTGAGCTGTGTCTGGGAGGGGACATGACATTGTGAGCCACAGACTGGAGACTATTAAAATAAATAGATTCAAAACAAGATAGATATAGAGTCAATGTGACATTTCCACATTGTGACACTGTTTAATCTTTGCATTGAAGATACTCCCCTCTCCGCAGCAGTCTGTGAGACCCAGCCCTTTAGATGTTGAGTTATTCAGGACAGGAAATTTCTCTTTGGCTAAACCCGTCTTAGTAAATCAAATTTGCTGAGACTTGCTCTGTGATCTGAAGTCAAACCAAAGGAAGAGATGGAGACCCATAGTTACAAACCTTCAGCATCTACAACAAGGCTGGTTGTCAGTGGCATGCCTTCTGGGATGGCTCTCAGCAGTCCCCATCTGTGTATCTTTACCAGTTCAGATGTAGCTACAGTCTCTCTTACTGCAAAGCCCACGACTCTGCTGTGCTCTCATGGGCCCCAGTGGTGCCGTAGCACACACAGGTGGTCAGAACTAAAGCAGCTTCAAGAACGGCCTGTTATGTAAGGTTTGAAGCAAAGCCTCCTCCAATATACTCAATGTTTTATGAAAGTGTAATTAAACACAAAGGGGCAGTGCGGGTATGGGAAATAGTTGTTTCTGCATGTGTATAGGTATCGTAAGTGTTACAGGAAATGGTTTCTTCACAACTGCTTTTGTGGTTCACACTCATAATGACCAACATGACCTTTATGCAGTGGGTTTTTTATACTTACACTTCTAAAGGGTTTTGTATGCTTTAAAATAAGAGACCTAGGTGGAAGCTCTAGATTTTTAAAGCTTTCTGAAGAGACAGAAAACATCACAGTATACACTAGCCTGAAAACAGAAGAAAAGGACTCCCCCAAGGTTAATTTTTTGGACTTGACCACAAGAAAGGAGACTTCAAATATCCTCTCATGAACTGTGAACAATCTGAAACAGGTAGTTTTGGGACCGTAAATCTGTACTCACTTTGGGTGTGTTACCTGCATGTCCCAATTTGGAGGTGAGTGTCTCTGGACACTGAAGGCAACAGAGGGAGGGAAACAGGCACTTCCTTAGGGCAGACCGAAGACTTCTGCACCTACATGTGGTCCCTTTTTCTCTGGGGAAGTCTTTCCTCCTTTACCAGGGAGACATTAGGGGAACCAGCCTTCTGAGCATTTCAGGTAAGTGTTTAGCTGTCGGTGTCACAAACACTTCCTATGCTGCTTGTTAGCGGTGCAAATTTAAAACTTTACCAGTTTTAAAATCTTCCATGGATTGGCCCTTGCTCATCTTCCACATCTCTCTTTTGCAGCCTTTTCCCTGTCCCACTCCAGACTTTGCCATGCTAAAGTGAGGCTGCCTTCCCCCACAGCTCAAGCTGCGTGGAGTGGCCTCCTATATCACTTTAGCATCTCACTTGCTGTGAGGTCCCTGGCTGGCACATCTTTGCTGCTGCACTTACGCCTCACTATTATCAATTTCTGAACATCTATTTTTTCAAAATTGGCAAAATAAGTCTGAGCAAGTTTACATATCAGATAAAAAGGCACTGTATTGCCCAAGTATTAATATATTTTCCTATTTGTTTTAAGAGGCAAATCTGTTTGAACAGTCTGATGAAATGTACTTAGCAGAAGGCTTGAATGCAAAAGTGAAACTGTAGGATAATATTTTAAAGGAAAGAAAAAGAAGGCAATCTGAATGCAGGAGGCACGTGTTTTAAAAGAAAGAACTGCTTAGGCCAGGTCATTTGATACTAGAGGTAATAAAGCACAAGGAACAAACTCTTCTGTTGTATTATTTTAAATTACAATGGTGAAAGATAATGAAAATATGTATGTTGTTTGGATGAAGGATGAATGGTTCAAAGGATACAATAAAAACCACAGAAGTTTGGCTACACCCTCACCTAATTTATTGGCATTTCCAAATTATTCTTGAAATATGAAAATAGAACAGGTACATGTTTTGAGTCCCCACTACATCCAGATCCTGGAAATTTGTGTCTGAATCCTATTTCTCTTCTGAAACCTCAGTCTTCTTTTTTTTTTCACACCATATTTCTAAGGAGGATCTAGAGTGGGTGCTTTTGTCAAGCCAGTATTTGCAGCCATAGTATGGAGAAACTAAAGCCACTACATCTAGTGCTGGAAGGTTGCACATGGACTAGCTCCAGTCTGACTGATATTGTTTGTTTAAAGTCAGTAATTGGCATTTGGGAAAGGAAGAGACAAAGTCTCTACCTTTTGTTTTAACCTTTCCTTTTACAGAGGAAAGGTTATTGTGTAGTGGAGCTACTAGAGCTAAGCTGCAAATGGAACAGCATATACCCTGGGGCACTCATTTCAGCTTCCTTTGTTATCCATTACTTCCACTTGGAAGATTCAGGAGAGAACTTTATGATAAAAATCCAACATACTCCTCAAATTATGGTAGACTTGAATCCTCTTCAATCTCATGAATGCCGAGAGTTTTCCTTTTTATCTTTTTGGAAGATTTTGACTACTTACCAGGGGTATGTTCAATGATTAGAGTGTTTTACTAAGAGTTTGACCAGAGGATGTGTAGGAGTTTCATAGAAAGAATGAAAGACTTACAATTTTTTAACTTTCTAGAAGATCTAATTTGGATTTTTTTTTTTTCAAAGACTTGCAGAAAAACTTTGTATAATCTACAAAAAGACTGTTAATATTCTGTAACAGAGAAAGGAAAAATGTAATTGAATTATGAAATGAGAGACACTACTAAAACCAGTTTTCCCATTAATTTTTTGTAATGCAGAGTTATGGAATGGTAATGAGAGACAAGTTAGTGCAGTTAAATTTTGGGCCTAATTGATACAAGTTTTTACCCGCAGCACTACAAATTATCTCAGAAATCATATCTTGTTGATTTTCATGTTTCTATTTCGTGCGTCTTTACATCCTGCAGCATTTTGGCTCATAAATTAAACATCAAACTGGTGTTTGTTTAGCAGCGGAAACATGATCGAGAATAAATGCTTGTTTTGGGTGGCCAAGCATTCAGAGGAAAGTGAATAGACAGCTTCAGACACAGCTGTAATCAGAAACCTGATTGTCTAGAAATGAGATAATTTCAAATGAAGATAAGCTATCTGTGTTCATCGTGAATTATGTTATCCAGGTCCTACTACTTTAAAAGTGATAGTATTGCTTAATCAACAGTGTTGTGAAAGGCAAGATGAAACTTCATTGGCTCATATTTCTTTGACGATATTAACTCCCAGCTAGAGGGATTTGGTCATGAAGTGGTCAGCAGGGAAAGTTTGTGGGTCCCTGTTGTGTCCTGCCTTGAAAAGCCACCGGTGGCTGGGCAACCTATATGGAAACTGCTTCTGGTCAGGCTAGTAGCGCTTCCCGTCCGATTTCAGAGAAATTGTAATTATCCACTCTGGCCCAGGTGGTATAAAATCACCTGGACAAGGCTGCAGGTAATGAAACTGCTCTGTGTTGCATAAAATACAAGACGTATTTTGTCTCAAAGAGAACCTATGTTGTGTAAGTAGAGAAGTGGATGTCTTTGTTCGGCTCCTGGAAAAGCTATCTAAAGAAATAGGTATTATTTTAGTATATTGTGCTTACAAATCTCTAGAAGTGTGGACCTGTCATAATTTTTCAGCATTCTCAAGCTGGCATTAATTGCTCTATGTTTATGAATGTACATCATGTCCCAGCACGATGTGGAGGGTGCTGCAACTTCCCTGTGCCAAACCAGAGGTGTGGAAATTTTAAGTGTAGGAGAACTGTCTCTGTTATCCTACTGTGTTTTCAAATTCAGCAATGACTCCATGGAGCAATGGCAGTGCCAAGAAAAAAACACTACTATTTACTCATGGCTGTTTTGCACCCCAACAAAGCCCCATGAATTTGGTTTCTTTGACAGCCTCAGAGTGGGATGGTCTGACTGGGCCTGCATACCTGGCCAGGTGTTTTGGGCTGATTTATTCCCTTTACCACACAATATATATCTGGCTTTGCTGAGGTGAATGTTAGCTGTTATGGTGATCCTTACAGAATAGCAAATATGTTTTTCACTGCATCAACCAGCTGTAGAAATATGGCACTAAAATAAGAGAAAAAAACTACAAACATTAGAAGTGTAAACTGATAGTGATAGCCTTTATTATCCCTTCAGACGCTAATGGCAATTTTATTAAATCGGTCCTTCAGTTGACTGATCACATGTAGTAGAGCAATTAGGAGATAGGTAAGATTCATTGCACAAGCAAAATCTCAAGGAAATAATTTGCTTACTATTTTCAGTATCTTTAAAGAACAAAATAATATTCTCAGTAGAGCTGAAATATGTAATACAAAACCCAGAGTCGGGGAGAAGGCAAGTTCACAGTGTCTTGAATATGCATGTTGTTGTAACAGAAAAAGTAGTCAAGCTAATTTTTAATTTGTAGGCATCTGTTCAAGGCTTGTGGTTGTCAAGAAAAAAGTTATAATCCAGATGCATGCATATCTAAAGAGCACTGACAAGGAGAATGTCAAGTAGACATGAAAACAAAACTCCTAACAACCCACTTCAATTTGTAGTAAACAAAATGCAGAAAAACAAAACCAGGAAGAGGCCTGAACTGCAGATGTGCTGCTGTGAATAATGAGAATGGTGTTTTTCAGCAGTGGTTTAAACTTCTCTGCACTGACTTGTCCGATGAGTACTCAGTTGTCAACGTGGAGGAACAGCAACCAGGAGGAGCTGTAACCAGCAGAAGGAGGGGGCATGGTCTTGAAACTGGCAGGTTCATCTTGGAGAGCAGGCTTCACCCAGGTGTGCTGGCAGCAGGCAGTGCTCCTTGTCCTTGTTTGGTGCCATCAGAGAGGCTGTGGTTTGCTTTTTACCCACCCCATCTCCACTGAGTCTGTATAAGTTTGAAGCTGTCTGAGGATCAGCTTTTTTGGTGACCTTACTGATAGATAGATGCCTGTCATATTAGTGTTTGTTCTTCATCTGTGCCTAGACATGAGCGAAATAAGCTCTGGTGGCGCTAATAGGGACAATGGGTTTTGCAGTGATTGAGCTCTAAAAGAAAATGGCTCTGAAAGGGAGCAGAGGGAAATACAGACTGAGAGTTAGTTTGGCAATGGGGGAAAACAGGCTTCTGCAATTAGTTCTAATGAATTATAATGAACATAGAACAATATCTCCCTAGCTTTACAAATTGAAGGAATAATTAAATCTGGAATAAACCATAGTTGAAATTCTGACTTAAATGCAAAGGATTATTTATTTTGTGAAGGTTGAGCTATGTCAGACCGTGCAGCTGTCTTAGTGACCAAGGAAATGGTCATTAAATGAGCTAATACTAGCAGAAAGGGCAAGGGAATCATATTTCCTTTCAAAATACACTAGGAATAATATGTTGGTGAGTCTTAGATCAAATAAATAAGGAGAAATTATAATTAACAAGAAAACAACAAAAGACCATGATACCTTAGAGGATATCGGCAGGAGTTCCATGGTAGAAATTTATGCCTGGTTGACCTCTTTTAATTCTTCAGACTGCTTAGCAAAATAATGAAAAATGGAGAATTAAGCTTCTAAAAATCCTTGGGCAAAGGCTTTTGGAAGAGATCAGTCAAGATATTAATGCTGCATAAAGTAAGATGTAAATTTTTGCTTCTGGATTAAATACCTTTACTGAGCTGTTGAAATATAAGGAAACTTAAGGGGGAAAACTAAAGCAATGGTTATACAGTCAACACTAACCAGAAGACAAGCAGCTTGTATCAACTAAAAGAGCTTTCTCCCTTCCTCTGCCATAATTGCATTGCCTCCCTGTTACATTGGGGAAATTGATTATACCTGTTCTGTAATTACTTGCAATACTTGCAATTATCATGCTACCAATTATGAAACTATATTTGCAGCTGTTTGTATCTTAGGCAAACTTTACCTGTCTGAACTGAATTTCTTCATGCTGGTTATGTACCTGAGGCAACAGCATTCTGGAAAATTTGAGCTGAAATGCCTTTTTTTTTTTTTTTCTTCTTTTCCCTGAGAAAAGAGGAAAACAAATCTCCTTTATATCTTCTAATTTTTAACATACTCTTTCCTGAAACGTTCTAGAAACCATATGCTTTGGCACCAGTAATTGCAACTTGTCTTTGTAGGGTGTTCTTGTTGGATCATCATTGATCAGTTTTGGACAAATTATAGCCCTCTGAGGATAAAGATATGAGTATTAATTTGTTGTAGAGACCACACTGTCTGGTGTTCTTATGATCTGGCCCTTCTACTCCCTTGGTCCCTGTAGTGGTGAGCTGCTTGTGCTGGAGTGAAAAAGTAGATAGAGTTACTTTGACATGATTAACCTAAATAATTTTGTAAAATTTTAGTGCTACTGTGGCAAATCTACTTCCCCTTTTTGAAAGCACTGTAAATATGTTAAATAAACCCAATATTTATACAAAATCTTAAGACACTCTCCTCTTCTTATGACGAGTTGTCTTTTTTTTCTCACATTTTGTTTTCTGCCAGTTGTTCATACTCTAAACCAATTCCAACAAGTATTGATGGGTTTTTTTTGACATTCAGTTTTGGGTACTCCTCCTTCCCAAAGGAGAAATAAATCCCAAACCAAACCTCACTGAATCCCCACTTCAAAAAGTTTAGTTAGGTTGCTAAGCTCATAAGTTTAGGGTAAATCTTTTTTAATTTTAAGGAAGCTTCTTTCATAACTTCTTGGGAAAACTAATAAACCTTCTGCAGTGAATTTCTAAAGAATCATTAAGGGTGAAGTAATCTGTAAGTAATGAATCAACTTTTTACAAGTCCAGAGATTTTGGTTCTGTCATTGCTGTGGGGAAATGCCTTCATGGATGCAGCGTTGCACAAATTAAAAGCAACTTTGACAACTTAAAGGGTTTGATTTTATTTTTTTACTTTTGTGTTTTATGTTCTTTTTCTGCTAGCTTTTCTTTTTCAAGCCATCAATGATACAAAAATGCAGAGCAACACACAAGGAGAAAAAAGACTTTGTGGAACCAATTTCAGTGGCAAATGCACACAAATTGCAGGTGGCATCTGAGCTCTCCATCAAGGATCAACTACTGGCATTGGTGCACAGTGGTCCAAGATACTTGTCACAGCACATGAAGGGTGGGATGGAGAGAGTGTGGGTGGCATGTCCACTTTGGGCAGGTTGATGTGAGTAAGGGCTCTTTAATATCACTCTAGAAAGCTGTGGGATCTCTGTTCACCCACTACAACAGCAAAGCAAGTCCAGGATAGGTCTTTTTACCTGCTGGCAGCCTATCAGGAGCAAACCACCAGTGACTCGGCTGGGGGCCGACTGCTCCCCTCGCAACACAGGCAGGTGGGTTCCCTCTGTGAGCTGTGGCAGGTTTCTGTAAAAGTATTTTCCATTTCCAGTGCTTATCTGAAGAGTTAATTAGGGACACAACCATATTTCTGCTTTTGGTAGCGCTTAACGATCCCCAAAATGCAAATAAAAGAGAGAGCTACAGCTGTTTAATATATTCCTGCTGCTATGTTATGAAATACAAGGGGATGAACATAAGGGCAGGAAGACTGATTAAGAGCAGGTTTGTATAGTGTACATGACTCAAACTTCGATGCTGGCTCAATTTTACCCCTGTCCATAAGGCTGAGGTTGTGCCTGAATGTTTCATATGTCTGTGCTTCTGGAATCAAACAGTATGCAAAATCCCTCTGATGTAAAGATTTTTAATGTTGGTATTTATTCTACTAATATAAAACTCTGTTTTTTGGGAAATACTGCATGGTGCCATAGAGTCAAGAAAGTATGTATGAGTGAGAGATACTGCCTGGGACTGAGGACAAACAGAGTTAACTTGCTGCCTCCTCTATATTTGAAGTACACCATGTGGAAAAAAGGATCAGACAAAGAAAAAAATGGTATTTTTCTTTATTGAGCAGATCTTTTTTGAACTGATCTTTTTCAAGTATCTTTGTGGTTCTCACTCAATAATGACAGTAACATAGCTAGTGCCTTGGGCAAGGGGTGTAGTATTCCTGTTTAAAAAAGAGAAATGGAGATGGAAAGAAGTCAAGTGATACAGGAACTTGCCTTGGGCAACCGTTTTTATGACCCATTTTTTAATGCCCATGTGCTATCAGGCTACAAATACTATAAATCTCATGTTTTCTGTCATCTTGGTCTTTCTGCTTACATCATATAGATACAACTTTGCTAACAATAAAAAAAAAATATAAAATTCAGGCAGCCACAGGCAAGAAGGTGAGAAAGGGAAATGTTGCCTTTAGCTAAACTATGTATATAAAGGCTTGGAGAAATGGATGCCATGTTTCATTTTCCTAAGGCTAGTCTGACCAGTAACATTAAAATTCCCTCTGACACTCCAGGTTAGCCTGGGAGAATCAGGCCTTAAAGGTCTTAGTCCCCAAATGAGAGCAACAAAAGGTTAATCTTATTGAGAAACCAGGTGCTGGGGAATGGTGGCCCCTCTCCAGGAGGTTCTTGGCTGGTCTATCCTTTGGCAACATTCGTATATATCCATCACAAGAAAAGCACTTTCTGCTGCTGGGATTTATACAAACTGCTTTGATATCTTTTCAAGGCTTTAGTATGGCAGCAAGAGTAGTGCTCTTACTTTTTTTTTTTTTTTTTGATTGTGTATGACAATGAGCCTCATCTTGCCTATAACCCCAAGCGGCAGAGCTGCTGCAGGCAGTGTGCGCTGTGGTTGTCATCCATGTGTCTCTTGTTTTTCCAGGTCACAGGTAAAACAACATGGTGGGTTGCAACTGCTGTCCAGGGAAAGTCACAACTACCTGTCAATATAGCTAAATCTAATCTAGTTGACACCATTCTGTTGGTTAAGGCAGTTTCAAGAAAGGCAACTCTTGGAGGGGTTTGAATGACAGCTGGAAGCAGGTTCCAGCAGCAGCTGGCAGAGCTGGGCCATGCAATGACAGCCGCTGTTCTGGCCAGCACTACCCCTCTTCATCCAGGCTGCAAAGCCCCACAGCACAGTGCAGTACCTATAGAAATGCTGGCTTGTACCTGAGCACATTGAGCGACTTTTTACATTGGCACATAGTGATAGGACAAAGGGGAATGATTTTAAACTGAAAGTGGAGAGTTCTAGATTAGATTTTAGGAAGATGTTCTTTACTGTGAGGGTGGTGAGGTGGTGAAACAGGTTGCCCAGAGAAGCTGGGGATGCCCCATCCCTGGAAGTATTCACGGCCGGTTTGGATGGGGTTGGAGCAACTGGGACTAGTGGAAGGTGTCCATGCCCATGATAGGGAGTTGAAACTAGACGGTCTTTAAGGTCCCTTCCAACCCAAGCTTTTCTATGATTCTGTGACATTGCAATTGCACTGATGGGTTTCTCCAAACAGGGCTTCTGCCCAGGGCACTGTGCTGCATGGCTGCAGCACAGTCACTTGGGCTGCTGTGGTGTTTCATCTTTCCATCTCAAGTGCTCCTGCATAGGGTGGACACATCTGTCTTAGCCTGCCTTTTAGAAGCATTTAGTTATGAAACAGAACGTGTTACAGCAAATATCTAAAGTCACTGTTGTTGAGCTGTAAATGAAAAATTCTTAATAGCAAAATCTCTGAGCAGAAGTTTCATTGAGTCATAGTGGGGCTATTAAAAGGATACTATAAGCAAGCATAAAATGTCACTATAATATAAAACAAATAATGAAATTATTGATTCATAAGAACTCTGAAGAAAAAATATTTAAACAGTCATTTGTCATGGTTTAACCCCAGCCAGCAACCAAACCCCATGCAGCCACTTGCTTACCCACCCACCAGTAGGACTGGGGAAAGAATCAAAGATAAAAGCTAGAAAACTGGTGGGTTGAGATAAAGACAGTTTCATAGGGGAAGCAAATCGTGCACAGAAGCAAAGCAAAACAAGGAATCAATTCACTGCTCCCCATGGGTAGGTGGATGTTCAGCCACCTCCAGGAGAGCAGGGCTCCCTGACACGTAGCGGTTACTTGGGAAGACAAATGCCGAGGGGGACTCAAAGCACCCCTCTTCCTCCTTCTTCCCCCTACCCTTTTATATACTGAGCATGATGACATACAGTATGGAATATCCCTTTGGTCAGTTTGGGTCACCTGTCCTGACTGTTTCTCCTTTTAACCTTCCAGCTTCCCTGTCAGCATGACAGTATGAGGAGCAGAACAAAGAAAGGCACATCCCTTGGTAGCCTGACAAACGGAAATAGATAAAAATCTGCTCTGGAGATTTGTTTCCCTACTGGGTTATTAATTCAAAGTCAGGCCAACCTGTAACTGCTCTTTTCAGACCAGTTCCAAAACCCACCGAAATCCATGGCAAGGCAGGGACTGACCTCTAACATGGCAAAGAGCGTTTTTGTTGTTAATTTGGAATTATTTTTATGGTCTTATTCAAGGTTTTTGGCGACAAACATTCAGATTGCAGTGTGGGCTCGTATCTTGTGTTGTTTGACCGGGACCCACTGAACCGTGACACGGGCAGTACAGATACTCAATGGGGGAGCTTTGTGTTGGGGAGTACATGCTCTACCTTCTGGGATTTCCCTACGACATCTAGTCTGGGATTATTACCACTTCATGAAATGCCATAGAAACAATAGAATTGTAGGGATGTATCTAGTTCTATGCTATGCCTGGCCTCCCATATCTGACAAGTATTAGCTCCAGTTCCTTGAAAAGTGTTGGTGCTCTTCCTTCTTAGGCTGCCTGCTTATAGTGGCAGAGAGCTACGAGGACTGAGGGGGCAACATGGAAGCAGTTCCTACTTTAGGAGTCACTCTGCAGGAGACAAAAGACATATGAGGCTTCTCATGCCATTCAGGCCTTTTGCTGTACTTGGAAACATCTGTGTTTTAATGTTATTTCAGTGGGGCCAGCAATCTCCATGACCTGGTTTGTTTGGCTTATGTTTTGGAGAAATTATTACTGTGGTCTTGCTTCTTGTCCATGCCTTTTCTCTACTAGTTTAGCTCCGAGTTCAGGCACGCTATTAGATTGCAGTGAGTTTTTCTAATTGCTTTGTGGGAATTAGGGTCATCCTTTTTGCTGAGAGGGAAATCTGAATTTAACTCACAAGGCATGACAGCCACTATCTCAGCAGTGCTGATGTCAAAGTGAGGCTGAGGCCAGGCAAGAATTGATGGGTGCCTCAACCTTGTCTCCAGCATGTCCAGGAGGAAACACTGCTAAAAACCTCTAGACAGGATGCAATAACAACAGTCACCACAAAATATTATTGCACAAGCTGATAAAAACCCTCTGTTCTTGGCTGAGCCTGAAATGCATGTCCTTGCTGCATCTGAGTCTTTGGTTGGTGGCAGATGCTCCTGCAGTCTGAGCCAATAAAGCTGCTCAGTCGTATTAAGTGTACAGCCAGCCTTTACCTGAATGGCAGGGTTTTGTGTGGTAGCAGCTTTTACTTTCTTACCCTCACTTCAGATGAACCATTCATCTGACAAGACATGCAGACTTACAGTGCAAGGAAAAGTCCTATCTGACCACACTCACATTTTTTGATACAGCAATTGAGGAAATAAATCCTCACTGCAATTATGTCCCTATCAACTTCTGGAAATGCTTGCTATGGGGAGAATCCAGCAGCTCAAGACTGAGAGTAAAAGCAGCTAATGAAGAACAAGAGCACTTGCATAGTTCTGTTATCCCTTCCCTTCCATCAAAACGCATCTCGTGAGCATTAATGATTCAGGCTATAACATTTTACAGGCAGACAAAGACTTCAGCAGGGCTAAATAAGGAAAATTTGAAGGGTCAGTCTTGGGGCATTTGGAGAGACTAGTCTGGGCACTTACGTAAGACAAGAAGATGATGGATTTGTCAGCATAGAGAGCTTTCACTGAATCCTTAGGTTTGTTCCAGGCTGTGACTTCAATGACCACTGCCTAAGTGGCATTTCTGAACATTTTCTATGCATCAGCCCTGCTGTAAGTGTTTGAGCTCAATGGCTTTTCTTTTGTGGAGGAGGGAAGTATGAAGGTGTCCCAGTTGATATAACAGCTACTCAAAATATTATTTTACATCTGCTTTTTATTAATAAAATATTAATGAAAATTATTTTTATTAATTAAATATTAATTAAATATTAATTTACCTCTGTAATTTTGTCACAGACTTCTACCAGTTGATTTTTCCGTAAGGTTTAAAACAGAGAAATTTCTAAAGAGGAGTGGATTGAAGAAACTGTGTAGCTGCCTGAGCAGAAGGTGCATATGTGACCAAGGTTTCTGCTGAATTGGGTTGTCAGCAGGGAGAACATACCAAACTGAATCCTGGGTGACTCTCTGGAAGGCTAGCCACCATTTTTGTCCCCACTGGGTCAGGTGTGACCGGCAGCCTTTTCTACTGGGTGTCAGGGAGGAAGATCCTGTGTGGGAAGTGTGAGAGTGAGCATGCCATCCAGCCCCTGCTTCCACGCTGGGAGTGTCATGGCTCTTCTCTGGCTTGCAGAGGTCTCACTTGTCTCATAGTTTGAATGTCACAAGAACATTTACTTCTTCTATGGGCCAGGAAGACCCTTGTGCAGGCACAAGCATGGCAGGCCACTGTCACTGCCCGTGATGCTGGTCATACTCCTTGCAACACGTTGCATGGAGGATGTGTCTGCTTGATAGCTGGTTGGTTTGACTCCATTCAGCACATGCATGTCCAGAGCTCTGATTTCTCAGGGTGTCATACAGAGACATGGTGGCCTCAGAAACCTTCCTCTGGAGCAGCTTAAGAGCAACACATCAGGGGCATTTCTTTCACAGATGATCTCTGAGTCTCTAGGGAAGACTGTGTGGGGAGCATTCTAAAGATCTTTTTAAGGAAAAATAATTCAGAATCCCCCACTGCACAATGTAGGCACAGTTAACTGTGTTGTGTTTTGGGTACAATATCAGCACATCCACACAATATGTGGCATGAATCCTGTGAATCTTTGCTGGAGATCCCAATATAATGTTCCCAGAACCCTGCCCAAACCCGTCTGTAAGCCCTGTGACGCTCTGCAGGCATTAGTATTGGCTGGGGAGACCTCACTGGTAGTGAATAGAAGTCCATGGACACACTACAACTTAAAGGTCCCCAGACCATTGTGACATAATATTTTTGTTTTGGGAAAAATTATCCCTTAGTAAACTAGCTAGTCTACCACTGGATCTATTCAGAAAAGTCACTTGAACCTGAGGGTCTCATCACTATCTTCATGGGAGGACCTCATTAGTGAGATCTCAAATCTAACAAACTTATTTGCTCTATTTTATTTTCCTTCTTTCACCCTAAGTTACTGTTTCTTATGTTAAGAGCCATTTCTGAGTTCATGATCCTCTGTACTTGAAGTCACAGCATTGCAGGCAAGTATCTAATTCTCTTAACGATCAAATTTCTTCTTTTTAGTGCAATAAATTAAATACCTTCTTAAAAAAATCCCACACTACTAAAAAAAAACCACCTCCCCAAACCCCAGCTCATGTTTTCATAATGATGGTGATTTAAACACACATTAGCATTCTGTGTTTTATTTTAATTACAGATGCATCGGAAGAATAAAATATTTATACTTGTGTGCATTTCTTTCCCTTCTGACAGCAGAGAGAACCTGATAAGCTTTTCTGAGACTGCAATAAATTAGCATTTTTCAACATATGTTTAAATACATATGATATGTATTTGACAACACTTTGTTATTATAACTGCAGGAGATCCACCAAAGGATGACTCTGCTAGAGCAGGGACGTTGGATCAAATGACCCACTGTGGTCCCTTCCAACCTTACACATTCTGTGATTCCATTAATAAAGTAGAAACAAGTATAAGTCCGAAGCATTTCTCAAGGTAATGGACATGTCTGCAAAGGATACATGGACGTTCATTGCCTAGGTGTGAAAACCCAAAATTTCTCCACCTCTTTCGCTAAATCAAATAATTTTGGACAACACTGCCACATAATTTCTCTTCTAAATCGAAAATATTTTATCCTCAAAATTCTGTCTAAATTCTCATTTTCCTCTTCCTAACATCTTCATCATCTGGAGAGACAAATAAATTTAATTTCCATTCATATTCATTGCCGTGTCTCTCTACTGTTGGTAAAGGAGAAATACCCTTGAAGTTTGAAGCTTCACCACATCATCACCTTGATTACAAAGGTATAGATTGTCTGCAGCTCTGGTGGTACCAAGAGTTACTAAAGTGTGAAAGCCATGAAATACACAGTTGTCATTTAATCTGTGTACAATTTCCTTATTCAGTTTAGAATAAAGATCAATTTAGAGAAAAAGCCTTAAAGACTTTGCATAAACATGTTAGAACTATAGTCTTGCACTATATCCCCCAGAGTAAATACATATGGTCACAATTATTTCATTTGAGCTCTGATGAATTACACTAAGTAGAGCTCCTATTCTATTTTTACAATGGCTATTAGTTTTCATAAGACCATCAGGCCCACTGAAATAACTTAAAACTATATAGGCTTGATTGTGCTTTCACAACCGTTGGAGCAAATTCGAAATATCCATCATTTATAACAGAAGTAATGGTGAAAGGGGGTGAAAATCAGTTTTCTGTGCTTACTGACAACGCTGTACATTTTCAAGAAAAAGCAAAATGATTTTTCCTTTTCAATAATTGATTACTTGCAGACCGATGACCTTTTTTTTTTTTCATAGGGAAATCTAAGACAGAATATAGAAAAGGAAAAAGTATTCTGAACACTGAAAAAGGCAAAGGTATAATTTCTGAATTCTTCAGCTGGTCAGCCAAATTCCAAACTGATCTTCTGTTTCCTCTCTCTTCTGGCTGTGTGGCTCTTTCTGCGTCCTAAACTGCCACTAGTTCTAAATTAAAATTCCCATGTTTTAGAGAGTTCAGACTCTGAAGCTTTTTTAAAGCTGCTACCAGACAGCTACTATCTAAGGCTGTCTCCTGCACAAAAGTGATGCAAGTATTCACTGTGCCTTTGATGTGACCAGGTTAAAAGCTACAATTCTCTTGTCATTCAGACAGTGCCATTCTAGTTCACTTGTGCCTGTTCTTCACTGACAAGAGTTATTTATTTTCCTTGCATGAATTATATTCTTGCATTCACAGACTGTAGAGTCCAGCAGTTTTTTACAGACACAGCAAACAGCAAAAGAAAAATGCACAAGGCTTCACCCCAGACTCACTTTTTATTGCTACATATACTTGCTCAGCCCAATTTTATCTGTCCAGGGCCTTCCTCTCCAAGTTATGCTATTCCAAGGCTGCCAGACTTCTTGTTTCTCTGTTGTTTCTTGAAATACGGAGTGTTTTCAGTTTCCTGGCTTCCTCAGCTCTGGAATGGGTTGCCATCTGTCAAGTAGTCAAACATGTATATTTTCAGCAGTAATATAAGTAAACCAAAAAACAACAGCAAGGAAGAAAAAACCTGGAAGTATCAAGTCCATTGATACTCTTATTAAGTTACATGGGTAACTTCTGAGGTGCCACAGAAACAGTACATGCACCCCAGAAGTCCACCTAACACAAGCTGAAAACCACAAAGTCAGACAGAAATGCCACTAACAATGATGAATGCATTGACAAGAAAGACATAAAAAGGCAGATATCAGCAACATGGGAAACACCGGCCAGATTAGATTGAGTGGTCTTTAATTCAGTGGCTTCTTCCCACCTGTGCTGAGTGCTAAGATTTTCAGAAGACACTATAAAATGAATCATAAGGGAATGTTGTTCAGGGGAACTTTCCTGGAGCTCCTTATTTTATGCACTGAAAATAAAAATGTTTCTTTCCATTATATTATTTGTTATTCTTTCACTGAAGCGTGTGTATACATCACCAAAATGGCCTGGGCCTTCTAAATCTTTTAGAATGCTGCTGCACCTGAGCTAAGTAAAATCTTGTGGTAACTGTGACAGTCCAGTCACACATTTTAATGGTAGTGTTTCTTGGTGATATATATACATTTATTACCTTTCACTTTAGGCAACGGTTTCATACTGCTAGGTTGTAGGAAAAGAAAAAAATCTCAGTGGACACTCAGTTTTGCTTTGCACTGGATGTCTGGTTATATATAAGGAATGTTTTGAAATGCTACATTAAACACTTTCCATCTTTCACTTGCAGCTTGAGGATAGAAAAAACCTTACTGAGAAGAGATTTAGCCAGGATTCTGTTCTTCAAAGTTAATTCAAATTTTCCAATCAAAGCAAAAGTGAGTATTTCTCATTATTTCCATGTTTGTCCAAATATTCCAGGAAAAATAGAGCACGTGTAGCAAAAAAAACATATCTTAGATTCACCTTTGCATAATGATGCTGAAATGTCTATGTTTATGTCCTACAAATTCGCCACCCTTAGCACAAACTCTTGACTCTGCTTACTAATGCACCATATGCACTCAATTTGCTGAACAGAATAATTCATCCTTGACTTGCAATGTGGAAATTCAGGTGCCTGTTCAACAGCTTAAGTTTAATAAAAAAACTTTCAGAAAGAGGAAATTCATTCCCCTTCAGTGGAATTTCTCAGTTGCTGGAAATCAGCATGTCATGAAGGGTTAAAAAAAAAAGTTAAAAACATTAAAATATGCTGCCATGCTTTGGCACAATGAGTATTATAAAAGAAAAGAGATGTGTTTCTGTACATTGTCTGCACCTTGAACAAGCATGTGCTTGGAAATAGCCAAATATGATTTACAGATAAAGTTTGTGTCTAGTTAGTTTCTTTAACGGACCAAAATCTGTGCAAGAAGAATGGATGATGCTTTTTATATTCATCCATTCAAGTTCTATGTCCTACATAATTACACAATGTGACCTAAAGGAGTTTTAAATTGGAAAAGAGCTTATTGGGTTGGGTTCATATATGACTGATATGTATTTTGTTTGTTAAATGATAATTTCCATGGAAGTAGGCAATCTGATAGAGTAGGCAATCTGATAGAGTAGGCATAAGAAAACTCGATTAGTAGTGGCATTATTTGACATAAAAACTGATCCTGAAAGCATTAACAAAGAATGAGATGAGAGTTGATCAGGAATTTTTCCTAGAAAGGGCTGATTCATCAGAAAAGGAGTGTTTCAAAGGAGTCCACCTGTTTTGATAAACCTGCTGAGAATTGTGATTAGTTCAGTCCAGGCCTGTCCAGGCTTCTCATTTCTGTGGCTCTGAGAGTATTTTGTCAGGGTGATGGTCTCAGGTCTGGCACCTCTGGATTTTTCAGGGGTCTGGAGTGTCTCTGTAATCCTGACTCAGCGGCTCTTTGATGCTCTGCACCTAACAGGGAACCCAGAGATTACTTGTGTATGTAATTCTGAAGCATCTTAAGAGTTATGAATACATCTGCATCTGCTCTGGTATGCTGCTAGAAAAAGCCTGTGAAGAGGTCACAGAGAAAGGAAATCAGTAACCACCGGACTGTAAAAGATTTATCCTGTCTCTGGACAAGACTCCAGCTCAGTAGTAAACAGAATTTTGTCTTTGACTTCACTCACAGTTAAATACAATCCACACTGAACCAGAAGTCAAGTGAAGGAAGAGTAAACAGAGGTATGGATTCAATCTTACATCAGAATACACTTTGTTGTTTTTGTCTCAGTAAGGTACCCATCAAAACAGATGGGCTTAACTGTGAAGGAGTGCTGGTATGGGCTCCTCTGGTTCGCCTGGGCTCTTAAGCTTTGATTGTCAGTGTTCTTCTGAGATACCTGAAAACTCACACAGAAAACTTTGCACTGCCAAAAATGTGAATATTTTCTTTAACAACTAGGGCTAGACACTGAAAAAAAAAAAAAGAGGAAAAATACTCAGAAAGAAAGAAAAAATATCAAAAGCTGAGAAATCAAAACAAAATAACAGCTTGAGAGAGGTGCTGGTTTGCTATGCTGCTGCAAAACAGATCAATCCATGCCTTGAAGTGAGCACCCATGCGTACATCCTTTTCAGCTGAGGTGTCTGCAAAACTTAAATAGATCTTCCTCTGCCACATTCTGTTATCATGAGTCTCTAGCCTCTCTCTAGCAGCGTGAATCAGAAATATTTTCCAGGTCCTAATCTTAACTGCCTGTAGTGTTAGAAGTCAGTCGACAAACACATGTTGTTCTACAGTTACGGAAGTCAGGCTGCACCACTAACTGGTAAAAACAGGTGTCAGGACTTCCAGAAGATGAAACATATCTAGTGCTGAAAACACTTACAAAATATGTTCTGACAACAGAAGTCATGAGATTTATAACCTCCCAGTGATTCTGTGGTCCTGCTATTATCATGTCACTCACAGAGTGAATGCTCAAGGGTAGAGAACATAACATTCACTGCCTGCTTGTTGAAGTGACAGGTGAAGCCCACACATCCTGAAACTGCTGGTGAATGTGATACCCAGTACAGTACTATTGTGAAAACTAGCTTGACAGGAACGGCTCCATCTTAACACTGTGAATAATACTATAATTTGATTTATCTGCAGAAATGTGTCATCTATCCACCTGAGCAGTAGAAATCTGCCGGATTTCCTGATACCCAGTGGCTGAATCTCTGGTAACATGACACATCCAGCCTTGGGCCTTTTGCCTTGAAACTTCTGGTTTTGAATGTGCCATTTTTTGGTGAGTCTGGGTCATAACCTAATCACTTTCTTCAAACAATAAAGGGAATGGGGTTTCAGATTTTTGTGCTACAGAGTGACATATCTGTTCTCTGAATGCTCTCCTTTTTTTTTCAACATGTTTCTTAAAAGTGTGGAAACAACTCAGTTTTTCAGTAAGAGCTGCAGGAATGTAGTATCCATTAGTTCAAATTTAAATAATCTCTGTGTTTTATATTTTCAATGTGAATTCTCATTCTTTACACCAATGAATCTTCCTGGGAGCTTCTTGGGCCTGAGTATTGGCTATATAATCCTCAAGAATCCCCTAGAGGAGCAGGGCTCCCAGCCTGCTTTACTTTGTATCTAGAGGTAAAGCAGGACATCCTGGTGTGACAGCATCTTGATATGTGTAGAGCCCTGGGCCTCTCTGAGATCATTTGGTGTGTAAGGCAGGATTAGATCTCTCTTGATTTCTATACTGCTTCAAATACATAATAACACCCATTATAATCCTACTACTAAGATGTAAACTTCCTAGGTAGGTATTTTTGAGACATGACCCCTGGGTTCACTTTCTAAATCTCACCGTCATACCTCTGCAACAGCAAAAGCAGAGTTCAGTTTTGTCTTGAAGGCACAAGGAAGACATGTTTCATATACATTACCATGCTTATGCGAGGGCAAAATACTGGAAAAAAGGTGTTTCAAATACCCCTGCTAGATATGACTGAAGTCCCACTGAAGAAACCTTACTGTATATCAAACAGTCTAGGTAACCATATTACTTGTCACAGTCAATATTGCTGAATATTTAATATATTGCTTCTTGTTTTTAACAAGATGTTGATACCATAAATACAAACTCCTAAAGGGGCAGCATTACCATTTTGATAACAGTACATAATTTTTGGAGAGTTACTGATAATGTTGATGCTGGGAACAGTGAAAGATTATTTCAGGGAAATTTCCTAATTTTGCTCTATTCAGAAGGGGAGAAAAGTTCTTGCCATACAAGGCTGTCCATATTATCTCCTAATTTTTTCATGTCTTTAAACTGTATGTAGTTTCAATGCTACTGTTGATATGCTCTCTGGACATTTTATGTAGAGCATAATCTTCTGCTTAAGATAAGATTCTGGTGCTATTTAGATCCACAGAATGTTTTGGTTTCTGTGAAGGTTATCTCTAAAATATTTTCCTACGATTTTGAAGTAGCAAAATACTTTTCAATGATGACATAAATGCTTATGCAATGAGAAGAGTAAGTTACAGATTTAAATCTCAGTCTTTCTCTGGGTTTCTCTGCACGCACAGAGACATACACATGATTTAGACAGTTTAAAGATGAAAAAGAAAGGCTAGTCCCTCTACTGGAATGCAGAATACCATTAGAGAAGCATAGTGGCATTTTTTCCTTATATTGGTTTATTTCATGATCCAATGAATCCCTCTTTTCTGCAAATGTTAGGCTGGGGTCCTCTCGAGCCACTTTATTTCACAATATTTGAACCAGCACCCCGAGGAAGTAGAAATGACATTTTCAACAAAAAACATAACTGAGAAAACTCTTTGAGAGTACAAACAAAGCACTGAGGAATAATGACAGCTCCTCTCAGAAGTCTAAAAATGTCATGAGTTACAGCTGTTGTAAAATAAGGTACAGGCAAGGTGAGTTTGATCCTATAACAAAGGTGAAAAGGAATTGATTGAAGCTGACATGAAAGAAACTCCTTAATGGTTTGGTTGGGATTTAACGTTATCTGAGAAATTTGTGACAATACTATTGAAAATCCATTAAGAGTCGGTTGATATAATTTATAACATAAAAACAAGAAGGAGAATGGAGAGACCTAATTGCAGCATAATAGTGATAGCAAAACACTTTGGGTGACACTGGTTGACACTGAAATTAATGCTTCAGACAAGGTATGCTACTCAGAGAGAATTTCCATCTTCTTAGATGTAGATGTACTGAAAGAATATTAGGGAACTCTCTCTGCAGCTGATAAAAAACCCCCACTTAAAACCTCTGTACACTCTTTGTTTGATAATGTTTTTATCTCTCATATATTTGTTTACTTTTAATCCTAGACTTGTTTCTTCGCTGATGGAATACACTTAAAGACTTTAAAGCCATAAAGACAAAAAGTGTAAGTATGCAATTAGAGCACTTACTGAATGAGTCTTCTTATACATTTAAATTTATATAGATGTTTAAATGCTTTGCTGGCTTCAAGCCACTAAGCAAGTCAATGTGGTGAGGAAAATGATCCATTCAGACTATTGGACTTGTTGATCATTCTTTTATGCAGAAAAACGTTGGCATCTGATATAGGATTCACTTCACTCTCTTCAGGCTCCAGGCACTGCTAAAGGAAACTACTCATTTTCAAACATTAGTTTGACATTGTAAAAGTTCACCTAGGCAAACTGGGAGCCAATTAGATGTGTGGCAATAGACAGCTACATGAAGAGACAGACCAATCTGTGTGTTTCTGAAAAGAGCAAGCTTGATGCGTAGAATCTAAAATAGCTATTTTCTGTGATGGTACTATGAGTGAGAAAAAACACACTTACAAAGCACATTTTGGTGCAAAGCCAAATACATGAATACTCAGCAAGGATTGTCCAATTTTGATCAAGAAAATGCCTGAAGGGCGACAAATTTTTAATAATGCCAAAGTCCAAGGTAAATAGGAAAAAGACTAATAAATGAAATGATCACTTATATTAAAGCAGGTAACATATTCCAGCAGAATTCAAATCATAACAACAGATTCCTAACATTGCACAAATCAATGTATGAGTCCAATCACAAAATGACAGCACAGCTTTGTGAGATTCTGTTGTCTTGCGACTTTCCTCTGGTCTGAGGTTCTGTTTTTTTAGGGTGTTAGTCACTCCCTCTCATTAAGGATGGCATTTTCTGAAACCTCTTTTCATTGTATACATCCTTGTATATGTCATTGTATACATCATTAACAAATATAGTGAACAACACTGGCCCCAATTTTGATGTCTGAAGTATATTTTTAATCACCAGCCACCAAATGGGTGTTGCCCTCTTTGTACTTGATGGTCTCGCCAAATTTGCAGCCCATCCAGCACTTTGTGAAGCCCAAGATTACTTTGCTTTCTTCTCAGAAGGGTGTTGTTGACATCAAAAGTATTAAGATATTTGAGCCATATGATATGCACCACTCTCTCTGTGCCCACAGAACCAGCCATTTCGTTGTAGAAGGCAACGAGGCTGACCTACCATGATTTGCCTTTGGCAAACCCACCCTGACTATTTCTGATTACCTTCTTATCCTCTATGTGTTTGTAGGGCTGCAGGTAGGGCTGATCTGGATCCTCATTGTTTTACCTTTTTACCAATCATCAGAGACCTTCAAAAGCCATTTTTTTTAGAGGTGGTGCACACTGTACCAGTCCTATTTTTCAGCACCTTTGGTTCGATCTTACTTGGCCCCATAGATTTAAATACGTTCAACTTCCTTACACAGTCACTAAGCATGTTGCCATCCAGTACTGGCTGTCTCTCTGCTATCCTAACTGGACTGGCCTATGAGATGTTCAGAAACAAGCTTTGGCTGTGATCATTTCTGCATCAGCTGTCATGAGTTTGTTTTATTCCCATTTGTCAGTAGAACAATATCGTCTCCAACCTTTTGTTCTGAGAAATCCTGTGAAATCTCTTTCTGCCACACGTTGTATCCCTACTTATTTTTATCTTAATCTGAGCACTGGCCTTTCTGATGTTGTCCTTAAGTGCTGGAACAAGGATTTTGTGTCCTCCTTCGTGCTTGTCCTCATTTCCACTTCTTGTATGATTCTTTTTTACATCTTGTTTCACAGAAGAGCTCTGTACTCAGACAAGTGGACCTTTCACTGCAGTTCCTGGTATTTCTGTCCAACAATAGTTTTTTCCTGAGCTTTTAGTAAGTTTCTTTATGAAATCATCCCACCTGGCCAAGGCACCTGTCTCCTTCAAGGCTAACTTCCAGGAAATTCCCCTTCAAAATTCTCTAACAAATTCAGTTTGCAAGTTCAGACTCCTAACTCTGCAGGTCCTCTGCAGGTCTTATTCCCAGGCATTCTTTGCATCCTGATGTCAATAATTTCCTGTTCACTGCAACCCAAGCTGTTGCCTACAGACATGTTTGCCATCCTTCTGAGTGAATAGCAGGTCAAATACAGCCTTAATGCTGCTGGCTCTGATGACACTTGTACTAGGAAATTGATAGAACAGTAGAACCATCTAGGCTGGAAAAGACCTCTAAGATCATCAAGTCCAACTGTAGATGCCCCTGACCTCAGACTGGATCTTCCAGAGGCTGGTAACAGGTTTAGGTGTAAACAAGTCAAGCCATTTGCAGAAAGATTCAACTTTCACAGGTGGCTTTGTGTTCTGAGTCAGCATGTGGTTACTGGGCACACCTGACGAGACTATCTGCTGAGGTTTGCTTAGACTTTGAAACAAAACATTCCTACCTACCACTGATGTCATTCCTGATTACTGCATCATTTCCCCATCAGCCCTTATGTCAGCAACCAAGTTAAATTATTGGACTCTGGAACACTTGATGTGATTAGATCAGAGGAGTATTTACTTTTCCTTTTGGGCAGTTGTGACCACTGTGAAGAGGAACATGAGGAGAGAGGAAATGCCAAGTGAGTGTCAGTGTGCTACTACCTATTACTCCTTCTCTATCTGTCTGGCTGACACCACATAATACAAAAGGTAGACTTTTTTTTTTTTTCCTTAATTGCATTAAAGACATGAAACTCCCAATCATATGCTGGACAGGAAATCTCTGCCACCTCTGTGTCTGATCAAACGAAGCCACAGCCCAAACTTTGACTAGATAACCACAGCTGAGTGACTAATCAAAAAAGACAAGAACGAAGGAAGAGAGCTGAATTATTCTGTTTAATGAACTGGGATTTGCTTAAGTGTTACAGATGTCCTTTAGAAACTTCTTGGACAAAATGCTTCAAATCTTTTCTCTTTAAATTTAGTTGGGATTGCCTTCCAGAGTTATATCTTTCATGACATTTGTGATGTATTAGAGTGATAGGCATCTAAAGCAGCAAACCATGATTGTATGATTGTAACTGTTTTTTTGTTTTCTTCGGTTTGAAAAGTCATTTCAGTTTTGGCTTGTCTGTGGGCAACAACAAAATTCTGGGAGTCAGTGAGCCTGCTGATATTTCAAAATTCCTGCTATCTTTGTTTACAGACATGCTATTATATATTGTTAAACTTGGGTGAGGTATTCAGACTGCACTCAGTATGAGTAAAGATTTTGCTTAACCTAGGGAGAATTAATCACAAAAAAACCACACAGATAAAATATGACGCCCTGGGAAAGCTTTAGGAAGGAATTAATACAGAGGTTTCTGTAGCTTTATGTAACCTTTTCTGTTTTCCAGTTTCTTAATCCCTCTCTCAGAAGTGGCATGGTAAGAAAACTTGTTGATACTCAGGCATGGTTCGTGATCCTTGCAGACATGGATAACAGTGAGTTTCAGGAGGGATCTGAATAAAATGATTATGCTGTGAAAATGAGCACAAGATAAGTAACAGACAAAAAACTCAAGTAAGGAAGTGAAAGAAGGAAATTAATTAATTAGGGAGATTAATATGACTGAAGTGAGAAAGATCTTTACTGCAGATTAATCAGATGGGGTTTTGGATGCCAAGTCAAACAAGTGTCAGGAAACTGCATGCTGTGCAGGTCAGGTCTGGTGTTTTACCTGCCTTAATTAACCCTGTCTTCAAGCTAAGCAACCCAGTCAGAGTACTCTCCTCTCATGGCCATAATTCTTAAAGGCTTCTGAAGCACCATGAGTTGTGCCTACTTATCTCTGTGCTGTACATTGCAAGATATCCCATGGGTTAGAAGGTTTGGGTTAGAAGGTTTGTGTTCTAAAGGTGAGAGTTCCTGCTGGAGTGTGTTTCAGGAAACAGATAATTTTGGGAAGAACATACCAATTTTGACAATTAGTGACAGAGATTCATGAAATCATTTTTGTATTTTTACAGAATTACAGAATCACAAAATGCAGGAGGTTGAAAAGGACGACAGTGGGTCATCTGGTCCAGCCTCCCTGCTCAGACAGGGGCATTCTAGAGCACATGGCACAGAATTGCTCTTGAATACCTCCAGTGAGGGAAACTCTAGAACCTCTGTGGACTATCTGTTCCAGTGTTCAGTGACCCACACAGTAGAGAAGTTCTTTGTCATATCCAGGTACATAAGTTTCTGCCTGTTGCTTCCTGTCCTGTTGCTTGGCACCGCTGATAAGAGTCTGGCTCCATCCTCTTGATGCCCTCTCTTGAGATACTTTTACACATTGATGAGGTCTCTTGTCAGTTGTCTCTTCTCGAGGTTGAACAGGCCCAAGTCCCTCAGCCTTTATTCGTAAGAGAGGTGCTCCATTGCCTTAACCACCTTAGTAGCCCTCTGTTGGACCTGCTCCAGGAGCTCCATGTCTCTCCTGTGCTGAGGAGCCCAGAACTGGACATAGCACTCCAGATGTGGCCTCACCAGAGCTGAGCAGAGGGGCAGGATCGCATGCCTCAAACTGTTGGCAATGCTCTTCCTAATGCACTCCAGGATACCACTGGTCTTCTTGGTCACAAGGGCACACTGCTGGCTCACGGACAGCTTGTTGTCCACTAGGACCCCAAGGTCCTTCTCTGCAGAGTCTCTTTCCAGCAGATCAGCTCACAGCCTGTATGGGTGCTTGGGGTTATTCTTCCCAAGGTACAGAGATCTTCACTTGCCTTTGTTGAATTTCAGAAAGTTCTTCTCTGCCCGTCTCTCCAACCTACTGAGATCCCTCTGAAGGACTGCACAGCCCTCTGGGGTATTCCCCACTCCTCCCAGCTTTGTTTCATCTGTGAACTTGCTGAGGAGGCACCTACCCCTTCATGCAAGTCCTTGATGAATAAGCCCAACAAAACTGGGCCCAGTATTGAACCTTGGGGGAAACCACTAGTCACAGGCCTCCAGCTAGACCCTCTGCCACTGATTATAACTCCACTCACCCAGTTCCCAATCCACCTCACTGTCCACTCATCCAACCCACACTTCCTGAGTTTGCCTGTGAGTATGTTGTGAGACATAGTGTTGAAAGTCTTGTTGAAGTCAGGGTAGACAACATCCTCTGCTTTCTCCTCACTAATCCAGGCAGTTTTTTCATTGTAAAAGGAAATCATGTTGGTCAAGAATGATTTATTTTTCGTGAATCGGTGTTGACTACCCCTGATCACCTTGTTGTGGTTATAGATGGCCTCCAGAATATGGTGCTCAATAACATTTCTAGGGATTGAGGTGAGGTTGACTGGTCAGTAGTTCTCCTTCTTGCCTTTTTTGAAGACTGGGATGGCATTTACTTCTTCCAGCCCTCAGGCACCTCTCCTGATCTCCACAACCGTTCAAAGAAGATTGTGAGTGCCCTCTCTGTGGTGTCTACCAGCTCTCTCAGCACTCATGGATGCATCACTCTGTTTCAATAGTGCCTAAGCTGATGATGTCCAAAACTGTTGTTTTGCCCCTTTTCCATTTGGACTGCATTAGGGCAAAGTTTATGTCATGGCAACTAAGCATCTCTGAGTATTTTTTGTGAAATTCAGAATAATAACAAAAAGCCTTGTCAACTAACTTGCTTTTGGTGAGTTTGCACTGAACTATTTCAGAAACCAGGCTTCACAGTACAATTTGAATTATCATTCTAAATTGACATGGAGAGAGATTTTCAAATATTGGGATCTCATGAAATGTCACTTGTTTTTTTTCCATTAGGTCTCATTCTGACCTTCAGAAGGGGTGTGACTTTAGATTGAAAAAGTCCCAACTATTTTCTGTGAATCTTCTTCTGAAATGAAGAAAGCCATTTTCTGTCAACTCTGCCCTTTCTCTGAAGAACATAGCCCTCCAGATACCAGCATAAGCAGATGGCACAGGTAGAGTAAATTCTACAGAGTTCTTGTGTAAATGGTGTGCAGCTTGCAGGGCTTGTCAGGTTTCTTCTTTTTTTCACTTTTAAAGGTCATTTTTACCTGTCAAAAAATTTATGATGCCATTGGAGAAAATTCATCCTTGTGTTCCTGCTTAGAAAGAAGGTAGTGCAACTTACAATTAATGCAAGAGAAATATTAGATTGTTGTCCACTATAGTTTAAGTTAGAAACAGGGTAGGTGTGCCCATCATTGTGAACACTTTTTGTCATTTAAATTGTAATTTTTGACCCTTGGATTGAAAAGCTATCACAGCGTCTACTCAAAATAGTTCATTAGGGAGTCGCAGTTTGCTTCCAGGCAACTTCTCTGAATGTTGTGAAGTCATTAACTCACATCACATAGTACAAAGTCTTACAGAGTATAGAGAAGCAGTACCACTTTCAGGCAGGAAAACCCCAGTCAACCAACTTTTCTATCTGTAGAAATGATGGTCTTTCTGCTGGCAAAAGTTCATCTTACTCCACTGTCTTGTTGATGCCCCGCTATCTTATACCAGCTGAGGATTTACATCTAACAGAGTATTTCAATGCTATCAAGCATTTCTCAGCAGTCACATTTCACATTAGCCATTTCCTGAATAAATGAAAATATCTAAACCAAATAAATTTCATCTGTCAATGGAAGCATGAGAAAAGAGAGTATTTCTCTTTATTATGCATCTCAGTGTTTGACATCTCTTTTCTCAGGAAGCTAAAACAGTTTATGGTTTTCTTACCTCATTTTATCCTGTCTTGAACAGTCTTGAACAGAGTAGGAACAGCATAATATCAATCCAAATGAGAAAGGCTGGAAAGTATTTGTATATAGGGACAAACAATATCTTTTTTTCCTAAACAGAGTAGGTCTAAGCCCAAGAATTGGAACAAGTCACTGATAGTTATCTGAATGAGCTTCTCATGGAGTTATTTCCAATCTCTTTTGTATTTTCTACCCTTTTTATGGCACATCAAAATCCGAGCAAAATACTCAGCCAACCAAACAAAAAAGGAGTGGTGGGAAGGAGGAGAGGATGGAAAGAAGGGCACCGTTCCCCTTTTTGACTTGAGCAAAACTATACTGATGTTATAGTTTAGCAAAGACATCATGTTCTATAGCTGAAGCCAGAGAAGGATTATTCAAAAAATAAAATTGCCAATAGCAACTTCCTCCAAATCACAACTAGCCATTCTACCCAATGCCGTCCTAGGAGACACCAAAAATACACTGAGTTCAACATGTAACTAGCAATTACTTTCATCCTTCTCTACTCATTTATTCTTGTGAAGGACTCATTAAGCTGAGGAATGACAATGTTTCTGTACTGAGCCTTTTTGATTACTTTCCTTCCCAACCTGAATTTGTTTCTTATGACCTTTAGAACTATCAATTTAGATCTTTCCCTTTTGTCATTTGGGCTTGTGCTTGATTGAAGCATCCTTCTAGGCGTGCATATGCTAGTGCAGTGACCTGGTGTGGCCTCTACACTGGCAGACTGCATTTCAAAAATCTGACACTGTAGAAGTTCTAATCCAAAACCCGGAACAGTCTTCTCATTCCGTAGGATATTTATTATCTTTGTGTGTGAAGTAGGTGGTTTAATAAGGTGGTTTTTCCCCTTTACTTTTTAGTCCTTTTTTTCCCCACCATGAACTATTAGAAGAAAATGTACATCTTTCAAATGAGTGTAACAGGCAGAAAGTATATAAAGGTTCTCAGGCTTCAATATGAAAACCTAAGTTTGCTCATTTGAAGGTAAAATATCAGTGCCTTGTTCATTAAAACTCTCAGTAGAAATCTATCTTTTTCAGTCTGGATATGTCTCAGAGTGATTGAGCTCATGAATATTTTCTTTGCATCTCCTTCGCTTTACACACCCTAATGAAAATTAATATATTTCTATGTTATGCAACACATTCCAGACTTCAAAAGATAAATGGATTGCATTCATTTCCCTCCTGGACATTGACTTCAGCTTTTCTTTGGCTTTCCACTTCTGTCTTAATATAACATGGTATTCCTCCACATTCTTCAGCAAAAAAATGAACCTGTGGAAAGACTAAAGTGTGACGATGACTAAGTGATGCCACTACTCAGTGATAATGTTAACCCAACAGGTCATAGTAATGTTGACCAATGGCAGCCTCTTCCCATTACTGTATAAGCATTATTTTGGTAAGAAAGTGCATAGTTCCAAAATGTGGATGCTTGAAATCTATAGGCAATTTTTCTTTCACTGATAATTTTTCAAGATAATATTTTACCTAAAAGAAGGTTGTGTTTATCAGTTTTATATTATATCAGCATAAAAAGTATATTCTTGCCTTTTTTTTTTCTTCAGAATTTGATATTATGTTGATGTGGCCTTACCAAAATGATTGAGATCTTTGAGCTGGTAAACATATTACAGTATTTTAAAGATGTTCTGAAAGTCTAAATTTGATAGTTTGCCTAATATTTAGAAATGCCATGGGATCTAATTCTATTTGAGACCTGAACAGTAAACAGATCAATAAATATATAGTCACATACCTTTGATATTTCTTTGTGCTTGGTACCACAATAAATTGCACAACACCATAACAACAACTTTAAATATAACAGACAAATTTAATGAAAGGCTGGTTGAATTTAAGGAAAACAAGACAGTTTACATTCTCAGGCAAAAGGTTAATGCAATATTCAGAGAGAAATAGTTTCAGCTGCTGTAGCCCATGTGCACCTATAAACAGGTACAAATGCAAGTATGGATGTGAAAATTGCTTATTTATTACATATCTCAGAAAACGGCTGAGAGTAGAGTCCCAGAAAACAATTATGGAGTGGTAATTTTAACTCCAAAAATGTGTTCCCTGAATCTCCATGCCCTCAGGCTGCTTGGGTTGCCTGTGACTCTTGGTTGCTGATTTCCATCTGTAGTGGCAGCTTTTCTCTCACACGGATTACCATCCCTATCATTTTCTCTCAAGCTGAAATCACCAGCTAACTCTATGCTGTTGTTTCATGCTCTATTTTGTTCCCTTTTAAAGCAGCTGATTGAATTCCATGCTTCACAGCATGACAGTGGGACATCTTAATTAAGGAAAGACAGTTCCAAGGAAGACCAGTACCATTCAGTGGAACATTTTCTCCTCAGTATTCTGAAATTTGTGAAGAAATCTGGATTCTTTAAATTCAAGAGCCTTTTTTTTTTTTTTTTTAATTATTGGCCTGAAGTGAGTTCAGGGTTTTATGCACAGTATTTAGTGCTGTCTGCTGTTGCCAATTTCATCCGTTATTAACCAAGCACCACTTATTCTGAGAAAGGAGTCCTTTCACAGCACAAATCACAGCTAAAACTGTGCAGTATGATCAGCACCTACTCCTGTGGGTTGCTTTCTAGTCACATCCTAGCGACGGGCTGATAAATGAGATACTTGTTTCATCTTGCCACATGGGTGGTCTTCTGCAGCAAATGCTGCTACCTGGAAAGAAAACATTCAGGTGCACACCTGAAACCAAACACAGCTCTAGGACACCAAGCAATTCTGTAATCCACCTGACAAGGAGTCATTACTGGGGCACTGACACTTTTTTCCCGTCACTCTTTAGGCATTTACATAGAATCATAGAATGGTTTGAGTTGGAAGAAACCTTAAAGATCTTTTAGTTCCAAACTCTTCCCAAACTCCTTCCAAACTCAAACACCTTCCAGAAGAAAAGACTGCTCAAAGTCCAGTCCAACTTGACCTTGAACATCTACAGGGATGGAGCATCCACAGTTTCTCTGGACAACTTGTTCCAGAGTTTTATGACCTTCTGAGGAAAGAAAAGAACTTCTTATTAAAATCTACTATAAATCTCTCGGTTTAATGCCATTTCTCACCATCCTTTCAACTATCTGTCCTTGTAAACAGTCCTTTTCCAGATTCTTGTGCATACTTGTCATTCTTATGTTGTACTAATGATTCCTTGCATGAGAGTGGAGAAAAAGTCCTGGGAGCAAGTGTCTGAACTGACAGCAGTCTCCTTCACTGCTCTCTCCACTTAGGCCCACAAATTTTGGAGAATGACCTAACTTTTAAGATGAAATCTCTCCCCACCCAGCATAACACAAGCTAGTAGGTATGATATACAAGGCAGGCTCATACAGGTCTCATGCATAAGTATAAAGGAGGCAATACAGATGTGTCCAAACCAGTAGTAACTAACTAAAAGACAGCTGTTTGATGAAAGCCTGTCAATGTGCTTTTCAGGAAAATAGCCTTCTTTAACAAGCCTGTCACTGCAGTTATTTTTTGGTTCAAAATATAGGTTCAGTTCTCAAAATAAATGTTTTCATAATAGATTTCCTGCAAGGAATGCAGTGTGATTCAAAATTAGTTTCAGAAGGAAAGTTAAGAACTACCATATGAATATGTAACAATAGTATTCAGGGCAGTGGTGCTTATTTTACTTTAATTTGTTTCTTTTTTTCCATCGAGCTATTTAGTCTTTCCTTCACTCTGCAATATAATTATATGCTTATCCACGTAGTACTTTGCCTTTTAGAAGAAATTTTCTAATCTGGTAGTACTAACTCATTCAAAAGTATTCTAACCTCGTGTGTGTGTTTCTCATTGGGCCAGAAGGGCATCAGCAATTATTCCAGTTTCAAACACAGTCAATGTTCACTTCTTAAACTCCTCACTAACGATATTTTTACTTTAGGTTTCTCACCTGATTTTTGCTTTGTTTAGGCTGATGTTTTATTCACTGAAGTGTTCCTCTTGTCAAACAGACAAGTATTCCTGATAAATGTGCTTCCAACGCACTAAAGCTGAACTCAACTGTCTTGCACTACATATGCTACCTCTGTTTCTTGATGCGTGAGACCTGTAGGTGAAATATCTTTCATGCAGCTCAGCCGTGCAAACATTGGCAGTCTGCTAACAAGGAAGACTTTTTCCTACTACATTTTAATACAGGCTATCAGTGTCTTTCCACATCCCACTTCCTTTCTCCTAGATACAACACTGCTTGCCAGGAATGTGTTTTGAAGATGAAGTGAATGTACTTACCAGAACTCTCCTACTTTATTTTTGCCTGTGTCAGGCTAAAGAATGAACAAGCTGGACATTTTGGTCTGTTTTGCCTGGTGGCCTGTGCTGGGCTTGGCTTCTGAGCAAATGAAAAATGAAAGATCTGCGGAACAGAGAACATAGCTGTGACACAAAAAATAAGGTAAAATAGAGTCACTAAAAGAACTGTGTCTGAATGTCACAAAAAAAGATCCATATGTCTTATAGGCAGTCCTATCCAAGATGGAAAACATCCCCATAGATCTGCTGCAGTTGAGGAAGGACAGAGATCACCACTGCCGGCTGTTTCACACAGTATGACCTCAAAGGGTGCCCAGCGATTTTTGTTAAACAATTGACAACATTGTTGTAAAAAACAGATGAAAATAAAAAACCTGCAAAATTATTAAAAAAAAAGAAAGCAAGATTCTGTTCACATCTAAAGTGATGAATAAATTTTGTATGGGAATGAGGGTCTGCTAAAACCAGATTTAAAAATTTCTCTCAACCTAAAGGTTATCTTACAGGAACTTCTAGTGTTAACCTAGGGTGTGAATTTTTGGTACCTTTGATTGATGGCACTATCTGAGAAACAGAGAGCAAAGTTTTGACCATTCAACCCCAGTTTAAAAGCCTTGCTGTCAGATATAAGTACTTGTAGAAGAACATCTGGAATTGTTTAGCATCACAGGAATCTTAGCATGCTATTCTGATTTCTTTTTGGTTTCTCACAGTGATTTGACTTTCTAGCACACCGAGTGAGGTGGGAGTGTAGGATGCCTGAAGGACATGATAGTACTGTGCAACTACAGACTGCTTTGAATGGAATGAAATTAAGCAGCAAAATATCACCACAAGGAGAAACTGGATGGTGAAAATGCTCTCACAATACTCAAGCCTAAGAACTGCATCTTTCATTAGCAGTAGCTGTCTCACAGTAGCTGAGTTCAAAGTGCATACTTTGATTTTCTGAAAGACACTGCACTCTTGTCACCTGTTGAAATGCTACTTGTAGGCATCCATGACTGACAGAAAGCTACAGAAACACGGTCTGGAAGAATCATGTATTTTTATTGTGTCTCCAAACTGTTATCTTAACAGAGGTGGGCTGTGTATTGCAAACATGCTTCAGAATTGAAAAAAAAAAACCAACAAAATGCCAGTGCTGGGGTTTCAATTTCAACAGCTCTGTCAAATACAAACCATGTCAGTGGAAACCATAATATGTACTCAAAAAGACCTAGCAACTATTTGTAAGTGTAGCCTGATATTAAAAAAGAGATTGAGAAGGCTAACAGCCCTCAGTTGCCTCTTTTTGCCATGCCCTACTGAAAGTCAGCACAGCAGACATCGGCAGCTGTGTAGAGGCCAGGGTTAGCTGTACTGGTTGAAAAACCTGCTTCAGCTCTGATGATACACTTGAAAGTCTCATACCATCTCGGACAGTCAGGTCTCATGATCACTCTACAGGGGACACACTGAGCTGGCATAGTTATATTATGAGAAATTGAATTACCCACAACACAGAGGTCCTGAAACACTCTGCAAATTGCTGCTGCATACTCAACAGGGAGTCTCAACCCAAGTAAAATTTTTCTGGGGGTCAGTTTGTATGATCTTCATCATCATCATCAACATCATTGCACATAAACGTACATACGTTTCTCTGCACTTGCAACTGTGAAGAAAGGAGGAGTGGTGTGCTCTGCCAAAGCAACCTTCACAGGCAGATGTGGAAAAGAACTTTATCAATCTTTCTTGTCAGTCAGCTTGTATCATGTAGCAGGTAAAGAGGGACTGACATTCTTTTGGAAATGATTCAAAGTGCGAAGTTGGTCTTTTGAATCTCAAGATGTCTCAAATATGGAAATTTTCAATAATTGCATGTTCATGTCAGATTTGTACCTGTGTACTACCCTCAGGGTTTCATGTATCAAAGAATAGAATTGTTTTTGCTTGTAGCTGCTTCTTTGAATCTCCTAGAAATGGCATCCAGCAAACATTAGGATCAAAAAAAATTAGTCTAGGGCAACCTTGATATTTCTTTTTCCCTACAAGCACTGCCAGGGAATGGAGTTCAGAAATGTTGTGTCAGCCTAGTGCTAGACCTCTGCAGAGTGGGCACTTTGTATTATTATTTTGTTTATGAGCCTCCTTTTGTAGAGCAATATGATGTTGTGCTGTTTGCTATTATAAGCACACAAAAAAAAAGAAAATTCCTATCCAAAGGACTCAAATTTACAAGCACAGTGCAAAGCCCAGGAAAATCCAATGCATCTCTTGTCTTACACTTTTCCCAAAAGTTTGCTGGAAACAAATTAACTTGCACTGGTAGAGTCAATGCCCATTTTAGTGAACGCTTTCTTGATGCCTGCTTTTAGATGGCCCATGTTTTGGCTGAAAATCTTAACAAAAATGTTTGAATAATACTGTTATAATGAGAAAAAAAAAGTTGGTTGAATTAATGATTTCATATTGAGAATCACATTGAAATAATATATGACTTCATTGTCACGAATCCATTAAAAAGTAGGAAACGAGTGGGACTGTGAGGGACATCTCTGAAGAGAATTGGAATTCCCATAGACTATATGCATCAGTTCTAGGTAAACTACCTAAAAATGTTCATCTTGCTCCTGAGGTATTCAAGAAAAACAATGTTGCGGAAAACTATGTTAACCTCAGTGCAATATTTTATTTTTGCTGGTTTGATGAAAAAAGTAAAACAGCTTTTCAAAAGATAATTATCACATGTGAGTGTATCTTTCACATCCTTCAGTTCATAGGAAACAATTGAAGTGCTTTTAATTTACTGTACAGCACCAACATTAAATCTTTTGTTATCTTTTGTTGCTTGTCTTTCTGCAGCAACAAAATTTGTATACCTGGAGTCCATGTTATAGGATTATTCCTAAACAATCAATGAAAGGATGTATATGAAGATTTGAGGAGCTTTTACCATGTGTTTGTTACAAATGACGTCTGGGTAGTTTCTTCTAGAAGCATTAAACTCCAAAATAGCAGAATTGTATCACATAGTCACTAAAATTATATGACCTCTTTAATTGCAACATTAATAGCAGAAGCATAGCCTGTAACCCAGCACTGGGATAGATCTCAATATCACTATGTGTCAAGTGTAGTTACTGTACAAATGCAAGTAAGAGAACAGAATATCCTAGAAAACAGATTCATTGCGGGGGCATGTATTGTAAAGGGAACATTCTACATGGTAAAATGAGCCATAGTCCTACAGCAATATGGTAGCTTGCTCAGTGACTTTTTTTTTTTTTATCAGCCCACTATATTCATAGGCAACATGATCTCTCTTGAGACCTATAAATATGAAGGATAAAAAAGGATATTTTACAGAGCTGGTTTGCCTTCAAGGTTTGCCTTTGATTAATGACATAATTGCATTCCTTCAAAGGATGCTATGTAAATAAGATTTGCTTTCTGACATGATGGAGTGGGGAAGGATTTAAATAATTTTAAAAGTCTTTGTCATTGTTGACTTTTTACTACTTTGACTTTGTGTCCAGTTGAAATCTTAGGAAGTACCTGGCATGATCAATAGCAGTCTGCGACCTTGAAAAGTAATGAAGAAATCAACAAAATATCTAGCTTTGAAATATGTAGAAAATTGGTTGGATATACTCATGGGACTGAAGTTATTAAGAAGACATAGAGTTTTCATCAGTCAGTCAGTCAGTCAGTCAGTCAGTCAGTCAGTCAGTCA
>JAWWMO010000083.1:102453602-102497142 GCA_035047845.1 Dendrocincla fuliginosa
TCAGTCAGTCAGTCAGTCAGTCAGTCAGTCAGTCAGTCAGTCAATTATGTTCCTATAGAAGTCTGAGACATTATTTGCTCCAGTAGACATGCAGTTAGTATACTTGAGGTTAGTTCTGCAGACTTGCAAATTAAATTAACACTTGCTTAGCATGCACTAAATGGTGCTTCAGTGAAAAATGCTTCTAATGCTACTGTTTTATTGAAAAACTGGGTATTTATTTATGTGAATTTTTTATTTGAAACAGGTATTTTATATGAAACAGTTTTCTGATGCAAATTTCCTAAATATAATTCTTTCTCTTAGTGGAACTGTGAGGAAAAATGTTTCATATATTGTCAACCTGATTTTCCAAGCTTTTTTAAGGTCACTTGGTACTTCAAAAGATAAGGTTGTTGCACTGACAATTTGCAATCACATCTAGAATTTGCTTAAAATCAGGAGAAATGTGCTATTTATCGTAGTTAGATTGTTACTGACTTGGGACACTTCCTGTAAACCTCCCTGTTCCTTCATTGGTAGCAAACAGTATTCCAGATGTAAGAGAGTTTGCTGTTGATCTGGATGTTTCCATCTCTGGAAGTATTCTTAAAACCATAGACTTCCTAGTTGTTAGACCACACAGATACACATAAAGTGCGTCAATTCCCTCATGGTCCCACATGTAAATACAGAGTTCCACTTAATTCAATTTATCTCTAAATTTTAAGATTTAACTCTTTATGTTACAAAGAGATTGCTAGATTTCTGGCATTGTACTTGCTATTTTAGCAGGGGAAAACATGTTTTTTATCTGTAACACAGGTAGTACCCCATCTACTCTACCTCCAAATTTGACTGAGAATGGTTTGATTCTCAATACTGTTGACCTGATATTGGATTAGTATGAAATACTATGTTTTCCTACAGTGTGAGATAAACCAAGAGACTAAAAGTGAACGAGCTGTATATTCTTCAGATTAGGTTAAGCACAGTATTGATTGTTGTCTTTTTCTATATGTCAGTGCTGTGCTTCCACATATATCTCTAAAATCCCAGGGATTCAGGAGCAAACATGAAAAAGAAAAGCTAGGAGTTAAACTCTGGGAGCCTGGCTTACCCCACCATGCATCAACAGAGCAGGACTTTTTGCTGCTATATATGTCTGAGTGAACATTGATTTTGATGCCTTACCACCTGGTGGGCTCCTCTAGGCCACTGAGCAGAAACTCTTGCTTTTACCAGCAGGACTCTGTCCTCTGATAACTGCGCTAATGAGGAATGGCACAAGAAGGAGCATAGCTTGGAGGAAGATGCTCTTGTGGGGACAAACCTCCTGGGTTCTATTTTTAAGGATAAATGTTGTCCTTCTTTCCTGTTTTCTTTGCTTGTCTGCTTTACAGAGCTCATGCAAGGCAGGGGGTTGTTGTGGCTTTAGTGCAGGTAATTAATTTAGGTTTGTGTTGCTCTCACTACAGCATCTCGCTCTGTCTCAGTGGGCTAATAAGCTTGGAGAAAGTCTGCATGGGAAACAAGGGAAAGCATTGGAAGCCAAGGTGAGAATACCAACATTTGAGTTTCCTGAATGTCTACACTCAGAGAAGCAAACCACAACAAGAAATAGAAAACTTATTTCCTAAGCTTGTGCCTCCTTTGTGACAGGTGGACACAGGATTGTACAGTTCTGCTTGCATGTATGCTACCCTCTCAATGACTTTTGAGACACCTCTGTGATAGACATTTACTGTTGGCTTTATTTGGGAAGGATGCCATTGTGGGTGACAGCTTCTGTGTCACTGGCATATCAGAGGAATTAGAGGAATGTCAAAAGAGAGGGAAGGCTGTGGAGTTCCAGGAATTCCACATGATTTTATGTAGGGAAAAGTCCCACGCTCATGGATAGCAGTGTAAACATACAACCTCACAGTCTGAAAATGCAACATCCCAGCTCCAAACGTGACTTTTCCAGTTGGCTTGTGAACATAACTAAAACGTTAAGGAATCTTTGCTTTTCTTTGATGAATGAGGAAAATCCTGAAAGTACTTACAGGTTTGAACTAAGACCCTTCACTAGCAATGGGCCAGAAATAATTTGCTACTGAGAACATACCTAATTCAATCCATTGAGTTTGATAGTACTGAGTTTAACAATCTCTAGATATTGTAACCCACAGGAAAAGCAATCTATTAGACAGAAACAAACTATTAATCTATCCTATATATAGCAAGGTAAATAATTGTAAAAGAAGTCAACAAAGGAGATTGAATGGGATCATGGACTATGAGATTCCAAACTCAGGCAGAAACAAAGAAAAAAGCTTCCATTTCCTCAAAAGAAAAAGGATAAGTTACAGAAGATGTTTTTATAAGCAATTAAATTATTTCAGATTCATGAGAGGAAAGAACAGGTGGCACAGATTTGACAGTTCACAGTGTTTCAGAGTACTGAATGAAAGTGTTGATTGGCCAGGTGGCCTTTGCTAAATGTACATCTTAATGTCTGAAATCCCCACCAGCCATTGCTCTCAGTTCAGTCTTTAACAGAATGTTGATTGTATTGTTCATATTTTGTGGAGGCTAGAGTATGATAAGGAATGTGATTTACCCACTCAGTGCCATGTTCTTGGGCCCAGTTGCCTATGAGGTTGTTTTAGAAATGAGTCCCATTGACTGACTCAGTTATTTCTAGGATGACTTCCTTTTCAAGGGCCAGGATAATTTTTCAGGTGGTAGAATGGAGCACAAGACATGTTTCCAGACATCCAGTGGTTGCTTCCACCTTTGTAAGCACATGGTGCTGGCCTTGGTGAGTTTGTGGGAGTGAGAGACAGTCAATCTGGTGGTTGTCCTGATATTTTTATTTCAGCCAGTGTCCTCCCTACCAAAGAGACTTTGACCACTTGCCTTGCTAAACTGCAGCACATATTTCACTTTCGTGAATAACTTGTGCCATAGAGTCCACGTTCTCCACCTGGGCAACCATACCTTGCCACAGTGTGGCAGCCCAGATGGATTTACCTCTGTGCTGCCGGTTGCTGTTTTCACTGCTGCAACCATCCCCACAGGGCATTTCACATCAACCATGAATTGGTATAGAGATTAAGTATTGGCCCTTTTTCTCATTCAGCAAAGGTTAAACCAGGCTTAATTGCTTGAGTTTCTGCAAACTGACTTGATTCACCTTCTCCTTCAGCAGTTTCCATACAGCCAGCTTCCACCTCTGATACTTTCTTACAATACAGCAGGACCCATTAGTAAACATGCACCACCTCTTCCTTGTGACATTCTGTTCATTCCTGAATAAGTTTTCCTGTTCAAGCTCATTGTGTGATCAGGGCAACACACTCCATGCAGCAATAGTTACATCATGTGTAGGGGAGGCTCTTTGAACATTCATCCCAGCACTGGCATCTGCGGTACAAGGAGCTGTGTTTCAGTACCAATTGCTTCTGAGGCAGCTCAAACTCCATAAGCCACCAGTATCTCTTTTGTAGTTGGAGTACAGAGTGCCTCAGGTCCTCATTATCCCTGATTTCAAAAACCAGAGTCAGTCTTCACTCTCCCTGATATTTTCTGCAAAAGGTTTCAGGTTGGACCATTTTTCTGACTGCTGTGTAGAGCATGTTTTTTGCATCTTGCCCTGCCCAAAGTGGCCTGAGGGCTGCTTTCTGAACTGTTTCCCGTTTGATTTTTTTCAAAGGCTTGTCATTGCTCAGGACCCCATTTGAAATGATTCTTCTGGGTTACTTGATAGAGAGTGTAAATTCAGAATTCAGAGTGTAAATTAGAGATAAATTGAGTAAAATAAATAAATTAGATAAATTAGAGTGTGAATTGATAGAGAGTGTAAATTCAGACTGTAATTTGGAATGTGCGTTCTCCAAAACCCCACAATGCCTAAGAAAGTTTGTGTTTCCTTTTAATTAGTTGGTGGAGGCATAGCTGTTGTTTTATTGATTCCATCTATTGAGATATGATGACTTCAATCTTACATACCATGGTGGTCCACATCTTCTTTGAAAGGATACTTTTCCTTCACACTTGACAGGAATCACCTCCAGAGGCTGAGGGCTTGTGTCCCTTTTCCAGTTTTCTTGCCGGTGGTCACTTCCGTAGAAAGGGATCCCAGCTGCTTAACTTCTCTGCCCTTTAATTCCAAGCTATTAATCCTGTTATCCCAGCATCAGAGCAGCCAGGTGACAATGTGCTCACGTGGACAACAGCTGAAATATTTTTGCATTTCCCACAGCTCACTGAGGGGTATGAATCAAGTGGTTTCTTCTAGTTGTGCCTCTTCTTCCCCTTCTTGTGGTGTCCTTGCTTCATCTTCCCTTTCCAATAGAGCTGGCCTTTGTGAGCATTTATCTGGTGTATAGGGGTGACTGATACCAACAGGGGCTTGTTCTCCTGCTCAGCAGCGGAGCCTGTCATGGAGGTTGGAGCAGCTGCAGTGCTGGTCATTTTATTGTCAGACCCAGATGCCTGCTACTCCCCTTGAGGGTACTGAGTAGTTGAACAGGGCTCAGTAGGCTTGGGCCAGGCCCCAGCACCTTATAGTGATATGTGTCATTCTGGAATTGCTAGGTGACAGAATACTTATTCCAAGTGTTTTTGCTAGTTTTTCTGGATTCTGCATTTGTTCAGGGATGATTTTCCAAAATACTGGGTGTGCCCACTGTTATATGTATTTGCTTATGCTATCCCATACACCCTACCACTCATAACTGTGAAACCTTGGGTCAGATATCTGTGTGGTATTCTTAAAAAAACAAGACTTGGAACACATTCAGAGGACATAATAATAGGAATATGTTGGTTTGTACATCCCAAGGATATTCAAAACTCTCAAAAGCTATGGTAATTAGAATGGAGAAGGGGAAAATGAAGACAGATATCTTCCCCATGAATTGGGTTTCCTAGGAGTAAATGCAAAAGCGATAATTTTTAGTGTATTCTGATAGATGGCTCTCAAAGTACAGAGATGATGGCAATGTTCAGTACAGATCAGGTTCACTATCAGCAATTCTATCATATCATAAGACAGTGTTACAAGGCACAACAACCTGATAAGCATAGCCCAGTTCTCATGGGCGACAAACAGCACAACATGGAACATACACTGCAAGCAAGGTATTAGATAATTCAGTTTTAAGAACAAGAACGCCGACTTTGAGAGCAAATAAATCAACATTGTGACCTGTGACTATTAAATTAGTATAAAGAATGCTTATAACAAATCTGTTCTAACATGTTCTAGTCAGATTTGTCATTGTCTCAATGTGTCGGACCTCAGGTTGAGTGCCAAAAAAGGACTGTCAAGGTTTAGTCCCAAACTGCAACTAAGTACCATGCAGCTGCTTACTGCAGCTCCTTGCATTTCTGATGGGTTGAGTTTAGAGCAGATTAGCAATTGAAATAAAATATAACAGCAAAACCAATAATAATAAAAATTATAATGAAAAGGGAGACAACAAAAAGAGAGAGAGAAATAAACCCTAAGAAAGACAAGTGATGCACAATACAATTCCTCATCACCTGCTGACTGATGCCCAGCCTGTCCCCAAGAAGTGACTGGTATCTCCCAGCCAACTCTCACCAGCTTATATACTGATTATAGCACTCTATGTTATGGAATAACCCCTTGAGTAGTTCAGGTCACCTGCCCTGGTTATGTTCCCTTCTGGCTCTTGTGCACCACCTCATTGACAGTGCATGGGAAACTGAAAAACCCTTGACTTAGAATAAGAACTGTGTGGTAACAACTCAAATATCATTGTGTTACCAGCATTAATCATATTAATCAAAACCCCCTGTGTTCTCTGTACACCACTGTACCAGACAGTAGGAAGAAAATTAATGGTATCCTAGAGAAAACCAGGACACAAGGTGTTACAAGTGTCTTAGCAGCTCGGCACAGAGGTTTGGTCTGCAAGCAGCGTTCTGAAGCTGTCACCATGACCTGGCATTGCAGACACACCAACATAACAAGAGCATCAGCATACCCCAGTGACTGCAGACCCACTGCTCCCAAACTAGTGAATAAGAACTGCAATCAGCTAAACCAAACCACACCAATATGTTGAGTGGTGATCACATGAACTAAACTACCAGTGCCTCTTGGAAAGGTAGTTATAACAGATATGGATATCCCTTACCCAAGAATATATGAAAAGAAGAATTTGCCACATTATAATTTTTTACAGTTTTATTTTTTTCCACAAAGTGGCAATAGTAGAAAATTTGCCCAGTCTGTCAAAAAGAAAGTTCAGTGTTGTTGTATTATTGTGTTCCCAACATGGAGAATGTCACAAAGATTGTTGCATTATTTACAAATACTTATTCGTGGTTCTGTGCTGGCACATACAGCCATATATATGTAAAAATATTAAATATGAAGGCAATTATACTCTCTAACAATATTGTTTCTGTAACAGTCCAGAACCAATGTTTTTCCCCCCAGGATAAAAAACTGATGAATTTTTATTAGGCATCCTAACTTTTCTCAAGAATATTTGCATCAATCCTACTAGGTTCTGGTCTTGATTCTTGTATTGTTCATTATTTTATCGTGTGTTTGTCTTTACAAGGAAGTTGAAACATTACTACTCATTTTTCATTGATGGAATTTGCATGCTCACCTCCGCTGCCTCCCCCCCTGCCCCTTACTCTTTCTATATCCTACTTCTTTACTTTTGCTCAGTCTTTCTATGGCAATTTTTCCTTCCCTTGGTAGATACTCAGTTCCTTGTAACAATGAGAAACTGTATAATTTCAGATTTTGCTTGACCTTTGCCTTGCATCCACATGTATCCAGCATAAATGTTTTTTCAGTACCTCATTTAAAGTTTAGCTGATTGCATTCCAGCTTTTCTCTTTGAACTTTTCTCATTCCAGCTTTTCTCTTTCTCACTGTGAGTATCACAATTATATTATCTATTTCTAGCTGATGTGTTCAGCCTGTCATTCCACTCTCTGGATTTAATTTGATTTTTTTTCCTTGACAGGTGGGGTTACTAAAATTCTCTTTCTTGCTACTACAAGAATTGTATCAAAACTTTAGTGTTTTAGAGGTTTATTAACTTTTCATCTTTCCTTGTTTTCAGAAAACAATTCTGTTTCCTGAAAATACAGCAAATAAGAAAGGCTTTATGCTGCTCCCTTCTCACTTTATTTCCAGGTCACATGCATGGGGCAAAGGCACTCTATTTGCCTTTTGTAGACTTTGCTTTGCAAGTAACTTTTGGTTTATGTTTTGTCTGTTTCACCACCACTGTTTACACTTTTAAATTTGATCCAGTTATGCCTTGCAGATTAGAAAATATTCATTGGTTTTAACAATAAATTTGTATTTTCCAAGTGTCTATAGGACTGGCAGAGAAGCAGGGCATAACTTTTCCCATTATTATTTGACCTGCTCCCTCTTGTGTTAGCAAATCTCTGTTCTCATAACATGACCATTAGGCTTTTGTGACATCTGCTGAGGAGAGCTTTGATTTAGGGCAGATGATTACTTTAGGAATATTTTTTCAGAGAAATGGAATGGAACTGCAAATGATTAATGCTAGAGAACCTGTAGGTAGTAAAAAATCGTTTTAATTATTTGTAATAGATATTCAGGATGCCCATTCAGTACCTGCCTTAATAGGTCCGGAAAGACTTTGCTAGATTGGCAAACCGGAGGGAACTATTTTACAGGACTATAAACTTTGGCATCCCTTGGGAAAATATGCAAAATTATTATATTTTTACATGAATGCAATTTTCCCATACCTCTTGTATCAGATTCTCATACTAGAAGATAAAATGAAAATTTCCCCGAATAGCAAAACCAATTCATGTCACACACTCTTTGTCCCTATTGAGCAGCTATCCTGGACAGAAAAAACTGAGACATGGTTCTTCCCCCAGAGGGTGGTTGGGCACTGAACAGGTTCCCCAGGACAATGACCACAGCACCAAGCCTGACGGAGCTCAAGAAGCATCTGAATGATACTCTTGGGCACATGGTGTGACTCTTGGGAGTGGTCCTGTGCAGGGTTAAGGGTTGGACTTGATGATCCTTGTGGTCCCTTCCAACTCGACATGATATGTGATTCTATGAAAAAAACCTCTACAGTCTCCTATGTAATGAGCTCTTCTGAATGAGGCAGACCAGCAGGTTCAAAGGGTTATGTTCTTTCGCAACCTTTTAGGCTTGTGTCATTTTCAGTTAAAGGAATAGGCAAAGATTCATTTATACTGGGTTTTGAGAGTCTCCATAAGGTCATTTTTAATTTTGGCTCCTCATCTGTTCTCTGGCCTCAGTGGAATTATATAACCATATCATTATATATAACCAGGTTATATTACTTGAAGATCATATCCTTGTAGTTTGACAGGATTTTATTCATGAATCCTGGCTAAATGATGCCTTAAAATTAAGCTCTAGATTAAAAAACCTCCCAAGACTGGGGATGGTGTAAACACTACAGCCAAATGAGTTCCATTTTACTCTGCTGATGAATCAGCAGATGTTGAATGAGGCTTTGCTCTTCTTCTTACATACTGGCATAAACCCTGCCACATTGTTTTACTTTGGAAATGTTCTATTTCTACCTTAAATATGATTTTCTTTTTTTTATTCTTTATTACCTCTAAACTCATCTCACTTTTCCCCTAGGCAGTTCCTGGCACTTGCATCTGCTTTTACCAGGGTGTACAGGCTCCTGTGAAGGCATGGGGCTACTGGTGCATGCTCTGACACCTGAAGAGCCCGCATAGGATGGGGCGCTTGTAGAAACACTCACCCTGCATATGGTCTCTCCGTTTGGGGAGCCACAGGATGCTTCTCTCTGGGGGTGGTTAAGACTGGTTGAGCACTGTGGCAGGTGTCAAGCTGTGATAGGTGTCAACGCTGGAGATAGATAGTCAAAACTCAGCAGGACTAGACCTTTAGAAACCGGGTCTGGATTTGCAGTTGACCCTGATCTCAGCAGGAGGGTACTTTAGATGCCACTAAAAGTCCATTCTAGCTGCTCTCCCTCTCTCCCTTTCTCTTGCTCCCTATCCTAAATTCTGTTTCTTTCATTACAATGGAAACAAAACCTGTTATTTTCCCTTCCAGTCATTGAAAAATTAATCAACTAATAGGCAAAATCAGCATTTATTAAAGTCAGCAGTCAAAGATATTGACTAACTAAAGCAGCACTTGCTCCCCTTTGCTACTGGGTTTTAATTTATTTGCAAAAGATAAACTGGAGTTGGAGTTTTGGTTCTTTGTTTTTTGTGGGTTTTTTTTTTGGGTGGGTGTGTTTTCTTTTTTTTTGGTTTGGTTTGTTTTTTTATTTTTTTTAATTCAAAGTCACACTTGTGACATTGCACTTTATGTTTATGAGAAAGCAGTGTTCTGGTACTGATATGTAATTGGTAAAGGACAACCGGTATAATTAAACCATGAAAAGGACATAAAAACGCAGCCAAAGGACATTATTTATAGGTCACTCCTCATTTGTATAAAAGGTTATTTTCGAACAGAGATGTAAAAAGACAAAATCCAATCATTCTGCTAATAAATCTTTGCCCTAAAATATTTCAATTTTGTATTTTGAATCTGCATTTCATCCTTTAGGTTGAAATACACTATTTTTCCTACTCAGCCTGTTATCTTGAGTTCTGACTAATTTGTGTCATGCATTTAAATATTTTTTTCTGAGATGTTTTTGGTGCTATCTCCCAATGACTGGATTATCTTGTACAGGAAAGCACTGGAATTATTTTTTTGAATTTTAGCAAACATATTCAGCACACATCTAGGCAACTCTGAGAATATTTTTCACACAGGTTATATGCAGTTTTCCCCTAGAGAAAATATAGCTGGTGACTTTATTACATCAGTTCTTGATCTAATAACACCTAGACTCATTTTTTAAAAATAAGATGATTAATTTCTTGGGAAGTTTTACCGCCTTAGGTAGACTCACTAGATAGTCCTAGAGAGGGTTTCATTTCTCAAAAGCCTCAAACTTTATTTTGTTTAATACTCTAATAAATGGAAAGATATATTGCAAAAGGTTTTGTAATAAACTAACAATTATTAAATACAATTTAACAAAAAAATGCACCCTGACTGGTCTGGTGATTATTTTTAAGGCATTCTAAAAAATTTCATTTTAAGTAAATACAAATGAAAGCTGATAAGTGCATGTAAGTGTAGAAAGTTTATTACCTTTGGCAAACAGATTAATGTTGTTACAATCTGAGGGTGCCTGTTTCTTAAAGATGGTGACTGCATTTTGCAATGAAGTTATACGTGCATTTAATAAACAATTCATGAAAATAAAGCCTTGCATCTGAGAAGAAATGCCATGAAAAAAGTCTTGCTGCTATTGCTGGCCATAGGAGTACAAATAGATTCACCTTTTCTTGGCAAGTGTATGGAATCAAATTAACCTCTTCTGTCATGGAGAGTAAGCCTAAGTGCATCTGCCTGATCTGCCTGTCAGATGTTCCAAGGTGGCATTTCCTAGCAACTAGAAAATGCTAATTCAAGATGTTGATTAAATTGTCTGTGCTAGGCCAGACCTCAAAACGGCCTTTTTATGCTTTGCATTTATTTCTCTATTAAGATGCAAAGGAAGGAGGTTATTGCTGCAGTTCACATGTCATAAGTGTGTGGAGCACCATGAAAGTGGACTATAAGGAGCAAGAAGAGATTGCAAATGTGTTGACAGCCAGATAAAAATCTAATAATGAAAGGAATGTTGGCGATAGGATCAGTTTCTTGAAGCATTTGTAGTTTTATAGTATGATGCATTACATTAACCTTCAATGCCTTTATTTCTCTAGAAGTGTAAAGTAAGAAGTGCCTTTCTAAACACTTAAAAAATCTAGTAAATGCTGTGAAAATAGCCATCAGGAGCCCCCAAATATATAAATCAGTCAAAATCATCAAGTTGCACTAAAAATGTAAAAATAATAAATATTTTGTTCACTAGTTGTGACCACAATATATGTTTCTTGAAAAGTCCCCCTAAAACAGCCTTGTGACTCCACTGTTTTTCCACATAGTCTGTTCAGTTCTTCCAAACTGAAATTACCCATTTCAACACTGACATGTGTCATGGTTTGACCCCAGCCAGCCACTAAGCACCAGATGGGGCAGTGCCATCTTCTCATCTCTGGGTCAAAGCCCAAGTAACTTTGTGACAGGGCAGATGGGAAGGTTCAAGAGGGATGGCAGTGGTGGGAAGGACTTGAAAGATTTAACAAGACGGGGGCTGAAATGCTAACACACATTTCTTTCCAAATGTGGTCACATAAAGCACTGATGAGGCTTACATGTTGGACATTTCAAGACCCAATGAGGTCAAATTTTCAATGAGGTGATCAACATTATATCTAGAATTGAAAACCATTGATAAGAAAATGCATTGTGTTTCTAAGCTTAGCATGCCTCCTGCTGCGTTTTCCTTCCTTCAGTAAAGTAATTATTTGCTGTTGACCTTGGAGTAACTTAGCTGTAGCTCTGAGTTCTGACTGTAGCCATGAGTTGGAGGTCAAAGAGCAAGGACTGAGAGTATCATGTACTAGTAGCAGGAGGAGACGATCTCTCAAGAAACTAACATTCTGCTATGTGCAAGTGTCTCTGATTTTAAGAGATTTAAAAAAGACTGAAAGCATTTCTTCCCCTCAGCAATTATGACATTGGCAAAAGAGAAATATTTCCATGAGGCTTTGGTAGGCTTTCATGGCTGTACTCTCTGAAGCATGCAGCTGCTTTCACTTCATAAAGGAAATAACACAGTTACAAGGGGGTGGGGAAGAAGAGTGATCTACAAGGAAATGTAGGATTTGTCCCCTCCAGCCATCTTTTGAAATATTCTTAGATTTGAAATTGTATACATAGAGGCTGTTAGTTACACAAAAATTAATCAATCAATGTTTTTTTTAAATAAAATCTCGGTCAGCAACTTGGAAGAATTAATATTGTTTTTCCTCAGTGTGGATTATGGATTCAGAAGTGTCCTCTTCTTATTTTAAGCAGTTAGTGATTTCAATCATAAGATGCAAATAAATAATTTAAATAATACGTCATATCTTTAGCAGAAATATTTATTCTGCTTCATCTTCACTTACATTCTAGCTGATCAGTTAATGGCTTAACCACAGCAAATTCATAGTAACATCATCTTGGGTCCATTTTATTTTGGCTGCAGTCAGTTTTCAGAATGGCTCCTGTTTCTGGGAAATCCTTAGCAAAGCTGAGCAGTGCAATGTGTAAAACCTCATGAGGATTTCTTATGCTGCTATAAGTATGTGGTTATATACATATATATGAGGTTACTTGAGTCTGGTTATTTATCAGTGCATGTCTGTTGAGCCCTGGGATACACCATTAGTGACTAGACTCCAGCTGTACTTCATGCTGCTGTTTATAACTTGCTGAGCCCAGCACTTCAGCCAGTTTTCAGACCACCTCCCTCTCTACCTATTTATCCTATAGTAGATATCCCATCGACTTCTCTATGAACATGTTATGGGAGACAATGTCACAAGCCCTGCCTCAAGATAAACAACATCTACTGCTCTCCCCTTATCTACCAAGTCAATCATCTCTTCCCGAAAGGATATGGGGTTGGTCAGGTGCCATCTCCCTTTTGTGAATCTGTGCTGCTTCTTGCCTACAACTTTCTTGTTCTTCATATGTTTGGAAAAGGCTTTCAGTATTATTTGGTTTACTGCTTTCCCAAAGGCTGAGGTAAAGCCAACCAGGTTGCAGATCTTTGGATCTTCCTCTTTGCTTTTGAAAAAAGGATTGATGTTGTTTACTTCTAGTACTCGGGAACTGGCCTTGACCACCGTGAACTTTTAAAAACACTAGAGAATGGCTTCACAATGACATCAGTCAACTCCCTCAGCACTTACGCTGCATCTCAGTTCCAATGTACTTGTCTATGTCCAGGTCACTAATTGTTCCTTAACCTGATTCTCTTTCACTGAGGGTAAGTCTGCCTTGTTTGGACTTTTCCACTCATCTCAGAAGCCTGTATTCCTGAAGACTGGTCTTACTAATGAAGAACAAGTTGAAAAGGCATTGAGTACCTTGGCCCTTGTCCATTTTTTTCCAGGTCCCTGTCCCATTCACCACCAAACTCACATTTTCTGTACTTTCCCTTTTGCTGGAGACATATCTGTAGAGACTTTCCTTGCTGTTCTTCATATTTCATGCTGGATTTTGCTCCAGGTGGCTTTCGTTCTCAGGTTTAAATCAGCTTCAACCATTCTTCATTGTAGGTTTAAACTTATCTTAAGCCTTTATTTTTGCTTTAACACTTCCATTTTTGTTGTAAGAATTAAAGATTTAAATATTTTAATTCACTTCATGCTGCTGCTTGGCTTAAAGAAATAAACTGCATACAGTATTTCAAGGTGTGCTCTTACTGAACTCTTCTTAATGCTGATTCTCTTCCAACTCCTGACTATTTTATAACTGATAATCTGAACCATGGGGAAACATCAGGGGCTTAACTGTGCTTGTGAGCACTTTGAACTCTACTTTGTGTTCCTTGTGATCTGAGCAGTGTGCTTCTTTTATTGCAGTAAAATGCAACCAGAACATTCCTGACATTTCTTTTTTATTTTGTTACAAGGTGATTTTATGTCGCACATTCCACTTTTACTTTACATCGACCTTGAATTCTCTGCACATGTGAACATATTAATTGCACAGGGAACTGAATGCATGCATACAATGATCAAATGCATTGTGCAACAGAGGCAGTTGAGGATATGAGCTTGGATTGCTTTTAAAAGATATGAGGCATAACCCTGTTCCACTGTTTTCTGCCTTAAAGTGTAGATTTCATGATTAACTGTGAACTCCTACAAGGAGAAGAGACAAATGGCATTACAATGGGGGTTGCAGCATACAAACTGTAGAGCACTTGAATGTTCTGCCCACTTCCATATGAAGCTGAGGAAAATTACAGAACTTATGGAAAAAAGATAAACGTGCTTTCAGGGCTCCTCATGGAACATAATGTGTACAGGTGTGTTCATTCAGACTGTAAATGTATCAGATTTCACCACTCTTCCTCATTCTGAGTAGCTCTTACTGGACTACGACCATTTATTTCAAACACCTTCTCTGTATGTGTGTACTTTTCATCAGAGAAAAGCTTACAGAGTGCTACTTGTCAGCTTAGTTTGAGAAGGGAGCTTCATGTGACCGCTAAGGACACGCCACATTCAGTTGACCAAAGGGTTTAAAAGCTATTACGTAGTGTGGAGCTCTATGATGCTTTGGGAACAGGAGCTGTATGCAGAGTGCCCTTGAATGTTGGCCAGAAATCTGACCTTCCTTGCTCATGCTCCATAAACGCAATTGGTTTACTCTTAGCAGGTCATGCAAGACTAGAGATTACAGATGGAGATGAAGAAGTCAAATGTGCTTCTGCAAAGCTAAGTTACTTATGTAAGATTTTAGCATTTCTATTCTCCTGAACAGATAGCAGGTTTGAGTATCCAGGGGTAAATAAACAGTCCATATTTCTGTCTCTTTCTCTGTACAGCAGTGCAAACAAACATCTCATCTCCAGCCTGAGTAGAAAGTGGAGTGTGAAGGGCAAAAGAACCCAAAACCTCCATTCATTTATCTTTTGCAAGGAATGAAAGTGATTAGCAGGACTGGCCCATGACATTGGTAGCAGTTGTTCTCAGGTGATGGCAGAGGTCTTGCTTTAATTTCAGGCCTCATTTTTGTTTAGCCAGGCACAGAACACCTGAAAAATTTGCATGTGTGGCCAGAAGGGAGGAGATTCTAGTTTTCCATATCCCTAGCTGCTACTATATGGTGGCTTTGTCCATATGTATCAAGGCACATTTTGAAGCCCCATCTTCACTGCAACAGCAGTTTTGAATGGGATGTAGCGATGGTGATCTGTTACACAAAGAAGGGTCCTGGATCTCCACAGAGTCAGGATATTTCAGGGTATGAGGATCACCTTGAAAACACGTGCAGGTGGAAGCAATACAGCTCAAAAAATACAAAGCCATGGGGTTGAAAGTACTTCACCTGTGTGTCTTCTGTGAAACAAGTTCACTGCTGAACTAAAGAGAAGAAACTGGTTTTCTTTATGCTGCTTCTCTCCCATATACCAGACTATTTCTCCAAACCAAGCTCAGGGTGAAGATTTTCTTAAAGCATGAACAATTATCAACATATTCACACACCATCAAGCTTTATATTGATGTTATATTCTGTGTTTAATTTTATATTCAGACTCTAGATGAAGATTTTGTTCTTTTTATTTCACGCATTCTTGATGATTTTCTTAATGCCTCTGTGATTCTAAAATTGACTGTTTCTAAAATACAGTGCCAGTTCCTGCTGAAATTCTGTGATGCTGTGTATGAGCAGAATTCAACAAAAGCACAAAGCACTGAAAAGAGTGGAAGACAGCTTAATGAGCCTCACTGGCACTGCCATCAAGATTAAAGTTTCATAGCAGTGATGGCTGGCGTAATCAATCTCTAAACTCATTTTAACCCTAAACCTCTCCAACCTTGACATAAATCTTAACAAATAATTCTTTATTTTCAGAATAATTCTCAGAGGACCTAGAATCATCTACTTAAAATTCAATACAGCTACAAAATACGTATATTTATTAGTCCCATAACTAATCCAGTTTATATTAAAATCTCAAACAACAATTCACTCCCTGGATATTCTCCATTTTTTTTTTTTTATATTGAACAAAACTAGTCTTGCTTAAGCCAAACAAAATTTCAGTGATTTTTCTTCACATCTGAAACAAACATTAGTAAGTTATGAAATCCACAGGAGTTTGAAGTTCTGTGAGCTTCACAAGCACTTGGCAAATTTGCAAGACACCTGGACACTCATGTTAATTTTTATGTCTTAAACAAAAGAGAAGGGACTAGATCTTCAAAAATAAATCAGTGGGGCTATATGGAGGAGTGCTTGTTGATATATTTTCAAGGAGCATCCAGTGAAATGGTCTTTTTCAAGGTGTAAAGATTTAATTATACCAAGAGTTAAGAAACCCATATGTATTCTTTAGTCTGCTGCAGTTTTTCTACTCAGCAAAATAAAACAAGCCAAATGAGTGACTTGGAGTAAAAAAATCTAGTGGTAGTCTGAATGCACTGGATGTCACCATGCTGTCAGTGAAATACAGTGATCTGCTTCAAGGTTAGCTCATTTGGCTTGGATGAGGGAGGTTATTTATTTCCTCTGAGGACTGAAGTATACTGTGCATAGCAAACACAGCTGTGGGCAGATGCACCTGCTTCAAGAAGCTGTGGTGACTGGTGATTTCAGTGCCACCCTGCACTCTGCACACTGCCAGACGCTGTGGTCGTCTGAGTCCTTAAGAAGTAAAAGTCTGGATTAGGTGTGCTAGAGATGCAAAGGTCAGAAAGCGATCAAAGTGATGTGCAGTACTAAACACAACTATCTGTAGGGCAAACCCTGCTGAGCTCTTCCAAAATCATCACTGACCACAAAATCATCACTGTTATGGTAAAACTTGTAGTGTAACACTGTCCTCAATCATAAAGTTTCCTGAAAACACAGGACTCAAATCTTGCAGGGTGGAGCATAACTAGCTACACCTTAAAAAAACGGTTTCCCCCCCGTCCATGTTTTTGACACTAAACTTTAAAATTCTATTAAGTTTTTCTTCTGCTTGCAATTTTCTGTGCAAAATGCTCTGTGACTAGTTCTGAATCAAATTTCATTAGGCTAACCTTTATAACCATGTTTTTGAGCAAGAGGAATAGCCAAATAAAAACTTTAGTTGTAAACTGTGCCTGTAAGAACTGAAAGGGAACCTGAGACTGACATTTTATTTGACAGAAACATCAGGCTATGGTCTTCCTTTGCTAGTTCTCTGTTTTGAAAAGGGGGCTGAGATGGCTACAGAGGGTTTCCTAGGCTTCTTGTCTGACTTTGTGACACTGCTCAGACCATGTCAAATCCTCCTAATCTCCAAATATGTCGCCACTCACCTGTTTTCCCACAACTCAAGAGATCGTTGGTATAAATATCACATGTTGAGTGGAATCATGCAATTTTAATTTTGTCCATGGATATAGCTGTTTCTATTCTTCTAGTCTCCCATGTTCCACCTGTCCTTTCTGGCAGCTTGCTGGCTTTGGCTCTATCTATCTGTAGGTTTCAAAAGTTCTGCTTTGCCCTCCTATCATGTTTTGTTGCCCAGCTGTTCCTTGCTGCCCGTTTAAAAGGCTCTTAGTTTCATCTGCCTCCAATAGTAAAATGATTGTTATTTGCTATGAAGATGCTACTCAGACTGCTCTTGGTGAACCATGAATCTCAGTCTCAAGGATGCAGACACACAGGCATGGGGGACATCATCAGGACAAATAGCCCTTAAAGGGCTAAAGGAGGCTAAGCTCAGACTCTTTGTACGATGTTTGTTTTTATAGTTATTATGAATAGCTAAAATATTTCAGCAAGAGAATGCTTTGTGTGCATATTTGAAGTCCTACTGTTAGCGTCAGACAGGTAGAAGCAGATGACCCAAGCTAGCAAATCTTTCTGTGACTTTAATGGTGCAGGATGTGAAAATCCTGTGTCTAAAGTCTTTTAATGCAGCTTCAGAAACAATGCAGGAACAAAGGACTGATGACAGGTGGCTGATAGTCATCCGATTTGGTTAGTTTCTAGTGGAAGGACAGTTCAGTTGAATCATCTCTTGTGTTTATTAGGATTTACTGAGAAAAATCTATGTTTTTAGATAGTGTTGTGTTTTGAATTATGAGCTTCTTTTTCCAAATTACTATGAACAATAGTTAATTTTTAAGCAAATAAATCCAAATACTGTCTTAAAAAGGAAAGATTGAGTATGACCACTGCCAGGTCAGTAACCTGATACTCAATTAAAAAATCAATGGTTTCCTAAAATATAGAGGAACAGAAAGAAATTTCTATTTCAGTGCACATAACATGAGACAACATAAAATGAAGATGAATTTGCAAAGCTCATGACAAGGTTTTTAATCATTATGTAAATTTATGAGAAAGAAAAAGAAGTACATACTAATTAAAAAAAAAAGGATATGCTGACTTTTAAGTTCAGAAGTCAGTTTAAATTTACAGGTATATGGGAAATGCAGAAGTATCCTGTATATCTGTGAATATCCAACTCACCAGTTTCCTCCCCACTGAATCTAGGGCATAAAAACACCTCAGAAATCAGAGCTGTGAGCTGGCTGTAACTGAAATAATTGTTATTTTATAAAAGACTACAGGTCTTCAAGCTTGAAACCTTTCTCTCTCCTAGTTTTCTGTAGAGCTTCAGAATAGACCAGCAAGTTCTTCTTCAGTCTCTGATTAAAAAAATCCATAGCCCATCTAGTGTTTTCTAAGGTGGTATATTTCAGATCTAATAATCACCTTGACTCTTTGTGATTTTTTTTTTTTAATTTATTTTTTGAAATACCTTCTCTCCTTATATTCTACTTCAGGGCTGTTGCCTCTAATTATTTTTTCTCTGTAAGTAATATCAATTTATTACTTTTGAACCTGGTTATTTTTCCTTCCCTCTTCCAAAGCAGGGAGAGCTAGAACCCAAATTAAGCATTTTTGCTCGGACAATAGGCATACACTTTTGCAGGGGTCATGCATTTTGCTGAGCTACAATTATGCTCAGTCACAGCACATCCAGGTTCTTAAAAGAACTTGACAGTTTCCATCTTCTTTAAGATTTCTATTTCATTCTGCTGTGCATTCTTGTGGCCTTCTATTCTTGTTTCTGTTCAATTTTACTTTACCTTTCTCTGTAAAAAACCCCAAACCTGAAATAGATAAGCCGAGATAGCTTCCTGTTGGGAATTTTCTAATGCTCTTGTTGCATGTTATTTGATTGTTAACATAGAAGTTTTACCTTCGTAATAAAACTTCTGTTTTTTATTTTGTAGATTCTTATTTCTTGAGAACCAAAAAATTGCACAGAAAGATGAGTATCTTATCAGTGTCTGTCAATCATGATAATTTTCACTAGTCTTATGTGTTTTGGGAATTCTTTGAATTTCAAAGTCTTAATATTTTGAAGTCAATCTTTCTTCCTATATTGATTGACAGTGATGTAGAGGACCTCAGCATATCTGTAACATATTTTCTTGTTGCTTCTGAGCCTATTTGGTTGCAACTATCCTTGACTTTATCTCCAACTCTTACTGAAAGTTAGCAAGCTTGTGTATTCATTAACAGCTGCTGAGATATGAAATTCGTATTTAAATTGCTGTTTAACATATTTTGGAAAAGTAGGGAGTGTCTGAATTGTAAACTTAATAACATGAGTGTTGCATTTGAAAACACAAAGGCAATTGATCAATGTGACAAAGAGGACAGAAGTTATTTTAAATTTTATAGCTTCTTTTCATCTATATTGTGGTATTGGTTATGTCTCTAAAAATAGATAAAAATAACATGATGTTAGGCATTTTTTCAGACTACCACATGAAGAGTTAGGAGTGTCTTTAACAATGTGGCAAAGTAAAATAGTAAAAATTAACTAAAATAACATGGGATATCCTATTAAGTCCCTTGTGATGCACTGAGGACTTAACTTCTCTCTTGCTTTACTCTGTATGCTATACTCTTGATTGCATTTTGGAAATGTAATGAGATAAAAAGAACAAATAATCTGTGTAACTTTAGATTACAGTCAAACTGTCTTTTATTCCCTATATTCTTTCATAGACAATTCAGAAGAATATTTGCTGTGTTTATTATTTAATAAGAACAAACCCTAATAACTAATTACTGAGATTAACCATATGTATGATAAACCCATGATTGCACAAAGATTCATAATTCTAGGCTCTCCTCCTGCACTGTTACAGCTCAACAGAAGCTTTGACACCGTCTTTGTGACAACAGGATGAAGCCTTGTGTGTACAAGATAAAATAATATGGGATCTTCTCACAGCTGCTTTCCAGTATACAAAAATGGATTGCATTGCTTCTAACACTGAAAGCCAACAGATGGATTATTAATAGTCTACTGGAAAACTGTACAGATGACATTTCAATGTCATTTTAATAATAAAAAAAAAATTCCTCTTCTCCTCTAACGTCCTTCTCAGATGGTGTCTGAAAAAAGAAATGCACTTTGTTGAACTATTGACCACAAATGCCTAAAAATAATGAAAAAAAGTAAATTATGTCTCTTTTTGGAAAGAAGCAGATCTTTGAGTTCCCACATACCCATTGACTGTGGCAGATATGTATAGGAACCTGCAGGTAAGTGAAATTGGAAATTATAGCAATGATGGCTCTGATACAAAACACTCAACTTTTTCTTATTGTTTTTAAAATATATGAGTTTTAAACCATATGTCCCCACATGCTTATTTACAAATTACTTTGAAAACCTCCAGGAACTCTTAATTTGAAATACCAGTTACTGTGCTGTGCCTTAACTCTTATGAGGATAAAGATGATTAAAAGAACCTGCATGGCCTATTGACTCCATCTTGATAAATGAGCCCAGTGTCATTTGACAATGATTTCTTAGTGGAACAAGGCTTTAATTGCATGATTTGTACCTGTGTCAAAGGCAATGAGATTAAAAGAAACAAACATATCAAAGTCAGTTGGTTATTAATAGTTTCCCCAACTCCAGACTGTTAATCAAAATCTCTTGAGAGTCTGTTTTATGGCTGCTTTAACTCCACTCTGAATGGAGTTTCCTCAGCCATTTTAGGTACTCTTTTTGCCATTAGGCCATCTTGCTGGCAATTATTTCAATGTTTAACTCTCTGTGAGTTTCACAGCCATTCCTGTATATAATGATACTGTCACTGAAAATGATGTTAATCTTATTAAATAGACTAGGTCCCAGGCTTTGCAGTGAACACTTAATATGCAGAATTATCTTCTGTTTTCATTAGCTGTATATGCCTGCATTTCATTACTTTGTAAACTGGGTTCTTATTTTAAACTATTCCAAAAATTATTTATCTGAGTTATTCTCAGCTTTTAAATTGTTCACTATGGCTGGATAGACACAACCACTTTGACTCTTTGTTATTCCTCATTTGTTGCTTCTACTCGACAGTTGGTTACTTAAATGCTTTTCTGTTTTTTTGGTTTTTTTGCTTCACCTGACTGGGTGACTCCAAGAATACAAATAATTTTGAAAGTAGTTAAAAGAAAGAAGTTAAACAACTTTAGCGCAAATAAAGATTTACTTTGGTTTCTCAGGCAGCAATTCCCTTAGCCCACTTATGAAAAATAGTTAAAAGGAGAAACAAATCACACAGGTGATGTCACCTTTCTTACTCATTCCTGATGCCCAACCATATCTTATAAAAACTAGATGGACTAAGGTATTACCAGTACCGAGTCAAGTCTACATTTTCATTTTAACATACAGTTTTTATCTTTTTCCAGTCAACATAAATTCCATCAGATTTAAGGAAAGCTATTAAAGAAATATTTTAATATATTATAGCCATACTATTAAGCTTACTCTCTTTTGTTTACTATAAGCATATTTCTCATATTGAAGGCATTCTATTAGCTCATGTGAATCATTGGATTCACAGTCTTCAATAAAGCCATACATAGTTGTATCAGCTGAATATCTTTTCCTAAAAATGTTCTTCAGAGTGAAAACATTGGTTTTGTGTTTAGGGTTGGTTTTTTTTTTTTTTTGGGGTGTGTAGGAGAGCTTAGAAATCTTACACATCCAAAGAAAACCTCCATTCAAAATCAAACCAAGACTTCTCTGCACAAATGGGGAATGCTATTAATGGGGGTGGAGAAGTTCTTGGGGCCTGGGAGCACCTGTGGCCAAATGTGATGCTGGAGACTCCTCTCACACCTTTGCTTACTGCAATGGGGCTCTTCAGCCATTCCAGTCTGACAGACCAAATACATTGAATGTTTTTGTTTTATTATGGTTCTGGCTGTTCAACATTGTTTTCTATTTTGAGATTCTATAAAAAGGTATCTTTTATAACAGAGGTAATAAGAAAAATTCCTGCAAGCAAGCAGTGTAACTTAAAAAAAAGATTTATTTTTTACTTTAAAAATTTAAGATGATCTTTGTATAACTGTGTCTGGTTTTTAAAATTATATTACCTACTCTGGGGATTTTTTTTTGAATTAAATTCTTTTTAATGCATGGAAGAACTTGTAATGTAAACAGATAAATGTAGTTAAATGTATACTTCATCTGGCCTGTCTTTTCAGTGCCCTGATTGATATAATAATTTCACCTGTTAAATACTCTCTGACTTAGACTGTTTACTATATAATGATAAGCAAAAATATTTCTAATTTGAGCCAGACAAAGAATATTATGGCCTCTGTTCCACATGAAAAAAGAGGTAAATGAGTAAATCAAAATTTGGGATTTTGAGCTCATTTCACATATAACTTTGTATGCATGTTTATTAAAAATAAGGCTTTTTCAAATGAGAAAGCAGAACTAGATATTCTGAAGTAGCTTATTACTTGTGTCAAGATGGAAATAACTTTCATTGATGCAAGCAGATGCAGTGAAACATCTGTGTCCAGACTGAAGGCAACTGTAGAAGTTTTGCCACTTCATCTGTAGTGGCATGGGTAAATATGTTTGATTTAGCAATATACTATAAAATATAAATATAATACTATAAAATATATAATGACTTGCTCTTATCTGTGCATAGTTATAGATAAGATCTGTGTCTATTTAACCCAAGACTCTTATTTGGGATTTTCAACTCACATATAAAGCCCTTCAACATTTCACATATTTAGAGTATTAGGAAACGTATCTTTTTCTTCAAGTAAGGAGTTTTGACAACTTCCCATTAAATCATCCAGCCTATTTATGACTCACTATCATGATCTTCACAAACCATTAAAGAGTCAGATAAGATCTTTTTTGTACCATTTTGCTGATGTCAGTGATCATATTAGCAAGTTAAAGGAGGGAAGGTAATAAAAACTGATATATAAGTTCTTAGATGTTCAGTTCTTGGGTAGTTTAGAGAAGACTGTTCAGTGCCAACAACTGTGGGAAAACTCACACAAGCCTTTACGCTATTTTTCCCTATTTGACATATATGTGTAACTTTTGTGATGTGACTTTTGAAATGATGATGCAGTGACATCAGCAATTTGTTACAAAAGTAATAGCAATACTAATAATAACATCTAACATTATACTAGTGACATTATAAAATTCCCAGGTTGTTCAGAATGACCGCTGATTTTCTTCTCTGCTTTCCTCACTTCTTCATTATTCCTGAGATTCAGCTGCAGACTGGAAACCTGCAGGCAGGAACACCTTGGAAATGACCCCTTAGCAAGAATGCTAACTCATACATGCACTCCCACTCACCAGCTGTGTAATTCATTGTAAGGTGTGGTTAAGATATTAATAGATTTCCAGTTTTGCAGAAACTGACATCCCTGCCCAGTCAGTGCAGAATGCAGAGCTGTGTGCATTGGTAAATGTTCCTGCCAAAGCCACAGAGGATGCTGCTACTGTCACGGTGGTATATCTTTACTGGTTTCAGGTCTGCGTCCTCCACAACCTTTGTCTGTAACCCTTGCTGTAAAAGCCTTGTCCTGCCACAAGGGATCTGGTTCCCTCCTGACCAAGTGTCCAGGATCCAGCTGTGACCTTCCCCAGACTGCTGAGAAAGGGCACCCAGAAAGAGCTGTGACAAAATTTGTACAGAGAAAAGGGAGATAAAAATTAGGATTGCTGGTAGGGATTGTTAGCAACTGAAAGATTAAGAAAGGATAGTGTTGATATGAAAAAGTATGAAATCCTAAAGAGAAGAAAAGAGGGAATCATTAAGTAACTCAGGGTGGTGGTTGTTTTTTGTTGTTTGCTCTTTTTTTGCAGGGATAGTTAATTTTCTTCACAGTAGTTAGTATAGGGCTATGGTTTGGATTTGTTCTGAACACAGTTATGATAATATAGACATGCCTTTCATACTCCTGAGCAGTGCTTACACAGTTCAGACCTCTTCTGCTTCTCACACTGCCCTGCCAGTGAATCTACTCAGGGTGTGCAAGGAGTTGGGAGGGGACACAGCCAGGATAGTTGATCCCAACTGACCAAAGAAATATCCCATACCATATGGTCTCATGTTCAGCACATAGAGCTGTGGGAAGAGGAAGAAAGTGAGGGGGATATTTGAAATTATGACATTTGCCTTCTCAAGTCACCATTACACATGATGGAGCCTGGCTTTCCTGGAAATGACTGAACACCTGCCTGACCATGGGAGGTGGTGACCAAATTCCTTGTTCTGCTTTTCTTGCATGCACTGCTTTTCCTTTCCCTGTTAAACTGTCTTTATCTCAAACCATGAGTTTTTTCCTTGCTTCTCTTCCAATTCTCTCCCAATGCTGCTGGTGGCGGGGAGAGAGTGAGCGGCTGCGTGTTGCTTAGTTGCTGGATGGGGCTAAACCACAACACTCAGCAATGCCTTTTGTGTGAGCAATAGATAATTGGTTTGTACTTTTCAGTTGTATACGCTCTGGTTAAACTTGTGCCTGGGTAAAGATGTCATAGCAAGTTGACCCAAAAAGGGTCTGTAACACTTCCAACAGTCTCCTGCATCAAATTAACCTTTCCCTCAGCAGGCCTGCCTGGGCCAGGGAACTGATAATGCCAACTACCCTTGTTCTTTCCAACTGGCCTGGTTGTCCCTGGGGCTTAGTGAGTGCAGTCCCTTTGGCCTGTGCAGAAGGTCCACTGCGGAGTGGGCATTTCCAGAAGCATTGACAGTGCAGAGGGCTAGCAGCTTCCAAACCTACTTGCTTTTCCAGGCAGGCTTCCTAGCCTTCACTTAGCTCCATGTAACTCTACCCATATCAGGTAAACTTGAAGATGAGCAGGAGATGTGGGGTTACAGGGTTGTTCACAGGTTCTGTGTCAACAGTAAAGCATAATTTATTTAAACCAGAAACCTTTAAGAAAAAAAGAGTTCAATAAATTGTCTGTAGCTATGTGTGGATTGTATAGCATGTGCCTGTCTTCCATATGGTGATCCCACATGTTCTCAGTGGCCTAAAACACTTGCACAGCAGCTGGGATGCAGGTAGAAGTCTCATATTCACCAGTTATTTCTGTCTTGTCTTGTGTCAAGGAAAAGGTCTGTCCACAGTGCAGAACCATTTTATAACTTTCTCTTCAGGAATGTGAGTCACTTCTGAGCACTTTAGTGATACCAGCAGCGTTTTCTGCAGTGGCAAAACATCTGTGTCACAGCTTGGAATTAGGTTGTTCTGATGTAAGTGCTCTTTCCCTACATGTTTATTTTGATGGCATTTATGCTATTGCCAAGGGGAAGAGATTTATCCTCATTTTTTTTCCCTGGTTATCCCTTAATTAGCTAGTTCATACTTTTGCAGAATAGACTATTAACTTCTCATGCAGTTACATCACTTCCCTGACTAGGTTGCATCCGCTATTCATAAAATCATTCCATACCAATGTTATTAGATTATAAAACATCAGCTTCTTGTTCAACACCAGCATGTCCAGAGAGAAGATTCTACCTGTATATAATGAGACAAATTCCTTCCTGTGAAATTTCACATCTGTGGTTCATACTTCTAAACTGTCTGACATTTGCAAATCAAAAAGGGCAAAGAGGTTAAACCACGATCTGCAAAACACTCCAGATGCCTGGTAGGAGTCACAGTTCAGCTGCCCGGTGTGTTTGAGGATGTACTCTTATGCCACCCTGTTAGAAACTATCCTTTGGACTGAATTCAGGAGTGAGCCTTTCATGTTGTTCTGTCCTATGAATTAATGAATTAAGTATGAAGAACAAATATAAGGATTGCTCCTGTAGTAAAACATTTTTAGTCAGGACAGCACAGAAGAACACATGGAAAGCTGTTAAATTTCGACTGCATGCTCCAAAATAGACTAACTCTAAAGACATTATGGTTGGAACAATTTTAGTATCTTTTGAGATAAGGGGAGTGAGAATGACTCTGAGTCATAGATGAGTCCTGATCTTGGATGATGTTCACAGGCAATACTTTCATTGATCTCAGCAGAGATCATCACTTGCATAACAACTTCCGAATCAGGCCCATTTGGAGTGCTGAGTCAACCTAAGATTCTCAAATTCAGTTATTTTATCAAGCAGTTAGTTTGGAAAGAGTGGGAAGGGTTTTTTTTTCTTGCCTGTAAACTTTGTGGCTTTTGGTATTTTCCCCTACTCTTGACTCTAATACTTAAAAAGTGATAATTTTAAAAAAAATAAAAGGTAAAAAATAGGCATAGAAATTAAGGCAGAAGAAGATGATTATTCACTTAATTCCATTTCTTAGTGATTGCAGAGAATCAGAAGCCTCCTGACATTACAAGGGTACTGATACTCCAAAGAGTGTTTCATGACAAGAGTTACTTCTTAGTATTATCTGAGCTTGTTTTCATTGTTATTACTTTTCCTTTCACCTTAAAACCTAAAAGGATGTATCTCTGTCTGAGAAAAGAAAATTATGTCGACAAAAGTGCACATCTTACTATATACCCTTTTCTTACAAAATCCTAACTCAGATGAGCAAATACATGAAGTTTCATACAGTTCTATACCTTTCCCACAGAATTTTGGCATGGTAGGGACCTGCATTATTTCCATATGCATGTGCTGTCCTTGGTCCTTTACCCAGAAGTCATCATGAGCTTCAGAGTTCATGGCTGCCAGAGCTTTATGCCTGTGGGTCCTTGCATCTGCTATGGCTTATACCCCACAAAAGACTCTAAATTAAAAGCTGCTATGAAAAATAGGTATGATTAGCACAAATACATTTGTGAAATATATGTATATGTATATATATATATATAAGGAATGATGTTGCTATTTTATTTGCTGGTGAATAAATGCTGCAGATTGAAATAAGAGTTTCACAATGCAGAGATTTTTGTAATACTCTTCTGTAATAAGAAAATGCACATGATCAAGCAGTAAAATTCAGTTGATCCTTTTACATCCACTGGAAAGGAGGGGAGTGTGTATTCTCCAAGCTTCCTTCATGAATGTTTAACAACAGATTAGATCATTAGGATTTGCCACTTTCAAACCATTGATCTGAATCAGATTTGCAACTGTGATACATTGTTAAATTTATAATGGGCTAAAACAGACACAGTTGTTCTAAAGGAAAAAAAAAACAGAGGGGGAAAGAGGGCAAAGGCTGAATATTGATTAGGGGATTTGAAATGCAATGCAAGAATAATTCTGATTTAAGAACAGTTTTTTAATGGAAGATCATCCCCATAAGCAAGAGATGGAACCAATGAATAAAGTCATGCTTACTATGTGAAATCAGCTGCCCAGCGTAGATTTTGTAGATACTTACAAAATCATTATGTTGAATCCTGGTAATGCCCTAATTCCATGACAACAATTTCAATCACTGCCAAATTATTATTTGTTTCTGATTTACCTAATTTTTTTAAATGGTTACAAACTGGTTCCATGGAAAACACATAACAACTGCTCCACCTGCTAGAGCATACAGATGGTTAGGAACACAACTCTTACAAAGAAGTGGTTTTCTTTTTTAAAAAAATCTGACCTTTAAGACTGAAGTGTACTTGTAGTCATGTTAGGTCTTGTAATTTACTAAAGTCACCTGTCTACTGAACTGCCTCTCAACTTGGCTGCACATTTCTACCTCTAAGTCTGACCTAGGGTCACACATCCTTGGGCACATTTGCACTCATTCCTTTTTTGTCTGGATATATATAATTTTAAGTGAGTACCACTCAGATTAGCCTGCTGCTCAAAGGTCTTCTGCCACACATTTTGCATGGGTACAACTTTCATGTGGACACTGCATTATTTATGTTAAAAGTACTCTCTGGCAGTCAGCTGAAATAAACAGTGAGTGAATTTACACAATGGAAGCATAATCATGACATATTCTTGACAAGCCAGTAAGCACATTTTCCACAGGAATGAACCAATACAGTGTGAGTAGAAAGAGACCTCCACTGAAGTAGGTCACGCAACACTCAAATAAAATTTACAGAAAAATTAAAATGAACTTTACAAGCAAAGAGTGAGTGATCATGCAGAAAAATATCTCTTCTATTTCAAAAGAGAAATTGACAAAATTGTTATTTTATCAGTTTTAAGCAAAGTCCTTCAGAAGAAAGAGAATCTTCTCTCTGAGCTGCTTTTGCAGAAGTCTGTAGTGATGAGATATTTTCCTATTTGTAGACCACAAGATTGACACTGATATGAAGGACCCTTCTGGTGCCAGACACAATCTTAATATGCAACACTTTCTTGGCAACCCTAAAAGTTATCAACTTATTTTGTTTCCCTTGATATGGGAAGGACATCTTTCCTTCACAGCTTTGATACTTTTTTTGGTGAAGGCAACCATATGTTCGCTCACAGACAAATAGGATCCTACCCATGGCGTTTGTTTTCCTCAAGCAACCAGGTCCTTCAGAAATGTTATGTGAGCTAAAATTACCCATTTCTGTATGAAATTTAGCAGATGATGCTAAATGGCTTATTTTGATAATACTTGAAGATCATTTCTCTTTTCCTCCTCTGGCACACACAAAATTAAAACAAATTTTAAATAAGTGTTCTCATCACCTCACCATGCTGGGAGCTGATGAATTTCTGAGTGTCATCTGAAAGACAAATCCAGCCTTATGAACCTATGCCTGGGTTATGATGAATCCTTAAATATTTTAAGGGCTTTAAGACACTATTTTTTTTTAAAATCCTTGACATCTAATAATGGTTTTTTTGGTGGTGTCCTGAGCATTTGACAGGCATTTCCTTCATAACTGTTAGAGAGCTGATGAAGAGGGTAAGTGGAAAAGCATGTGTTCAGATCTCTCCAGCTCCCCAAAGCCGAGAAACTCCTGAGGGGAAAGAAGAAGTGTTTGAAAGAAGCAGAAGTACCATCAGCTGCATCAGAAAGAACATCAGATAACTGTATTGCCAGTAAACAAGTAAACAGAAGCAGTTCAGAAACAAATTGTCATGTTAAGTGGATATTTCTAGGTTGTTTACCTGGTTCTGTGGCAAGATGTTAATGTACCACGTTATAATATCTCTTTAGTAGAAAACATTTGATAGCACTTGGAAACTCATTTTTGTTGTTCCTTATGACTCTTCAGTGCCATTTCTACCTTATGAAAAATCATAATTTACTATTTAGTTTGTATTGAAAAAACAGGCACATACCTTCAGAATCAAACTACTTTCCTAAGATTCAAAAAGGGCATTAACATCTCATTTCAAACTCATACTGAAGCCAAGCGCAGTTTACTCACAAGCTGACACAAAGCAGCACACTGTCTGACAATAGTGCAGTCACAGTGTTCTTTTAATGGCTTGCCTTAGTCATACAGCACCAACCTGTTTTTCTGTAATTATCACTAAGTCTTCTGTTACAAAACCAGTATCATTCTGCCCTGTTCCAGCTCCTTGACTGTAATGCATCTCTTTTTCTTTCACAAATAATCAAAGCATAGCAAGTGACAACACAATTAATACTGGGTCACTGACACCCAGCCTATTCATGCTGCACAATTTGAGTCTTCTAAATCTTCTAGCAATCACTCTGCAACTACTCAGATGAAAAATAAGTCCTCCTTGATGCTGTGTAAGAATTCATGTGCATAGAAGCAAATGCCCTCATGGTCACACTTTGCACTGTAACTCACTCTTCTCTTAATCTAGTGCTAATTTTTAGAATTCTTCAGTTCTGAATTGCCAAGGAAGACCATCTGTAAGAACACTACTGCTGTAGTTTGATAAGAAACTACAAGGTTTTCCTACAGAAAACACAACCCAGGTCCTCCTTCTCAGAGGAGGCAGCAGTACAGTTGCAGTGTTTGAGGACATCTACAGTACTCTACATCCATGCAAGAAAGCTAAGACCCTTCCAACCTACTCTGAGTGTTTTGAGGAATGGGTGAGCTTAGATTTCCCTCTGAAAGCTTGCAGACAGCAGAGTTCATTATTACCTTTACTTTTCCTGGTAACTGAAAGGGCAGGGGTTGTTCCCTGCCCCTAAGGATAAATGGCATGGAACAGCAGACATTTCCAGGAACAAATCCTCTCCCCACCCCTCTTGGTGTGATTTCACCCATACCGTTTGTTTGGAATAGTCTCTGGATCGTATCTTGCAATGACAGGTTCAAATGTTTAACAGTCAAATACGAGAAAACCTCATTTGTTCAGTCGAGCACCAGCCCTGGGAGTCCACGAGGATCCCAACAGAACAACCAGGCTGATAAGTTGGCAGAGATGACCTTTGCAGGGCACATACAGTTGTGGCATGGATTTTGGTGTGAGAATTGTTAAATTCCTTGCTTGCAATTCTTCTTCAAGAACTTGTGAAACTACAGGGTGGCACAGAAGCTTGATCAATAAAGAAGGAGGAAGAGGAAAGAGAAAAATGATTTTGTCATCTTTGGTTGCATTTCATGTGAATACGAGGTCTGACTGGACATAAAAAGAGGGAGTCTGCTTTTCTCAGGCAATCTTGTGAAAGGTGTTTGATCCGGAATTGCTATCAAAATACCAAATTCTCACTCACAACATGACAAAACACCCTGTAACAAGCTACAACTTTGTAAAAGGCCCAGAAGGTCATAACTATAATGCAGCACAGAAAGGTAGGACAATGTCTATCACAGCCAAAGTTAGATCCCTGAAACTGAAAGAGATTGATTTATAAGGTGGAAATCCCAGCAAATAAAAGAAAATGGATATTGCCTGGTACCACTAGGAATGACAAGAAAATGCCCTCTCTTTCTGTTATTTGGATATTACTGCTTGCAAATTTGGCAATCAGCTCAGCCCTGACGATGTGGACCACTCTGGCACCTGGCAGAGGTTAATGTCATTAGAAACATGGGTTACATCTATGGCTTACTATTTTCTCTGTGGTCTTTCTCCACTACTTTTAAGCAACATTTTTTTAAAAAATCTGTAATTCTGATAAAATTTACATAAAGTGTAAGAAGCAGCATAATTTAGCTCCCCACTGTGGTGAGTTATCACATATGGTGTTTATGAGGATCCCAGAAGCACTGATAGAGCTCCACTGGAAAGTATTAACTGTAGATCACACCATGTCTTTATTTTTCCTGCTCTGCTTCTTAGAACAGTGATTTATCTTATTTGCAAGCAAATAATATAATGATGTAATGACAACTCTATAAGAGTTTTCCTTGTCTCTTATTTAGCATCTGTGAAATTTCATGTGTGACATCTCTAAGCTATTACTTTTCCAGAAATCAGTTAAATAATGATTCCTAAAAGGGGGGAGATACCATTTATTTCTATGTGGACTCACATTGCAGCTCCTGTATTCTAAATAAACCCCTCTTGGTCCTGACAGTTTTACCTCAAAATCTCTGCAGGACTTGAAATTCAAGTTCATTCAACTTTATTGTGACGCAGCAGCTCTCTTTAGCAGTCAGCTTTCGTTTACCTCAGCAGGATTAAGTGAATCCATTCTTTTCAGCTAACAGGCAGTAGCCCTCCTTGATCCTTTGCACATCTTTAAAAAAAAAAAAAAAAGAAATAGTACTTTTCCATTTAAAATAAAAACTCATGGAAAGGAGCTTGGAGTCACTGTTTGAAATAAACACATTAATATTTAGTTACAGGGAAATAAAAGTCAAATGGGAAAGCAGAAAAGTCCTACATGCCACTGTTAAATGGTGAGATGGTGATTTCTGTCAGAAAGACTTGCTTGCCTTTCAGCATGTGGCAGGCTTATAAATAAAGTTGCTCACCCACGGTTTGCTTACTTTTGTTTGTTTCCATCCCTTGCTGATCACCGTGACTGTAAATCATGCTGCTCAGTCTCAAGCAGGCTTCCTCCAAAGGGCAGCTCTGCCTCCCTGTCTGCTTCCTGCCCCATTTTTCCCCTATGGCAGCATGAAGAATCCAGTGTCTGGACAGTCAGCTGGGTCAGATTGTTCATCTGGCTCATAAAATAATATCAGAAATTTTCTTAAATGTAGAATGCATTTTCAGCCAGGAGAACTTTTGCAGAATGCCCAATATCAGAAGTGCATAGCCAATTTTCTGGTTTGCCTTTCATTACCTCCATACTGTCCAAAAACTACAGCTGAGCTCAGTTCTCTAAATGATACATGCAAGGATCCCAGGGCCTTAGGCACATCTCCAAGGCTTCTTACCCTCTTGGCTGTTAGGCTCTTCCTCTCCTGGAGATGATTACACACATGTCTACACTAGGGCTGCTTTACTCTGGGACCTTAATGAAGATGAAATTCAGGCCCATGACCTCATGTCTTCAGGATTTGCCACGCGCTTTTGCTGTAGGTATGTTGGTGCTGCACAGCACTGCCCTATACAGAAACAGCTGCAAAAGCCTTGAATAAACTAGCTCTGGTCTTGACACTAATGGTCAGCCTTGTGCTTCCCCCAGACTAATTAGTCCAGCTACAAAGCAAGATTAATTGCCTCAGGCGCAGTGCCAGGCTGAAGCAGTTGTAATGCTTCTGTGTCCTGAGCTAACTCGACGGTGTGACGCAGCGCTGTCTAGACACACAAACCTGGACAGAGCTTGGTCTGGTACCTCTGCATGATGTAAATACTCATTTCCTGTTACCCAAAATATACACCATTTCCGACACAGCAAGCTTGTCACAAAAGAAGATGAGACTACTATATCAGCTGTTTCCAGACAGGTGCAGCCTCTCCTAGCATAGCTGGGATGACTTGTGTTCCCTCATGGCTATTTTTCCCAGGCATAGCTACAAGACCTCAGGAGAAGAGGTCAGGTTTTGAAATGAACATTAAGAAGCCTTCCATTTTTTCTCTATTACAACGTAAGTTAAATGCAAAGAAAATGAAAGCCTGACTGGGGCTGGAGTTTTGTTTTTGCATCAGAAACACCACTGGAACCATTTGTCCACAAACGGAACTAGGCAAGACTCTTTCTAAACATTGAATTTGTGTTGCTTGTGCCATTTATGCTTTTCACTGCTGTTGTGTTTGTGTTACAAAGGTGCTAGGCCCTAGGAAGACCCCTTGGAGGACTTCTAATTCAAACAGGGGCATGGGCACTCTGTTATGCTCTAGGAATAGAAAAGAAGAAAATTCAAGTTTTCCTTATACAACATTTCAAAGTGATTTAAGCCAAAATGGAGAACAACAGCCCTTCAGACTGTTTGTTCTAATGAATATGTATTGCAGTCAGATGAAGATTTGTAAGCAGAGTGCATATGACATCTTTTGCAGAGGGTACTGCCAAGCACAAGTACCTAAAAAAGCACTGGTTTCATCAAGGGCTACACAGGGGGCAAGTCAGTATCTTGTTTCTTGTACAATTTACAAAGTCATCAAATCAAACCTGTCACAGCTAAAAGGCAATAGGAAAATTTTGGAGTTTTTGATTTTGTAATTTTTCTTCTAAAGGTGACATGACAGGAAAAGTTGCATATCAGTTTTTTGACTGTTAGACACAAAAAATGTACATCTGATATCTAACCTCTCATCAGTGAATTTATTATCCAAGGACAGATAAAAGGACATTTTGCATATAAAAAATTATGCATAAGGAGGAGCCATGTGAGTTCATTCCTTCAGACTCATGGATGAAAAAGGGCAGGTATCTCTATTCTGCTTCTCCTTCGCCAGTACCATAAACATGATCTGTGGTCATGACCAGAGGAGTCTGAGATGCTCTAGAGGGAGGAAGGTGTTTGAAGATGCATTTCTAAGAATATAGTTTAAAACATATTGGTGAGACACTGGCTTTGAGCATATGCTGTGAAATTGCCCCAATTGTAGCTCAAAATTTAGATTTCATGGAGTGCGTAAGTTGGAAGAGAAGACAGGGATGACTGTCTCTTCAAAAGAGTGGGTGTTGCTGTATTGCTGAGGTCAGTATTCTGCTCTAGGGAGTTCTGAAAGGGGGGTGGTTCTTCTCATCTAGGACTTGGGAGTTTAGAGACTCAGATTTTCCTTCTCTGGGGCAGAAAAGACTAGCTCAAATGTTCTACAAACAAGGAATAATATAATGAGTTGAGTTCAAGGAGGGATAGAAAATCTCCCAGAGTTTTGCTTCCCTTTCTTTCTTCATCATTTCCTTCTGCCCTCGTAACATCCTGCCCACTCTTCCCTGTACACTGGTAATATCACCACGGCAGGCCCAAACTAAGCATGGTAGGTGATCTCCATAGTGAAGGTAAAAGGAAATAGAAAGAACTGTTTTCTGCTTCAGCATGGATGGAATCTCCCAGGCTATATTTTATTAACCTATTGCTTGAATCAGCTAGCTCCTGTGCTTAGATGTATGTAGAAATAGTAATTTATCAGTTAAAATAATTTAACAAAGGTGTTGCTTGAGAGTGCTTTCTATGACTTGTGATGGACTCTGCTGATTGTAAATGTTTTATGTGTCTGAAGTGAGAGCTTTGTGCCATAAAATCCTCTTAGCTAATTTGTGTAACTGAGCTCTACAGATAAAGGGTGTGGATAGAGAAAAAATTACCAAAACCAGTGGATCAAAGAGAGAAAAAACATATACTGAGAGGTAGTGTATGAAAGGCTCCTAAGAGCTTGTGAGCTTTGCAGACTAGTTGTCTTGCTGGATTCATCAGAGCTGATAAACTCAGGACACCACAAACAGTCCAAATTGACACAGGACCACCAGCACACGCCACCATCAACAACAGCTTGTACAAATCCAACTATATCCAAGAAGGATTTTATGTGCTCTATTTAGGGAAAAATGTGGGATTATACATATGCTGATGAAACACAGGACCCCTTAAAGGATTTTTTGTCCCTTTGTTCTAAGCCAACAGCTGGATCTGGCCCCTGAGCTGCTGCTCCAGCTGCATATCCATGAGTGAGGGTGGGAGTCTGCCGGTGAACTATGGGAAGGAATAAGCACCATGGGAATAGTGCTTCTGGTGTTAATGATAACAGCAACCTGATACTGTTGTTGTTATTGTTATTATTACTATTAACCTGATACATCTTTATTATTTGAAGTTGTTCCCGTAAGTATTCGTTGTGACATTGGTTTCCCTTGGTCTGATCCCCTGTCAGGGAAAAAAGAACTTGCAACACCCATGCATTGGGTCAAACCCAGTGAAGCAACAGCTCATGTATGGTAAGTAAAACAGAAAAGTCACAGAATGGTGCATCTGCAACATCTAAAATGCCTTTCTGCCACCCTGACCTCTTGAGTAGTGTCATGACAGTCAGTGTTAGGGACCTGAACTGAAGAGGTTGCTTTCCTTCCTGGAGTTCAGGGTCTCCCCAGTTACCACAGCTCAATTAACAACATTGTGAATGGAAGAAGACAATTCACAAAAGATTTCCGTATGCACAGCTAATGTAGAAGAGTAAAAAATTTGAGCAAACATAATAGTCATCAATAGTTCCTCCATTCTTTATTCATGCACTGCAAACCTGGCTTCTTTCCACAGTTTCCACCAGCCAGCTCTGACATATGCCTGGATATATATGGTTCTGTGCAATAAGAAGGCTGTGATTTGGCCAGAGGCTCAATGTGAGATCAAACTGCTGTGTTCACAGGAAGACTTACAGGCTTGCACTGCCAGTGATGACTCTCAGGCTCACCTTCTCTATCTTCCTGTGGCCAACTCTGGTGTTCAGTGCTTACCCTCATCTTCAGAAGGTACAACACCTTAACAGCACTGTTACAATCTCTTCCTTCATTCTGGTAAGACAGCAGCACATCTCTATTTTCATTTTGTATTTTTTTGCTTCTGAAATGAGTTTACTTCTAGGCAACAGCAGTAACACCTGGACTATCTGAGAATATCTGGGGGGAGATAAATAAACTTCTTCCCAAATGTGATTTTCTGGGGAAAAGGTGGTAATTTAATTTTTGAAAAATATGTTGCATTAAAATGTACTCACCTTTAATTTTCCTATGAGTGGCTGCCCTCAATACATGGTGAACTTCTGTCAGGTAATCAAATTGTGTATCTACTTAACAGACACCAGATTAATGTATAATTTGTAAGATGGCATTTGAAAGTGTGATAGTGGTTTGTGTCACACATCTTGAACTATCCTCAGGTCCCAAGTTCCGGAACCATGACATTCAAAGGATGTTTTCCTGATGAAATGTGTTAATGCTTTACCATATGTAGCCACTAGTGATGAATTACTTTGGCATTCACTGTAAGAACATTAACTAAGATGAACCCATTTGGTGTTAATGTCAGTGTAATATATAGCTCCCTGGGTAACCCCTTGGAGTTTAACATTCATTTAGAAAGCACTTTTTCAAAAGACTTCTATGCTACGCTTTTGTATTTTAGAATTAGCAGACAAGGTCTTTTGGATTATATTTTTAATTTCTGCCTAAGTGCTGTGCTCATTGATTAAGCTGCTTTTCAGGACTGAAATCTCTGTTCTTGAAGAAAAGCTTAGATGGCAGTCCTACAAGATACTATAAAATAACACGTAGAGGTAGAAATAATGTTATCTCTGTTGAAATGCTGCATACATCACCTGGTTCATAGGTCTAAATGTCTCTCTTCCATACTACTTACAACTTTGCTTCTATTATTGTCTTCTATATTTGATCTTATATACCCAAGCAGCAAAGAGATGCTTCGTCCTTTCTTGATTACTATCCTGTCCATGTTTTTTCATGTCAGCTATTTTCTTTAGTCAACTGAAAGAACGTTATGTTTTATTTCACTTGTGATTTGGAATGCATTGCTGGAAAAGCATCTCCCCATGCTCTTCTTTCCTGCCACCACTAGCAGTTCAGTACAAACTGTCAGCAGTACATGGTCTAGTGTGCAGTGCATGGTACAGGGTATAACAGGTGCAGCAATAACAAATTGCTGTGTTTGTGCCCCTGGAATACTGTGAGGAGCAACTGTAGAGTTTTGTATGTGCTACCCAGGTAGTGGAGGAACAAAATTTCTATGCTGAAGTATAAATCCTATTTAGATTAGATGAATCCTTTTCAGACTCTGATAGCAACACAGCCATTCAGGTATAATTGCTTATTTAATAAAGATGTTTTGAGACTGAGCAGTTAGCCTGATTTTAATCCATTCACAGTGTTATATTCCCCATTAAATGTCAGCTAGTGCTAGGTCAACTGCCTGACTTAGTTTAAAAAAAGAAAGTTAATATGACAAGATTTATTTTCCATAAGCCATGTTGATTGATATTAATTGTATTACCATCCATTAGTTCTCCTCAGCTGGTTGTTGCATTATTTAGTCAGTGATCAACATCAGAATAGATCATCCTGTTTGTCCTTTTCAAAATGTTGTGAAGTTTTCTTTCTTGCAGCTTTCTGGGACATCCACTGAGTTCCAAGACTCCTTGAAAGTTGATATTACTGGCCCAGAGTGCTTGAGCAGCATTTTAAAGAGAGGATTTCAAAGCAACTATGCCCACCTATTAAGAAACTCTACAGAATATCATAGTTTTACTAAGTATTCAACATTTTAATGTGTTAGTATTGTAAAGGCAATTTCACCATCATGGCCTGGGACATTAAAGTCATCACCTTTTTCCCCCACACATACAAAAGAGAAATATTTGCTGAATACTCTCATTTTCTGCCTAATTATTGATTGCTTTTATAACTGACTTCTACTAATAGACCTGCACTGTCTCCCAAGGGCAATGAGCTCAGCTGCCCAAAGTACTGCAATCCTAGATTTTTTTCTTTCTTAAATATGTTTGAAAGATCAAGAAAAAACAACTAGGAACTGTTCCAAGTGTCCAAGAGCTCTTCTAACTGATCTTAATTATGAGAGTTAAGTAGGTCTTCATGCATTCATTGACTTCCCTTAATAATTTTCTATCTCCTAAATGATGGTATTATTAAAAACTTTGTCTTTAATTCCACATCCTATATACATATATTTTCATGGTTGCTTTCATTTTTTCTCTAAGCAGGTTTTTGTTTTTGCTTTCGGCAAGTGTAACTGCCTCTGGATCCTGGATTTTAGATAACAAAAAAGACTTTTTTGAACATTAAATGAAACATTCTTCAGATTTTACTGACTTTTTTTTGTTTGTTTATGTATATTATTTATACTTGCTGATTAGGCTTATAACTGTTTTTAGCCTTACAAGCCCCATTCCTAAGGAAACAAGTATCTATACTACTGGTTGACACATTATTCTGTTTGTGATATAATCAATGGTGTCACTGATTTAATCAGCTCTCTGATGAACTCTTTATTCTCTGTCATAACAGGTCAACAAAATTGAAAACAACCCCTCCCGAAGCTGAAAGTTTTCATCCAGAATCATTAAGAAATCCAGGCAATATTTTACTACTGCCAGTGTGAGACAGTCAGTGCATGTCAGAGGGTAATTGCCCAAAACAGCACAGTGATTTTCATTTTATGATGTACTGAGAAATGCTTAAGCAATGTTTGACAAAAGGGATCAGTGCAGGTCAGAGCAACCTGTCTATCATAGTACTCTAAGGAAGCACCTAGCCTACAAACATACCTCTGGAGAAACATGAGGCAAAATGAAGATGTGTCTGAACCCGCATGAGATGACAGGGCTGCTGTTATATATGAAGACAAATTTGACTTCCCTTTACTATTTGAAAATAAAGTTTCTTTAAAAAATTCATTTTCATTTAAGACCCCTTTTTTTCAATTTCTCTTGAACAGTGATAAGGGTTCCAAGTATAGCATTCAGCAATGGTGTAAATGCACTACAAAATATTTTCACAAATATTTGTATTCATTTTCCTCCAAGCTTTGAGCAGGATTTTTATATCAAATGTTAAAATATTCAAAATAAAAGATTCAGTTGGAAGATTTGTCATTCTGTTGGCTGGGGTACATAAAAAAATACAACTGAATCAATGACTTGGACATTATGAATAGCAACAAAAGAATGAAAAATAAATCCAAGACCACCAATTAGTTAAAAAGTAAACTCAACAATAATTTTTAAAGATGTGTAATAAGTTAGTTCACTACCAAAAGATCAAATAAATTAAATAATCCCACTACTCTTCCAAATAAAAAAAAACAGAGAACTAAAATGACCAATGTACATTATCTTCTTTTTCTAAAGAATTCTCCTTCATAAGTGCCTATAAGAAGATTATAAATGAACCTACAGAGGAAAAGATAGAGTCCAAAAGTAATATTCTTTCTCTACTTAGAGGTTATCAGCAACATAAACAGCCAACCCCTTGTTGCATATAACATGACTTAATCTGGATGATTAGTTCACAACAGTGTGTTAATCCAAATTACTGTTGCTTAGATGTACTGTCGTTCATATTATGTTACCTTCTATATGGAGACTATAGATTTTGTAATGGACCCAACAGAGAAACAGGGTGCCTACTTGGGATAGCTTAGGAAGTCTTTCTGTTGAGATCTCATTCTTTCATCTTTCTTCTCTTTATGTGTTCTCCAAAAACCATGACAGAGAATAACAACAATCACTGGTCTTTACCAGGACATCCAAACAGCAAGAGGAAGCTCAGACAAAGTTTGGTGAACTTGTTTCATAATGTGCATGACTGGCTATGAACTTGCATCTTCCTTGATATAGAGGAAGGAAAGATTTTCATTCAAAGACATTCTGTGGAAAAACACCAGCTGAGATTCTGCCCTGATAGCATTGAAGTGACAAACTGGCAAGGCGATGTCATTTTGTGTACAGGTGAAACTATAGCTGGCCAAATAGAATATGTATTCACAAGATATTATTTATTGTTTGTATCTACCTGTTATTCTTTTCCTCCTTATGGAGATATAGATAATGGTGTTTAATGGTTTTTTGCTTTCTGAAAGCTGGAAATCACTTTCACCTTCTGCAACTTGTGACGTGACTGGTTTTCCAATTTTTTTTTGATGCAGTAGTAGCTTTTTGCACAGTTCTGCACATGAATGTGTTCATAAGGCAGGATGGAATGGGGAGGTTGATAAACAGGATGAATTTGTGGTTGAGGATTTGGAGATTTATGAAAAAACACGTGTAGGGTGCATTCCAGAGTGAGAAAAGCCGCAAACTTAGATCTCATATTTAATATAAAAATACAATGTGTATTTCTTATTGCATGCTGCCAGAAATGCTGAGACAATCTATGTGGATGGAGAGCTTGACAAACCATGACTAGCTGTCAGTTGAAAGTGGGATTTTTTTCTGTTGAGTTTTAAAGCATTTTTTACCTCAGAGACTGGGTCACAGATATTTTTCTGGCAAACCTAGACTTAAGTAGTGCAAATATGCCCTTTTTGTCTCTGCCTCACATGACCTATCAGCAGATAATGGCTTTATTTTTTTTTCCATACTCTTCTACAATGTTGTAGTTAATTTCAGATCTCACTGAAAAGTGTGAAGTGGCCATATGAAGGTATTTTTTTGACTGTTGTCTTCCAGGTTGCTCTGTTCTAGGTTCTTTTGAACCGCATTTCTGTGGGAAGAACCAACTCCAGAACTGACTTTCTGCACATCCCTTTATGAGATAGAATCCTATTAAAAAAACCAAAATCAAACAAACCCAACCAACAACCTAACTGATTAAGTATGAGGATTCTTCAAGACTGTTTTTTTACAGGGTCTGTGAGCAGATACACCTCTCTTAAGAGAAGTGAACTTGACCATTAAGTATTTAGGTAACTGCAAACACAAGACATGACATCAGTCCAGGCTTTTAGAAAGAAATTCACTTAGAATGAATGAACTACATCCATTTTTGAGCAAAATCATTTTGCAAGAAAGAACTGATTTTGGTTTTGGTTTTTTTTTCCTTAAACTTTGGATTGCATACTTGACAGATTAAATACTTTAACAAAAGGTGTCCGTTTTTTCCTATTGCAGAGTTGCATATAGGATTATTTCTACAGTCTGTTCTACTGAATGAAATGTTACTGTCATATCAGAAAACAGATAACAAGATGCAGTTTTGAAAACAGGAGTTAAGGAAGGAGAGAGGAGAGATGAAGTGAAAGAGAAAGACACAGTGGATAAGCAAAAGAAAAGACAAAGTAAGAAATACAAAAAAGGGAATTGGGACAGGAAATGTTACAGAAAAAAGGGAAAAGTGTGAAGGTAGAGAGAAATTAACAAAATAATTAAAAGATACAGGCTTGCAACAGTCAGAGATGTGACTTTGTAGCATGCCTAAGAGGTGAAAAAGAAATGTAGTGCAGGCAGAAGCCTCCTGACTTCATTGTGGGTATTCTGAAGAAAGAAATGTTAACAACCTTGGTCATTCATGGATTGCAAAGGTGGGGGTCTTTTTTCCTTAGAACATTTTTTATATTTCAATTTTTTTTTAATTTTATTTTTCTGAAAGAAAGAATAAGGAGAAGGTGGAGGAACAGGAAAATTGAAGGGGAAAGATGAAAGGGAAAGGTAAAGGTGAAGGGAAAAGGGAAAAAGAAAGGCAAAAAAGGAATAGTATACAACGTAGAAATTTAATCTTAGGGCTGTGTTTTACCTCTTTTCTAACAGTGTATATATATGTTGGCACTCTGCAGAAAAATTGAAACTATTAGCTGTTACCCCATCAGCTGCTTTGCTTCTTACTGTGCCCTTCTGCATTGCTGTTAAACATACCTGTTTCAGGATTACTAGTTGTAGTTATTAAAAGAATTGTTTCATTCTACTGTATTGCCCAAATCTCTGTAATTTAAGCCCTGTCTGACATCTATTCAAACAAAAAGAAGAGAGGGAAATCCTGAGGTGATTCAAGTATCGACTTAGAGCAATCATCGTTTTGCGTGCAGTCAATATTGACCTTTTCCATTTGGACAACTCGAAGGGGAAAAGAACAGCTGTTTTTTCTTTTATAGTTCAATTATTAAAGTAATATACACAGAGTGTTCTCATGTACTTGGGATGTTTTAGGAAACCAATGAGAGTTGTTCTCCCTCATATCATCCACAAACTATAAGATATTAAGTTTCATGTCCACACTTTTTTATGCCCTACTGCTTGATCTTTTATATGTAGATGGGTCCTTGATGTTCAGAAAAATTTTCTGTGGTCATTATAAATCATCCAACTCCCAAAACCTGTGTTAGATTGACTATTAGCTTGTCTCAACAGCAGGCTTTGCACTGAAAACAATGGCATCTGCAAATACATGTAATGGAAACCTTTTGCCTCCAAAAGGGTTTTTCAGATCTAGGCTACTGAGTGACTTTCATGTCCCTTATTTTCTTTGTTCCCTTTGGGCATACTTAAACACCAAAGTGTAAGGACAGCTGTTGTAACCAAAAATTATCAGAAGATAGGGAGATGCCAGCTAGTTAAAGAGCTTCCTTTTATCAAAAGGACTTTGTTAGCTACATTTGGTCCATTCATGACAACTTTAAATTTCCTGACCCGTGATATGTCATCCTATCAGGTAGAAGAAGTCATGCTGAAGTATCAAAAAGGTTATAACATATGGCATACTACTCTCCAAATTAGTTATCTGAAATTTGTTCTTTATTATCATTGGGAAAAAAAACACTAAAAAATATTTTGGTTATGATGGTCTAGATTTATCCTGGATATGATTTTGCTGGTATCAGGGAAAAAAGACTTATTTCCAGGTTAAATCCTTCTGTGAAGTTACGTGAAGGATAGATCTGTCTGTAGACATCTATGGTTGTTTGTGATTAAATCCTTATCAATGAAATGTCAATTAAGAAAAGACTGGGCTGAGCTCTATAGAAGTAGGATATCAGGACTAGTAAAAGGAGAATGTTTGTATGAGAGAGCTCATAATTTACAGAAATGTCAGTGTTTCTTGCTCAGGAAAGGGAGGGCTTTACATCTCTGAGGTAAAGTGTATGAGAGTAGGCTGTCCCTGAAGGTGTTGATATTCATGCATCTTCTTTTTCAAGAGGAGAAGACAATAAATACAACATAATCCTATCAGTAATAAAATATTTTTCACATGATCCAGTCATACACTTAACTCTGAAAATAACTGGAGTAGCAGTTTAAAGTGGGTCCAGCGAGTTGACTGTTCTGACATGGAAAGACCTAACTTTTATTTCTACCTTACATGTTTTGGTCTCAGAGTCAGAGTAGTGAATTGGACTATTCATATATATAAAATGGTAATTTTTGCAATTTTACATTTCCTTTTTAAAATCTTTTTGATCATATAGATTCTATTTGGAATTTTAAATTTTACATTTCAGAGACATTTTTGGCTCATGCTGTCTAATCAGAAGCTCTGCAAATAAAAATACAGTCTACTGACATTTTACTAAAGAAAGTATCCTAAAAACATTCTCATATAGCAGCAAGTTAAAAATAAGCATCTTCAACATTACTTGTTGAAGCTATATCTATCGTTCTCATTGTAAGTCTGCAGGCAGCATCACCTTGAACATATTTACTTAATTATAATGCAGTCAGTGGAATGTCAGGATTTCAATACAGGTTTATCTACTGGGCTACATCTAATGCAGAACAAATACTTACTATATGTTTGAGGTGCATCACAGAATGGAAACCACAGTTTTTGTTCTCACAGCAAGACGGGAAGGGAATGGACGGGAAGGGAAGGGAAGGGAAGGGAAGGGAAGGGAAGTGCAGG
>JAWWMO010000083.1:102497242-102552548 GCA_035047845.1 Dendrocincla fuliginosa
GAAGGGAAGGGAAGGGAAGGGAAGGGAAGGGAAGGGAAGGGAAGGGAAGGGAAGGGAAAAAACAGCTGGCCAAAACTAGGGGAATTAAAAGGCACTTAAAGAAGAAACATGTTGCTCAGAGTGAAAATGACGAAGCTAAATCAGTGTGTACAGTGCAGGTAAGAGGATGCAATGCTGTTTCCATTGATAGTATTTGAAAAAACTGCAGCTTTTGAAGCCAAAAGTCAGACAAGTCTGGACTTTCTGTTTAGATGGAATAATATGACAGACAAAGTAGCCAGCCTTTGATCTCTAGCATTTCAGTACTCTCATGCTGCTTAGGTGAAAGATGCTGATAATAACTGCACCTCTGAGCTAGAGCAGAGACTTCTAAAGGATGGATAAAGGCTAATTCACTCCTTTGCAGCAAAGGCACGGATTTACTCTGACGTATCCCATGTTAAGGGGACAGTGCATCTTCTTGTGGTACTCAGACTCAATTCCCTTTACAGGTTCTAACAAGCTCTCCCAAGAGATATGGTTTGGTTCTGTATGCTATTGCACAGTTTGGCTTTTGTGTACAAATGTACTCTATGTACAGATTCAGTAAAAGTGACATTAAAAAAAGTGCTCCTTTGCAAAACTGCTCCTCATGGCTACTGCAAGAAGAACAAGCCAGCAATACAATTTTCTATTTCTGTTTTCTGCAATACCCTATTTATTGTACTAGGCCTGATCTAATCTAGGGGACAGAGAAACTGCAGACCACAGTATGATACACACAATCTATGTGCAGACGTGGGCACAGTTTCTTAACTGATAGTGATACAGGTATCACTGAAGAAATCAACAACTCTTAAAAAATATAGGCTTTTGAGAACAGTATCTAAATCAAATCAAATGGTCAAGTAGAGACACCTGGTCATGGATATCACACACTAATATAGAAGCAATCAAAGGAAACTGCTAATGTGACATAGGAGAACATTCAGTATTAAGGTAGAACATTTCATTATTCTTCACAACCAATGAAAAAAAATCTCTTTCTTTCAAGATACAAAGGAATAATAGTACTACAACAGTGTTAGTCCTTCATCCTTTATTTCTTTGTAGAAGATAAAAAATAAACTCAAAACTTGCCAAGAACTTTTAGCAAACAGAAGACATAGGCAAAGGCAAGCTAGACTCAATCCTTATTAAGAGCATACTTTACAGAAGAGAAGGGCATACAAATAAACTATTTTTAATTATTTGATTATGTATCAAAGTAAGAGTTCATGTGATTAGCAAGAAGATTTAGAAATGTAAACTGAGAAGTGAGGAATAAAAGAGAAATAGTTGTTGACAGAAGCTTGCTGGGAGGTTATCCAGCAGGAATAAAAATTTTAATGTCTACTTGTTCCTTAAAGAGAATGTTAAAAATTTGGATTTTTTTTTTTTTCCATTTGAGAGATACTATTTCCTGGTCCAGAGTCCTGGACAGTTTAGGACCAGAAGCCCTCCAAAGTTTTGAGTTGGCTTAAAATACATTTGTCACTGACTTTCTGACCCCTCAGGAGAGATAAGTGATCTTGTGTAATGTGTTGGAAAAAAAAAAATCTCTGCTTCATGGACTGCAACATACTAGGCACCTGTTAATTACAAACCACCCTTAAACAGTAATTTTTGAATACAGTATGTTCTGTAGGCTATATGAAGTAACTAAATATTGGCAAATCGGCAGATATTCTTTCTTGGAGGAAAAGAATTAGTCACTCACCTAAAAGTTAGCAGTTGACTAAGTGCCAGAGATGATGATCATGTGGCTATATTTATTTTGTTCAAATTATTTGTGGTGCCCTTCACTTAAAAAGGAGTCAATACAAAATATGGTTAGTCACTGGCTGGAAAATCAACTGTATTCCAAAGATCCCATGAGAAGTGACCAATGCCATTGCAAGGCTGCTTCGTATCATCTGTGAAAGGTCACAGCAACTGGGGAATCTCCCTGATGAGGAAGGAAAATGTCACACACCTCTTCAGGAAGAAAGATGTGAAAAACTTGGGAATTACAGGCTGGTCAGCCTAATCTCAGTACTTGGGAAGTGTATAGATCAAATCCCCCTGGAAATCATACCCAGGCATATGAAGAAGAGGACTGGGAACAAGTGAGTGATTTGAAATTGGCAACATTGATTTACTTTGGGAATAGAAATGCAAAATCTTCCACTAATAGGGGAATAACCCCATGCAACGGGACAGGTGTGTGGCAGAATGGCTAGAATGCCTGGGAGTCCTAGTACTCAATAGTCTGGATATGAATCAGGAGCATGGCTTTGTCATGACAAAGGTAACCACATCTCAACGTGAATTAATAGGAGTGCAGCTGGTAAGTTGAAGTAAATGATCATTCCCATCTGTTCAGCACCCACAATACCTCCCTGAAGTACTGTATCTATTTTTAGGTACCCTGGCAGGAAAGAACCTCATATATTGAAGTGAGTACAATGAAGGGACACCAAGATGGTAAGGGGATTGCAAAACAGGATACATGAGGAAGGGCAGAGAGAAATGGGTTTATGCAACCTGAAGTGGATATATCTCAGAGTCTTGAATAGTCTTGACCTGTCTTCATCCACCTAATGTTGGAGTTTGAAGAAAATGGAGTAAAAGGACAAGAAGTGGCAGATACCAATTTTAGGGTAGAAACTGCCAATTAGTTGTTAGAAAGAATGTCACAAATGCTTCAACAGACAGGTTATGTCAAGTCTACCTTGAGTTATTTCAAGTTCAATTAGACAAGGCTCTAATCTAACACTGAAGTTGAATCTTACCTTAAAATTATCCCTGTTTAGGGTGTGGAGTTGAGCTGGGTGACCCACATAAGTCAGATACAAAGTATATGATTATATTTCTTTGCAGTTATTCAACTTGTGGCACAGTCAGTAACAGGATCAATTTTTATTTTTAGTAGAAAAGAACTTCATACAGTCAGCTCCTAAAATGCTGTCATTTCCTCAAAAAAAAAAAAAAAGAAAAAAAAGGAAAAAAAACCCTGGACATGTTCAATGCCCTGAGTAAAGTTAAAAACTAATAATGGTCCAAAAATCCTTGGAGAGAGGAGTGTGAACATGAGCTGACACCTGAGGAGGCTGGGCTATGAAAGGGGACATAGATCCACAGATCCAGATTATCCTCCAGCATGGCAAACCTGAGGAGTTTGAATCAGAAATTTTTTTCCAGTCTTGGGGAGGGCTGACGGCTTGACAACTGACTGATTCAGAGACTGAGAACCCTCTTGGAACTGATGTAAGTGTGGGTTGTTATAAGTGATATCATTTCTGTGCAGAATTGTCTCTGAAGCTGTTGTAACTTTGCATTTAGAAGGTAAGTATGAGTATCACCATTTTCCTAAGATAAGAACTCAAGAATGTCTATGCTGAGTTGTTATGAAGTATTCCACCTATCATGTAACCTGGCACTAACAGTAGCCCATAGACAGTGCCTGTGGGAAGGAAATCCTACTCCCTTCTACATTTTATGGTACTCCTCCTGCAGATCTCTGCTCTGCATCTTTTCTGAACAACAAGCACAATCCACCTCTTCTCTTTTCTAGCCAAAATAATCCTGAGACTTCTTTCCAACCCATCAGGGCAAGGTGCCCTAATGGGCCAAGCCCCATTCTGTTGTAATGGTATGGGCTATTTAGATTATAATTACAAAGAGCCCCTCAGGGAGATGTGGGTATGGAGTGTTATGACGTATGCTCCCCTGATGCATGTCCTTTCTGCAACAGGAATTGTGCACCGTAAGGGCTCCAGCTGCTAGTCCTATTCCAGATAATTTCTTGAAGGCTGCGCTTCTCCTCATATTTTTTTATCCATACCAAGGCTGCAGGGAAGTCTTGAGACTTCTTGCTTCTCATCTTCCTGTCCCTACTGAAGTTAGCCGTTCACAGCCAAATTAAAAGTAAGCTTTGCAAAGGTGCTTTCCCAAATATTGCTTTTTTCAGCCCTTTGTACATTCATATCTGAGGGCAAAGTACTGAGTGGAGTCTACCAGTTCTGTGTATATCTTCAAAGAAATTAAACATCTGAAGAGTTTGCTCTTATTCATGTTCATTTTGGTTTTTAAAGTAATAAGTTTTTAAGTTTTGTTCCTTTTGATTGTAATTTTTTTCTCAGTTTTTGGAACAAGTTTATGCAAGCCTACACCCTATCCTGGGAGAAGTTTGTATTTTGTTTGCATTTTTTCTCCAAAATATGTCTCTTTTTGTCCATCTTTTGTGAAGAGTCATATAGGAACAGGGATCAAAACCAGAATACTAGGGAAGGGTATAAGAAAAACAAGTAAATGTACAGTTACGCTTTCCCAAGAAAATCGTCATACTGTGGCTTTAGAGCTTCCTGAGGTGAAGATTATGTGTTTCTCTCTGTTTTGATCTTACCCTGGTGTTAGGGATCACTATCAAGCAATAAGACATTTCATTACTACTGATGCAATATATCCTTAAAACCTGGAAATCTGATCATTATAGCAGTGTCCATGAGCCTAAAATACAATAAGATCCTCCTTTAAGCTGTGCAGGCCTATTAAAACCTGGGGTACCAGGGAGACATGGGAAAGATGTGCTTAATATTGCCTAATATTAGGCTATATAGGATAGAGAGTCAAGTGCCTGACACCCTTGTTTCTCCAGGAGATTTTGTTACGAGCAACCAATCAAACAAAGGCAGCAAGAGCCAACAAAATACCAGGAAATAACTGTTAAGATTTTAAAAATCAATAAATATATAATATCTGAAGTTAGAAGGGACCTGTAAGGATCATTGGGTCCATATATGTCTTTTGCCCTGACTTTCACAGTAGAAACTGAGCAATTTGATGGTTCAGAGCTTCTCACCTCCCACCTTGCAGGAGAAGTCCCCATCAGTCAGATCTCTCAAATCTACTGCTTTCCGAGATGTTGAGTTGCTCATTACATTTTACCACATCTCAATTTAAAGGATGGTGCATCAAAGCTAAAAGACATTGGCAAGGAAAATTGCAGGAAGTAAAACTTTACGGATGCTTCAGAGCTTGCCACATCTTTTAGAACTATTAATAAAACTTCAAAATAGGAAGAAAAAACAACCACATTGAGCTTGTGCATAGTTACTCTTTTGCTGATACTGAGATATACTGGTGCTGATGTGCTACATGTGGAGGTTAATGTAGTAACATGTGTCACATGGAATCCAAGCTAGATGATTTGAATTGACTAGAAGGGACTTTCCGTCACTGCTTTTTCCTTTGTGTTATTCTCAGTGACCAGTATTATCTTATTTGTTAAGCTTGGAAGTTATAATGAACAGGATAACATGTGAGGAAGTATTTTCATTCATTGAATGGGGTTTTTTAACTGCAGGGACCCCACTCTAACTGTCAAGAAGAGTGAAGATAAACCCCTGTTGATTAAAGAATACACTGTTCTTGGTAGCTTTCAAGTATATTATGCAGTCATATAAGAGGCTTCTATTATTTCATAGAGTGAAAGTGGGGATTAAAGCCTGAGGCTGAAAACCCTGAGGGAAATGTTTCTACTGCAAAATAATGTATCTACTTAAAACTGAATGTCTTCTGTCTTGACAGGAGAAAGTGTAGGACAAATCACCTTCAGTCCACCACTTAGAGTCAAATGATTGCTCCCTTCCCAGTGTCAACCTGATCGGTTTATCTAGTGCGATACAAAGGAAACCATGTCAGTGATGTAATAAACCTTGCTATATGAGAGGATGCCAGGGAATGTGCTTTAGGACCATGGGCTCATATGGGCCGGCCATGGATTGTTTGACATTTTTGGTTCACTGACATAGGCAGTGGAAGTCCTGAGTCTAGCCTTTTTAAGATGTTTGCTAACTCCTGCACACACAAGTTGGCTCATCCCTGTTGCTGTCCCTTCAGAGCAGCCATAAGAGAGCCCTGAAGAGTGGTGGGACTGCTGTACCCAGGAGTATGAGGTAGTAGAATAGCTATTTTAATGACTGCTTTTAAAGGATTTACTGTACCATTTACCACGTGCAATGGTTCATACTAAATATTAGCCAGTACATCCTTTCCAGTATTTAAATAACTGGTAATCCCACAATATGAATATGGTGTATAATAAAATTTTCTAAATTTCTACTTTGAAAATAAAGTCAAGTTCATCAAAGGTTCAATAGGACCAGTTGTGCTCAAATGCAGAGGCAGCTTTCTTCCTTTCAAGCTTTGCCCTCTACACTATAGGAGACAACTCAGGTAAAATGCAGGCAACCCACCTCTCACTTCCAAACACCGGGACACCTGGGACCATCAGCAGAGACTGGAGCAAGTATGATTAAAGGGTGCCATGGGACACTTACCCACCCTGCCAAGCTGCCCCTCTAATACCAATTAACCTGACACTAGATACAGATTCAGTCATTTCTCTAGCTATTTTCTGTTCCCAAATGTAGAATCAATGCTAGAGCTCTGAAAGTACTGTGGCCTTGTGAGCCAGAGCCCTTGCAAGAAAGTGCTCTTGACCATGTTTTCAGAAGGAAAATGGTAGGACAATGAACTATAAATCTAGTTGTGGGGTGGCATGTGACAGGTGTAGCTAAAGTATTGGCATATATTTGGAAGAATTAGAGAATATCCTGAGTTAAAAGGGACCAACAAAGATCATCAAAGTCCAGGTCCTGGCCCTGCATAGGACGTCACCAAGAATCACACCATGTGTACATTTTGGGCATTGTCCAAATGCTTATTGAACAGGTTTGATGCCATGAGCACTTCTCTGGGGAGCCTGTTTCAGTGTCTGGCCACCCTCTGGGTGAAAAGCTTTTTCCTAATATCCAGCCTAAACTTCCCCTGACACAGCTTCGTGCTGTCCCCTTGAGTCCTACCACTAGTTACCTCCTGCATACTGCTATAATAGGTATAAGAAAGACTTATATGGCACTCCCTGCCCACTCCCCCCCCAAAAAATAACCCCAAACCCAACCAAACAAAAAAACCCAAACAAACAGGAAAAAAGAAAAACAACCACTAATACAAATCTTGGGCAAGACCAAGGATGTAAAAGTTAGGAAATGTCAAATGAATATGCCCCCTGCCACCCAGACTTGGCCTTTTAGGTGAATGAATTAATAGAGTTTATACAATAGCATGTAATGATTCTTAGCCTCAAACCTCCTGAGTATCAACTTAACAAGCCTACCTGCAGTTCTTCCTTTCTTCTCAGTGTTCATTTAGAGCACTGCAGGAAGCTAATGATTATATAATTGAAGACTGTATCAGAATGAATGCATATGCACAAGGCTGTAGATTAGTGCCTGTACAGGCAGCATTAAATCTGACATTTCCTACCACTGGACTGCTTATCTTTGAAACCCTAGCTTTCTTCTCACGTTGATTAAACCAGAGACTTTAATACAAAAGTCTAAACAGAAAAAAAAAATACCTTAGCATTTGAAACTACTTATAATATCTTGGGTCAGAGCATAGGTTTTGTACTAGTTTTATATAATGAAGGTAGTAAATAGCAGAGCAAACTAGAAGCCAGAAACTGAACCATATCAGTACATAAAGGCTAGCAGTGCAGTGCTTCGTGGAGGCTCCCAGCTATCTAGATCAAGGCTGTGGAAGACTGGGGACAAGCTACTTGCCTTGCAGCAGAAACTAAAATGCAGAATGGGAGAAAGTAGTGTCCAGATCCCAGTACGTCTATAACAGGGGTTCAGGATGCTGCCAAACACAGGAGACTCAGGGCACTCTAAAACCTGGCATATTAGACTCCATTTCTGTGATGTATTTGCTAAAGGGGAACATGAAAAATATTTTTGTCAGTCAACAGCTTTAATAGCTGCAGAAGATTAGACATATGAATTTCCAAGCTCCACTGACTCTGGAGCACAGAAGACCATGGTTATAGACCATGTTGTCAAGCTGGAATTGACTTTAACTGTGATTTCAGATGTCCTGTATGAACAGAGAAAGGTTTTGTGGGTATTTTTGGAGTTCTTTGGAGGAAAGATAGGACACTGATTTTCAAAAATGGAAGACTGAGAAAACTAGGACTTGAAAGCAAAATATGAATTCCCTTTACCTAATGTATTAAATATCCACTTAGTTACTGCTCAGTGTGTCAGTCTCCAAGTTCAATATTATGCAGCTCATATTTAGTATTTTTTTGTCAAATTCCATCTCTTTAGAAAGGCCTAAGAACTCTAAAGAGTGTGGGTTTTTTGTTTGTTTGTTTTTTTGGGAAGTGTCTGAATCAGGCTAAAATATTTTTGTTTGCTGAAGTGACTTGAACTTAGGTATCTGAGAGCCAAAGCACACCACACTGAATGACATTGCTGTTTGTTCTGCTTTGCAAAGGTGCGCTTCCAGATAAGAGTCATATTTATGACTAAATGATTTGTCATCCATTCTTTGTTGTAGTTTATCCATCACTGAATGCTTTATGTCATTCACTTCACCCCATACAAAAGAAGTTGCTATTTTAAAACTCTGTGATGAATAACTTTTATTTTATTGTGAAATAGATATTCAGTAATTGAAAAGTGGTTGTCTTCATCATTCCCAGCATTAAAGAACTGAAACTTTTTATCTCGGTGTCCATTTCTAACATACAAAGGATCTGTTAATAGTTGAAAAATGGTCAAAGATTCCTTCTGGGTCAGCCTGAGCAGTATTGTTGTATAGAGTATACCTGAGGATTTTTGACTGTTTGAACCTTACAAAGTGAAATATCTCTTGTAATTCTGCAGAAAAGGATCAAAAATTTTATTCTTTGAAATAAAATGATAAATTTTAACGTGTATGGCTACACTGAGAAGAATATGAACTTATTAACTAATAAAGCAAATACCTATATTGATGTTGTACTGTTTAGTTGTATTATAGTTATTGCTACTGGCAGGGAATAGTGATGTATTCTCAAAACTTCAAACAATTTCACTGTAACTTACTTTTAAATATTCTAAAGCAATCTCCTTGTTTTCTGGAAAATAATCAAGGACATGATAGATTATTCTGTCTTCAGCTGCACAGCAGCTTACAACTGTGAGAAATATTTTGTTCTTTGTGTGGCTTGGAAAAGATCCCCATATCAAACAAGCCTTTAATTGTTTTCTCAGTTGAAAGAAGTTCTAGTATGCTTTTTGCAATACAGGATTCTTTTATTCTACCAGGATGTACTATTTTAGCTACAGTCAAATGTTGGAAAACAATAGGTTTTCATTTGCTACCATAAATGGTTTTCGTAACACTATGGTATAATTTTGTTGTTTCAAAGGCAGCTAAGTCTAATTTTCTTCCATATTTTCATAGTTACATACCAGCAAAATGTTTTGAGCATTCTGTTTTTAGCAGCTAGAGTAGAATTCCTTTAATGAATTGCTCTGCTTTCATTCTGCCTTGTATCTGATATTCAGCTTCGAGTAACTTAGAAAATGGCAGCAAGCTTCAAGACATTATTGCTTTCTTTACTGATCCATGCTAATTGCATCCTGAAAAGAGCAAGAACCCTTTTTGGTTTAGGGTATGTCTTATGTTTTATGTTTAGGGTATCTTAACTAAGAAATTTTAGCACATTTGGAGATATTATTCTCATAGAACCCAAACTGCCAGCTAAAGTGCACAAATAATCAGCACACCTGAACTTAGACCATCAACAAACTCTCTCCTTTCTACTTCCTGTAGCTTGAAAAGCCAGTAAGTAATCATAATAAGTATATGAAATTCTTTGTTTTCTGATATCCAGAATCTGAATATTTATGATAGCACCAGACATGGACTTCTAGGTAAGAGTAGTAGCCTGACCAAAACATCAGCAGACATGTCTCAGAGATCTGATGATTATTTTCTGCACTATAGTTAGACCTTCTGACTGAACTTCATGTTTTGTGCTGCATATTATAGCCTCAGCAGACAAAAAACTAGGATGTGTTGGGAGAGATAGCCCCCCAACAGACATCGGCCACAAAAAGACCTTGTAGTAAATTGTAGTAGATTCCTACAATGCTTTGCTCTGGCAGAGGAAAACAGCTCAATGTATTATGAAACATAATTTCAAATTGTTTGAATTAAATTCATCAAAATGAAAATTCCAATTCTTAACAAAACAACAACAAAATCAGGTAAACAAAAATCCACCTAAACTGTTTCCCAGCAGAAAGTCAAGGAGCAGTAAAATCAGAACTTTCTAAGAATATCTGTACTTTTCCTAAAAAAATAATTTGAAAGAAAAATCCCAATCAGCTTTAGTTAAAGGTTTGCAAGCACCAGAGTGCAGCATCCTAAGACCTGTCATCTTGTTAAAAAAAAGATGAACCTGATAGTTCTGCTCTACCTAAAACCCTCTGAATTTGTCATATGGATCCATTTGATCTGGTGGTGGCAGTGTGTGCCTGTGGCTGAGAGGGAGAGCCTGAGGAATATTCTGAATTACAGATGGAGAACTGTAGTTTGAAAAGAATTCCTGTAAGCTACCAGGAAAAGGCTGCCAACAAACTCACTGGTCACTAACACGATGGGGCTGGCTCTGTACACTAAGCTAGAATGAGACAGGAAGGAAAACCCTCTCCTTTGGCAGTGTATTCAGTCTCACCTCATCTATTGCTTCTTGTCTTGCAAGGTACCTTGCAGTAGCCTGCTTCTCTTATATGATGAAAATCTGGATCATGAACTCTGCCTGAAGAGAGGGCTGAAGGAAAGTTACTGAGGTTATCTGGCTTTACCTGGGATTATTAGGTACAGCCAGCTGTGAGCACAGTGTGGTTGCTGGACTGCTATGCAGCTTTGGGTGTGAGCAGGGACCCACTGGCTAAATTAGTTGGGAGGAATTTTCTGTCTGGGTGTTTCTGTGAGTTAGCTTGTCTCTGAAGCCACTTACCTGGGGTGACTGAGCTTGAGTGAGCTGCCCTAAAGGTCAGGGGGCTGCCAAAATCCACAAGGGGGGTTTTGTTTTCTTAGTCTAAAGGCGAGTATGTTCTGTATGCTGAGGCTTTGAAAAATCAAACAGAAGCAAACCCAAAACACAGGCACAAAAGACTGTTCTATATGTGAAGGAGGAGTGGCTCTAGCAGTTAGGAAGGAGGGATTATGACCAAACCCATCCATTCTCTTTTTACCCCATCAGATCCTTCAATGCCTCCTCTGTGACAACCCGTGCCGCCCCAGGGTCCCGTGTGCCCCTGTGTGCCACACAGGAACTGTCTCTGGGAGGGAGAGCAGCAGCCCTGGCCAAGGCTCAGGGAAGATCACAGCACTTTTCCACCTACTCGGTGACAACACGTGTAGACGTCGTGTTGCTTTCAGACCCCATGAGGTCGAGCTTATACTCAAAAATGAGAGAAAAAAGCAAACTCCCAGAGTCATCAGTTCCTAGTTTGCAGAAGTCGTGATTCAAGCCAACAAAAGTGATGAGATTTGCCTGAGTCAGAAATTGTTTTAAACTTGTCTTCTGTTTCCTAGTTTAAAGTTTTGCTTCCACTACTGTCACTACCCTTCCCTTTATTTTCTGGCTTCCAGGACTGTAAAACACAATTGGTTCCAGTGTATTTGTAAATGTATAATTGCAAGAGTGAATCTAGACAGCCACATAGAGCTGGGTGTTTTGTTGTGGGAGTTTTTTTGGCTTTTTTTTTTCTTTTTTTTTTTTTTTTTCTGAGGTATAAACTGAAATTCTCTTATAGTCAAATATTTTGCGAAGCCTGTACTTTAAGAAAAAAGAACAAATGGTGTGTGCTGCTAAAATAGCACATGCTGGCAGCCACAGCATGTGCTAGGTTTTTTTGATCTCTTAAAATATGTGCTGGGGGAAAAATTGCCTGGAAGGTTAGATAAACATACCACAGGATCTCACCTGTTTTTCCTCCCTACTTGGGCATTACTATTGACCCTGCACTTGTATTACAGTCCTACCTGTGGCTCTGTAAAACTCCATATTTCTCCACAGAAAAGTATGCCAAATGGTTTGTGGCATATGAGCTTTCTGTGAGAAAAACCAATCTGTCTGAGCTACTTAGTACCGCTTGAAACATACCTTATGGGATGATCCCAAATTTGATCCAAATTCTAAAAACAGATTTTCCTTATTATTTACTAAGTGGTATCATAGTGCTGGCTCCTAAACAGTCACATAAAACTCTGTCTTGCTTAGGTAAACACTTATGCCTGACTAGCAGGGAGATAGTGATACTCCAAACTTGCCATCAGGAAGCTTCCAGAACCAACTTTTTTTAAACTCTTACATCAATAATATGAAATTTATATACACATGAAATATATTTTTACACATGGATTTTTGCAAGTTCAAATTCAGCAATATCTGAGAAAAGGAAATACTGCCTGCTTCTGTTTTCTGTTTCATGTTAAAAACAATGTTCTTTCCACCACCACCGATATTTATTCACTTAATTGGATTCAAGATGTGGAGTCTTGCACAAGTTGTGAGGAACTGGAAGTGCTGATCTGATGAAATGCTCACTGTGTACTTTGGAAGGTTTTATCTTAATGTGAACTTGTAGTAATAAAACCATCTCTGAATAGAACAACTTTTAATGAGCAGAACAAGTCAGTTATCCTGGAACTTACAGAAACTTACTTACTACATAGAAGTAAATCAATGAGCATTTGAACATCCTGACGTCCAGGGCACATTTCCTCTTATAGCAGTCACCACAAAAAGTTGTTCAGTGTTATTGAGGGAGCACTGTTATGGAATGTGTATATCTAAACAGGAAGAAAGTAAGCCCCAAAATCTAGGTCTTAAAAGTAGACTGTGGCAGAGGCAAGATAAACGCAGAACTTGATCTGTGCAACAGGGAACACCACGTACTGCTGCAAACTCTCAGAGGATCTGTACTCATTTCCACATTACCCATACTCTCTGCAATCTGGGCAACAGGTGACCAAATCCATGTAAATGTAGGTAAATATGGAGGACCTCTGAAAAGATAGAGTTCATGCCACATAACGTAAGTTGAAACTTGGTAAAACTGTCTCCTTTGCAAAAATATGTTAGTTTAACAAATAATCATGCACTGGTCATTAATATGTTTGAGATGATAGGAGGCTACATATAGGCTGCCTAAGAAAAATCTGCAAATTTAAAAGTTTAAAATATCCTGAAACCTTTCTATTTTATAATGGGATATTTGGTACAATTTTTCGCCATGTTCTACAACCAAGAAAGTTAATCAAAGGTTTGACTTTCAAGTAATTACATTGCATGCAATTTAAGATCAAAACTGAAAAGGCAAGTAAACAAAAAGTAATTTTTCTTCCATTTGATTTCCCTCTACTCTGATTTGTATCTCTGGAGTTATCTATGTATCCATAAGCCCATGTACAGATATTCTTAAGGGAAATTCAGGAACAACAGCTGTATTTTTCAGTTCATAGTTTACCTTAATAGAAAAAGCCTTTTGCATGTAAACAAATCTTAAGAAATACCAAACTAGAACTAGATAGCATTACTGCGTTCCTTGCCATAGCCTTCAGCTTAAAAATCCATTTGGTCTGAATGAAAGGTAGTTAATTTCCACTATGATTCATATAGTGTTTCCTTACATACTGTTTTTAATTATCTGAAGTTGAACACAAACCCTCAAAGATACAGCAGAAAACACAGATTGTCTCCAGGAAACAGCAGCTAAACCTGTGGCAGACCATTTTATCAGGTCAACATAGATTTCCTGCCCCTCTGGAGCAGGCACAGTACTTGGTTGTACTTTGTATGTCAAGGCTTCTTCCAAGCTCAGCATGTCCTGTTTTGTTCTCAGGGCTGCCAGCCTTCAGCCCTAGCACTCTTCTTGTTTCCTTTAGCAGCCATCATCAGAACTGATCCTGCAGAGATGGACTTGCATTGCTTCTCTTGAGGTAGTGAGAACAGCTGGCCAGACATAGATTTGCCAGCTACAAGGTTTGGAGCACTAACCAGGAAAGAACATTCAAAACCAGCATGATCGGAGGAATCAGATACTTCTTCCTCCTGAATGTCATAGTGGAACAATTTAGTGGTTTTACCATGAATCCAGAAGTGGAAGTCTAAGCCTGACTATGAACATGAACCCAGCAGCACTCTAGGTAACATGTATATGGATGATATCAGAGAATCAAAAGCATCTGAACCTAACACTGGTCATAATACTATCCTTATTATCTTTGTATCATTAACTACCCAGCTTCAGAAAAACTGGAGGAAATAGAATATATAGATGCTTTCCTAAGCTGTACAGATCTCTTAAATGAGTGAGAAACCTTGACTGACATGCCTGCTAAAACTTTGCTGGCTTCAACACTGCCTAGAACAGTGGAGGATTTGGCTGTATGAGTTCAGGCTGGCACAGAAAATGTCCTTTCATTATCATAAGATTAAGATTTACACACTCTCTAGTGTTTCACAATTATTCATTTTCACCCATCAGTGAAGATATGTATGCAAAAATTTAAAATTTTTCTTGCCAGTAATAGGCAATTCAAAGGCATGTAGTAGCTCCAAGTTTTTTCTTATTTATAAATATGTTGACGATAGTGAACTTACTTCAGGCTGGAAGTGGTATAAAAAGAGAAGAGGCCCAATATATATACTTATTTATTATTTATTAGCACATCATCAGGAGTTATTGCTTTAGCTTACTTCATGTCAATAACAATGCTATTTTGTAACTTGGAAAAGTAATCATATTTTTGCTTTCATTTCCTTTGGCAGGAAAAGCAAAATTATTTCAGTGCCATTTCACATGACTAACACTTTCAGAAACACAAAGCAATGTAATAATCATTTGGAATGAGGGGATAATGCGGAAAAGAAAACATACATTCTGCAGATAAATGTGATACATAGATTATATGCACGGAGAATAAGAAAAAAAAAGAGAGAGAAATGAAAAAAGCTAATAATAATGTTTCTGCGTAATGCTCTCCCAAATTAAATTGCTCCGATCTGGTGTCTCTCATGAATCATTGTATCAGAAACTGCCACAGCTAAAACAAGATTCCTTTGCTATCCTCAGTGTGAATTAAAACAGTAACTTGGCCTTTTATTCCTGAGATTTACAATCAGCATTTGTTAAAGAAAAATAAAGATTTAAATATGAGAAGACACCTCTGTGATTTTCAAACAGTTTTTAAATTCTGTCTTGGACAAGTTCAGTACAGAATGTTGAAAATATATCCTAGAAAAGCCCTGCTTCTGATCCACTTTATTTGAGATAAAATCATTCACTTAATTTAACATGATGAGTTAGAAATTGAAATGCTGATTATTATCTAATTAAATGGTTAAAACTGGACTCTGAAATTCTTTTTTCTGAGTTAGGCTGAGAATATATGTGCCTTGCATATATGTTTTCTTTAGAGTGTAGATACTGAGTTTAATGAAACATGTCCGACATCCTGCTCTTTCTAGTACTGCCTGGTCTCAGAAATTCACCATAAGTGGCATTTCACGGCATTAAGACATTTTAGATATGCAAAACTAAACTGTTAAAACTAGAGCAGAGTATATATTTCACCAAAAAATCCAGTGGTTTATCTTTGCAAAGCATAAAGACATTGAAATATTCATAAATATTCTTGGTCCAACTACTTAATCTTATTACCAGAAATGTATTTTTTCCCTTTTTTTTAAAGAAGAAAAACACAAAGAAGGAGTTCAGTACTTTCCTTTGGCTTCGGATTGTGGAGCACATTACTAAAATCATATGTTTTCTGCAAATATCAAAACAAGCTTGTTGAATTTATACTGCCTTGCCTTAGTTTGTGTCTGCCCCTGCAGTGCATCTTGCAGTTTGCTGGCTTGATTCTCAGTGAATTGAAAGTGCTGGAAAGCCTCTGTTCATTGTGAAGGTACTTGCGTCGGGCTCTGTGTTCCTGACAGATCAGGGTTTGGAAGCTTCCCTGCTATCTCAGGGGTCATTCAGCAAAACTCTCATCTCCGGGTTTGGCCTGGAGTCAGAAAACTTTGTCAAATAAGACTCCTGTATGGAATAAATCTGTTTCTTTACAGGGTTCCTTGATAAGGCAGGCATGCAACAGGCAGAATTGGATGCTGCACTGATGGACAAATATTAATATCTCTTCAATTACACTATACATGTGTTAATTAAACAGAAAATATAAATGGCTAGAACAACTTGTCATATTGAGTTGACTGTAGAGACATATTGAATGACATGTTTTTCAATTGCCATAAAATTATGCTGCCAGTTTACAGCTGTGATTCTTGTCAAACAGATCTGATGAAAGGGACAGAAAACTGTTTTAGCACATCTCACATCAGCACAGAAGGCAGTCAGACTGATCCCACACAGTGAAAATAATCAAAGAGGTAGAAAAGCCACAGTAATTTAAAATTACTGAATGTGAAAGTTTCTCACTGCTCTTCCAGTAAAGGTAACAGACTGAACTGGCAAGATGAAGGTAAAAATATTCGTTTTTTTTTTTTTTCTTACTAGGTAGCAACCACCATAGAACACTGAGCAGCCTAAGTGGTATTCTGAAATCCTCTCGATTTACTGATATGTATGAGGGTACATGCAAATTGCTTCTTTTTGGATGTTAACCTATTAGGGAAAATGAATGTAACTTAATGAATAAAAAAAGGCCAATACAGATAAGATCACTTATGTGATCATTAAGCTGTTGTATTCTCAAAGCAGATCCAGTCTAATGATTTGCTTTTTTCAGATAAACATTTTGGAAGTACATGAAAAAAAATTAACCAAAAGTTTCCACCATGCCCATCATGTGCAGAATTTATTCTGCGTATCAGGCTCTTGACTGATTCTGGCTCACAGTTTTTGAGAGCTGGTCAGAAAGACTTGTCTGAGCTGAAGTCAGACAGCTCGGCTCAGATTTCTTTAAACAGATGTGAAGCAACTGGCTCTAATGGGAGTGCAGGAGATCACCACACTGAAGTTTCATCCAGCTGCCATACCGATCTGTGTCTCAAGAGAACTGTGGTATCTTTGATAGTGTTACATCATTCTTCATGATGTCATGAAAAAAAATGTTGACTGACCAGCTAATATTTGATGAATGTCCACTTCTCTCAGATTTTTGCCTTTTTTTTTTGCTCTGTGAGGAGAGGAAACAACAATTCAGGCAGCTGGTGATGCCCTCAGTCCAGTGCCATCTCTGCTGCCTGAGCGTGACTTAGCTTAGCTGCTGCTGTTAAGTCCCTGTGGGCAACGGAAGGGTTCTGCAAGCACAATACCCTATGAGCACAAGAAATATGAAGGGAATTCAAAACCGGCCTCTGCCCCCGCTAGCTGTGGAGCTCAGACTGCTTTGAATTGTGATTTTTCATAATGGAAGTATAATACATGATTTCCTTTTTACTCCAGAGAGTAAATGAAGTGTTACATTTAAAAGTTGTGTGCAGTGATCCTTACCCACCAAAGGCCTAAAACTCTTCAATGAAACTTTTGCTGGATGTGTAAAACTGAATAAAAGGAAAAAAAATTGCCATTCATAATTTATATTTTGCTGTTGGCAACAGATGGAATGAGAACATTGAGATGACTGTGTTGCGTTTAAAATTAACAGTCTCAAATAAGGGCCTTATTTTTGTGAGTCATTGTGCTTGCTTTCATACCAAATAAATAAACCCGCTGCTGTCAATCAACACTCATTTTGATACACACTTATCTTTTCAATGACACACGATGTTTCAACAAATTTCTTATTAACCTTAATATGTTCTTAATCGCAACATTCAATTAGCAAATTCTGTTACAATCAAGACTTTTCGTTTTGAGCCGTTTGTTATTGTCATTTCTTAGTAACATATTTACAGGAGCTGAGACTACCACATCCAGCACAAAGATGCATCAAAGATTTCAGGTCTGTCTAAATATATTCTTCATTGGTTTGTGGGGTTGGGTTTTTTTTTTTTTTTGCTTGGTTGGTTTTGTTTTGTTTTGTTTGTTTGTTGGTTTTGTTTTGAATTTCTTAATAAATACTTCTTTATAGGCTCATTTTACTTAAAATTGTATGTGTGTATGTGTGTGGTGGATTGCCTATGGCATTCTTTCTTGGAAATGGAATCAAGTGGCCTTTAATTTTTATGATTGCTAACAGCAGTTTCTAGATTACTTTGCAAAAAAGAAGGTGAAACTTGTAATGAGTAATGAGAGATGTGAATGTCCTTTATGAGCTCAAAGCCTGCTTACATTCATGAAGTGGCATTTGCCTTCCCATTTGTCCCTGGAGCTTGGCAGGGCTATATCCTTTTACGACTTGAAAGGATTTAGCTTTGAAACTCAAAAGTTTTTCAGCCCTTCCAGTACCACCAATATGTTGTGTATTCTGGTGACACAAGCACCCTCACCTCTGGATATTATTTACTGAATAAAAATCCACACAAATACAATCTGAAGATGGGGGGAACCCCAATAAATACTGGGAATTCTCACTTTAAAATTCCCTTTTAGACCATATCAACAGATTACTGAAAAGATGACTTAGCAGCAAGAACAGCAAGATCCCCAGTGAAAGTCCCTGAAGCACTTGGTTTTGTTACATAGCATCAATTTTTCTCTTTTATCCTCCCTGTTGCTGTGATCAACTGAGGGCAGTTGGGCTCCTCTCTATTTTCAGTTTCAATTAAAATTGCAAAACTGTTTTTGATTGAACTTTTGAACACACTGAAATGTGAAAGCACCCCTGCTGTCACTAAAATGGTCTGGAACGTGTTTCGGGGGCATGAACATTTCAAACAGAAGATGCTGCTTGCAAGCAGCTCCACCCCTGCTCTCTGCTCTGACTTGCTTGTTACAGTCTCAGGAGGACCCTTTTCATTTATTTTTTAATTCTAGGTAAAGTCCAAATGGAGTGCTTTGATTTAAGATAAGGAAAAAATAAGCAACAATTTAGATAAAAGCTATTGAACGAAGGAAAAAATAACAATCCCAAAAAGGTTGTGGGAGGACAGGGCTTGAAAGGGAGAAAGCTCAACAGTCTGGCTGGAAGGAGTTGTGTTTTGAGGATGCTATGAAATGTATGTAATGTAAATTTGAGCATCTTCCTGATAGTTCTGCTTTATGTTGGGGATATGCGGATAGAGTCTTTAGGAATTCAACTTTTTTCCAAGTTAAACAGAGTAGGTTTTTTTACAGGGAAGATATGGACCTCTAATTTAGTGCAGTTTGGGATATTACATGTGGCTTTCATCATGATGAGTTAGGTCTTTCTGAAGTCTGTTCCTCATTCAGACAGTGTATGGGCATAAATACATAATATAGCTTGTGATACAAACATCTGATTAGTATTTTTTTGTTTTAATTTTATTGTGAAATCTGTGTATAATAAATTCCTTTATAAGATGCAATGGATTTAATAAAGAAATAAAGGAGCAAGAACCCAGAGCTGTGACATCACTTCATGAGTGTTAGCCACAGCCTAAGAGGACCATCACATTATGGTGCCAAGAAAAAAAATCATCACATCTTTGGGTGATTCCTAAAACCCCCAAATTCTGCCACATAATAACAGTTATTACCTTAATATATGTGATTACATATCAACAAACTGTTCAAATGTTTCTTGCTGACTTGGGGACTCAATGTGCATAAGGGATACTAGAGCAAATTTTGAAAGCTGAGATTCAAGATAGTGGGGAAAGGCAAATAGGTATATGCAGTTAAAAAGCAGAAAAACCATTGTAAAAATGGGAATTGCTAAAATGGATTGAACAACATTTAACACATTTTCAAAGGTGCTAAACTCAGGAGATTAAATCAACTTTCTTGCCTAATACCTTGAAGATGCCTAATACCTACAGTTCCTACTGGGACAAAAGCATGATTTTAGCACATCAGAAGAGCTCCATTAAATTAAGTAATTTATATAAAACTAAGATTGTCACAGTGACAGAAAATAACTGGGTAAACAGTGATGCAGTTGTTATAACTGATGGAATAGTGATGAAGAGCTCTGCTTAAAAGGCTGGTTGGTGATGACCGCAACCAGCAGGCAACTGAACCCCCAAGAGAAAGAAAGGACAGCATGTGCCTCATTTGTCTATCCTCCTTAAGGAGACAAAACCTGCCTTCAACCAGATTTTATAAAAAAAATAGTTTAGACAAATTTTTGCAATTCAACACTTTTTTTGGAAGTTGCCTCCTCCATGGTTACAAGGACAACGCATTTTATGCAGGTATGAGATGAATACCTCTATGCCTTTGCATTTGCACACTGTGGATGATAGGAGGACTTGAATGTCATCTTACAGATGATATGGCAGTGCTCAAAATGTAGAGAAATGGAGGCAGCTGGTACCCAAAAGAAAGCAAGGAAAGTGAAAGGCTTACCAAAATCTAGCAAAAGCTCAAGCAGTCCAGAGATAAGTGTGGTGATACCTGACAAACTTAGCCAAGAGACTCCAAAAACTTCTCTTGATGACAGGAACCTCAGAGCCATTCCTAAATTGGTGGCTTTCCCAATGTAATGGGAAATGTAGTGGTGCTTCCCTTTTAGCAACCAGGGGTACTAAGGGATTGTTTTGTTTGGGGCTTTCTTTGTTCCCCACCCCCAGCAGCTTCAGAGCACCAGACATTCACCTGAGTGTGTGTTGCTGGGAAACAACACACCACATCTCATTGCAGGCAGAGACTGTTAGAGACAGATCTACACGATGAATAGTTGAACCTGCAGTGCCAACAATAAAGTGCAAAAATTCTCCACCTTGCCAAATGCATGGACTGTCACATAAATACAATTGCTGCAGGATGTTTTTTTTTAAAAAAACCATGTTCCATGAGAGGGGCGTCGTACAAATTAATTATCCAGGAAGCAGCAAAACTATACTTTCATTGCACATTTAGGTGTAGAACTTGAATGAGAATCTTACAGTGGTTCTACAAGCAAGAAGAATATATTAGTCAAGAACTAGTAAAAAGATTAAAGGAAAGAAGTGCAGAGGACATTACTATAAATTTCAAATTTATAATTTTGGATTCAGAAAACTAATAGTGTATGCAGAGAGCTGATAGCTGTTTTGTTAAAAGAATTATACTTCATTGTGAAATGATTCTCCTGATGGCATCTTATTTAAATAGACATACTTGTTCTGATTGACTTTATTCAGGCTGTAATTCTCATGCACTTAAAAGTGAAAGTCATTCTTTTACTATAATCTTGTTCTACACAGCTTGTTTTGCAAAATGTGGTTTTCCCACTTTTACGGCCCTAAAGCCTCACTCAGTGTCCTCAGGTGGTGCACTAGCTGTTACTTGCAGAGGTATTTTTCTTCTAAATTTATTCAAACAGAAAATTATGCATCCTCATGCCTTCCACCAAGTATTTCAATCAGTAATTAAAAGACTTTTAAAAATAAATGGTCAGTCCATTACTGGGACTCTGAGGAAAGCTTGTGGGGGAGACAGATAGTTGAATCTACCCCATGGTTTGCACAGTTATAATTTAGCTAACCCCTATGCAAGCATTTCTGGTTTATTTTTTTTTTTTTTTAGTACAGGGCTGGAAAAGGCTGCCTCCAGCTTACCCCCTGACTGCCATTTCCATGTCATAAACACATCATCTAGAAGGGTCCATAAAATATTCATACAGCTCACCTTTGCAAGCAAAAGTTACAAATATTTCCTTATGGGTCTAAGCTAAGTGCATTTGTTTGTGTATATATATATATATTGAAACACTCCTAGCCCAAATGTTTTCTTTGTCGTTTCCATAAGTGTGTCAAGAGTTCAATAATAATGTAAAGTAACAAAAAAGAAGAGAAGTTTTTCATTGCATAAATAGCTGTCTGGCTTGCCAGTTATCAGACAGCGAAGAAAAATTCAGAAAAGTTCTTTCAGATTAAGGATGCAGCAATTCCCCAGAGAGGTTTCAAATCTACACATTTGATTTGTAGTCTCTACATTACATTAGGAAAACCTGACTTGCTTAATTCAAGAATTCTCTTTGAGAACAGAGACTAATGAACAGAATTGCCAATCTTAACCCAGAAATATAAGCCCAAATTGTTAAAATAAATTTAGCCAGTATCAAAAAAAAAAAAAACAAAACCTGAGCCAAATGTGGTTGAATTTTGCGGTTTTTACAATAGCTCTGTCTTTGCTGTCGCAAAGATGCAATAAGTCTTACATTTGCATTCAGTGCTGATGGCAGTCTGGACTGGGAAGCACCTGCCCCAAATGACTCCTGTTCAATGACAGAGCTGACATGGTTTAATGCCATTGATATTGCACCATACATTCTTTCAGCAAAAAGTAAATCCTGAAGCCTGTTCTGTTTCCTTTGGTTTGCTACTTATGACAGCTTAGACTCCCACAATAGCTGCTACTGTTATTACATTTTATACTAGTTAATAATTTAAATATCCTTTCAAATATGTTAATAAACATGCTAATTGGGATGGTTTCTGATCTGTAGTGCCACATCTGGTTCAGATTTCAATATAGTTCACAATTAGAGAGCATATCTCTCTGCTAGCACTGAGTGCTTTGTTCGCATGTGGGCTTTTTCCTAATGAGCTGTCAACAAGCTGTCAAACTCTGATACAAATTAGAGAGGGTAGACACTGAAGAATTGGTATAAAGCACAGGAATCAGGCCTGTAAAATGGACTCTCTCACAGCTCATACACATGTGACTTTGTCTTCCTCAGGGAGTAGTTCTGCTGTAGTCACCCTTGTCAATTCTCTAGGTAGAACCTATTCCCATGATTAGGGTTTCCAGGGATGTGGTCTAGTATGAACACAAAAATACATTGTTTTTCTGTATGCCTGTCTTTCATGTTTGTAGAATTTTTATGTCTTTGTTCATATTTTTATTTGTGCTTCCGATACAGGAGGGTTGGGATAGTAACATGGGGGTGGCTACTCCACAGCAGCATTTACATGGTGGTCCATCAAGGATCCTCCTTGAAAAAACATTCTTCACAACAGATAAACTAGTGGAAGTAACAACATCAATATTTACCAGCAGAAGATTAGACCTAGTGTCAAAAACTATACCGGGCTTTTCTGAGCAGCGTCTGAGGCCCCTTGTGCCTGCCATCCAGGCTCCACTGTGCATGTCAAGCCCTTACTAGAGACCTGATACTCCTAACTAGATCGACAGTCAGCAAATAAGGCAGCTTGGCCTGGATCCTCATGGACTACTGACTTGATAGAGGAGAATATTAACTTCTGTGAATGCTGAAGACATTGACAGCTGTCATTTACCTTTCCACCAGGGATAAATCAGTCCAGAGGCTGAGAAATTCAGTGTTTATGTGACATAACCCACTGTCAACATTATCACCTTGTTTTTGCCCTGCACTCAAGTTTTGAAGCAAATGGTTTTCTGCTTCTGGCACTGAGAGCAGAAAGTACATCTTCCCATCTGTTTGTACTGAGTCAAACACCTAGTCTCAATGCTTGTTCTTGGGGGGGAAAATCCAACTAGCCTGTGGAACTGTCCCTACCTGAAGTAACTGGGTATTACTGGAAGGCCTATTCTAAAGTGTTTTGATAATATTCACTTCAGAGTAACATAAGGCTGCAATACTGTACAACTGCTCTCCTTTTCCAATGCCATGTAGATATATGTTTATTTTTTTCACTTGCATAGGCTTGTAATCCTAGAAGAATGAATGAACTACATTATTACATTTCATTTAGCTTTCTAATGAGCAGCTCTGACCTTTATCACAAACTCCCTCCCCACCACCAAACCCCATGTTAATAAAGAGCTGATGTGAATTTGAAAAAGGCTCCAATTCCCCAAAGGTTGTTAAATAGCACGTTATAGCACTCACTGACTGATCTCCACAGGACAATTAATTCACAGATGAGAAATGTGTCTGCAGTTCATTTTTGGTGGACTGGCATTAAAAAAATGTACTACAACTAACCTTCAAGACAGTCAGTTTTGTGGAATGATTCACAGTGGAAAAAACTTTGTTCTAACTAACTAACAATCCCAGTGTGTGATCCGGCATTTTAATCAGCATCTGATTTCAAATCACTTTGTCTCAGTCTACCGATGATGCATTACAAGTGTGCAGGACTGACCCACTGGGCCGAGACAATGTCAGTTCTTTGCAACTAGCAGAGGATCTAATAACACCAAACATATGCTTAACAACTTTCTATGGTACAACTTGAAGAAAGATACACTCATGTACATGCAGTAGATTAAAGTACTGATATTGTGCTGACATGGGAGCAATTGCAGGATGGGAGTTTCATTTTATAGAAGCTTCTACTTCTAAAAGATGAGCTGTCATTGAAACAAATATGTCACCAGAAGTTGCTGCTGGTGCTTTATTCACAGAACAATAAACCTCCCATACAGACTATGCCCAATGAGCGTTTGTAAGCATCGCTCTCCACTTTACACACCATGGCAAAACCAACACATCAGTATGGTTATGTTTATGGCAAATTTTAGAAAAACCTGTATCATCTTCATCTTCTGGAGGGCTATTTTATTTCATCGTCATATGGTCTACAGCTGAGTTACTTTAGAAATTTATTTCTCATAGCTATTTTAACCTCACCTTTACACAACAGAAAATGAAGTAATTCAATGTATTTGTTTTTGTATAGGATGGACTTTTCTCATTGGTATGCACTCACTGCATATAGTAAACTCAAAAGAAATAGCTTAAAAGCCTCTTGAAACATGACAGAGTAATGGAAAGGAACTGAGTATCTGAATCATTTTTATCTGAAACAAACCCCCTCAAAAACCAACAAAGATATGAGACACTGAGTCTGCTCTTCAGACTTCAGTATCATAAAAGGCTTTTAAATATGTTTCAAAATAAACAATTATGGAAGAAATTGAAAAATAAAATAAAAAGGCTAAAAATAAATTATAATTCCGAATTAATAAAAAGTCTTTCATTTGCTAAAAACCTGACTTGTAGTACATCTTATTTATCTGTACTTCAGTAAAACAGCTGATGTGATATTGTATGAAAAATTATTAGTGAAGACATAAGTTGTGTGAGAAGTCTCAAGGGTAATAGACAACAGGTAGCATGGAGATATATTGTAACAGAGCTACAGGAGTCCCTTATATCTATTACTGCCCTTCACAAAAACAGGCAAATTTGCTGATACAATTTGTGAGGACCACACTTGAAAATCACTGGCAAAAAGAAAGAAAAACAGTAGATCATATAAAAAGATGTAAGTGACTTTGAAGACTAAAACAAAGAATATCCCACTGTAAAAAGAGAAAAGTGAAGCACTGGACATCTAAAAGCTGCTAAGAGCTACACATCCTCCACAGAAATAAACTGGACCATAGAGGATGTGTTTGTGTTTCAGCTGCCCACAGCATGATGAGGAAACAGCTGTGTGAAGCTGCTGTGAGAAAGCAAAAAAAGCTTCTTACATGGAAGACTTCTAGCGAATAAAGATAGTGTCTTTGTCAATCTTTAGGGCATCTGCTAGAGATAGTCTGGAATACTGCTTGCATCCCTGCTTACCGCATTCAAGAAATGCAAACTTATGATGTAAAAGGAGCAGAGGAGAAAATGTGTCCAGGGGAGCAGTGTATTTTATGGCAGATTCTAGTCAAACGAAAGCTGAGAGAAAATGTGATTGCATTCTATAAATTCACAGGGAGGGTAAACACTAGGGAAGAGCTGTTTAAACTAAAATGCAATGTTGGCATAAGAACAAACGGGTATGAGTTGGCTGTGAATAATTTTAAGATGAAAATTAAAGGAAGGTTCGTAACCACAGGAGCACTGAAGTTCTCAAACAACCACCCAGTCTGCTTAGGAGAAATAGTAACTTGTTTTAAGATGGTGTTTGGCACATCTATGAAAAGAGCTGCATGATACGAAGGGGGAACCTCAGTCACCCAGTCCCTTTTGTCCCACATTTCTATACCCCTAGGGGTCTGTTTTTGAAAAAGGGGAGCTCTTTTTCTCTATTCTTGCCATTGCCTATAAAACACTGGTTTAAGCATAATGACAGGGTAAAAGTTACTGAATTCCTACTACAACAGTTTCTGAGCAGTAATTTGAACAATGAATATACTAAATAAGCTCATTAAGTCAAAAAGATGAATGGAATTGCAGAGTACTATTTTCTGGAAAAATCTTCTCTGGTTCTTGCTGAGTCATTAGAACACACAGCAAGGAAACCTAACTTACTCAAAGTGTTGGTGCAGTTGCACGTAATTTTAGATTTACCAGGAATATGTGTCTATGTGAAAATGATTTTACACTGTAGACTTAGAAACAGAAGAAGCAGCCCTTGTAGCAACCTTATTCTTAGATATCTGTTTGTGTACCTTTACTGCATGGAAAGCAATACCACAGTTTAATTAAATTTCTTAAGGTCAGTGAAATGCCATTGTTTGACAATCAGCTGTGATCACATAAACCTTGGGGTCCAGATGGCTGGCTGTTTAATGGCAACACCGCATTGACAAATTCACCAATTAGATAGACATTAATATTACATCCTTTCAGATTCTGTGCACAGCTTGACCTCGACGAAGTGGGCTGGTGTCTTGCTTAATCCCTTGTGCATGCTTGCAGAATGTTATCGTGCTGTTGTAGTGGGTTCATCCATCAAAACCGCCCCGGCTTCGCAGCATGCTGAACATTATTGAGTTTGTAAAAACAGATGTCATAACACACTGCTGACAGAATTGTACTCTCTCGAGGGACAGCAAAAGAAACCACCCCCTCCACACACACGCACGCACAGACACACGCATGCACAGACACACGCACACACATGGGGGGGCACTGCTGTATTGTGCAGTTTCTCCTATTTCTACTTTGTGCCTGATGGGGAAGAGAAGACCCCTGATTTATAAGTGTTCAGAGGCCTGCAGGTCTTGGTGCAGATAACTGCCCTTCTTGCCCATGGTGGTGTATTCCTTACATCAAACTTTCTCTTTTTTCTTTAATGGCTTGAGATAGACCATGTTGAGAATACAGAAATACAACCTGCATTAAAATGCAGTAGTGTTGTCTTGCATGGAGTAGTTCCTCTGCATTACAATGAGTTGCCGAGGACAGAACCCTCTTTACCTTTTACCAGCTCTATAATAAGCTCTGCTGCCAGAAATGCTGAGATCCCGAGATCTGGCGGTTTGACTGAAGCAGAGAAAGGGCCAATGACCTGCCAATGGTCACTTGTTTAAAATTGCCCTCCTCCATGTTTTCTTATTTTCTTGTTTGTTTTTTTGGGGGGGGATTTTTTTTGTTTGTTTTTGTTTTTTTTTTTTTTTTTTGTTCGTTGTTGTTGTTGTTGTTGTTGTTGTTGTTTTGTTTTGTTTTTTAATCCAAGAGAAAGAAGATTGTTGTTTCAAATAAATTTCATTATTCTCCACTGTCTTCCCCTGGGCAGTGGTGGCAACAATGATAATATACCTAGAGCAATGCTCACAGCCTTTTCTTGAGCAGCCTCAAGCAAGAAACAGCAGTTACCCTTAAAGTAGCTTTCCATGAGGCCATCTCACTTTTGTGCTTCTCCTATGAAACAACACTTTCCAGTTTCCCATCCGGCATACCTGTCCAGGGTACAAGAGATATGAGCAATAAGAAAGTGTTCAAGTGTGTGTACATACTGCTTCCTCCACACTTGTATGATGGTTACTCTTTGAAATCTTCCCTTTGAGAATGCAGTAGTCTGTCCTGCCTTCTGCAGTTAAAATGAGGGGTACCACTGGATTTGGTAGGTTCTCAGAACAAAGTTTCTCAAGTTTCTAAGAACATGGTGTTAAAAGGCCCATGATATGCATTTTTTTAAATAACTGAATTGTCAGGAAGGCCTTGTCTCAGGAATGCTAGGCTTAATGATGACCGAAAATACTTGCTCTGTTAAATGACCAGAACATCAGGAGAAAGAGCAATCCATTGATACTGTAAACACTAACATCCCTCACTTGTGATGAAAGCGTGCACCTCAAGGTTATACATTCTATCAGAATAACTAACCTCCAAAGAACATTTCAGTATGATGCATATATTCAGCCTTTTTCACTCTTCTTATTCACCCAAGACTGTTCTGAACTGGTTTCTACCTGTGGTGGTCAAAATTATGTTCTGGTAGATTGCCTGATATCAATGGCAGTGGGAAGAAAGACATTTTTTGTTGAAAAAAATGGAAGGCATTTTCAGAAAAAAACTACTCAACCATTATTTTGAAGCAGTGAGTGACTTTGTACTCTATTGATAACCCAAGAGCAAACACAGGTATTAAATATCAACTTCATGGCAGTGGAATTTTCCTTGCAGAAGAGTAGAACCTCACTAATATATATATGTGAATCTAAATTTAGAGCAAATGTGAATTTAGATTAGTACTTATACATCTTTGGTAAATAGATATTTATGTGTACTTGTTTATTTAGAAAAGCAAGACAGTCAAACAACTCATGAAATAAATTATTTTGCTGATGAATATGGAGTCCCATTATTTGCAGTAGTAATTGGTCACTTTCTTGCTAATCACAAAAGTGTTTGCAAATCTTGAAAAGCTTGTAATTACTTTTCTGGCAATTTGTACTAGGAGTGTGCTCTTCACTTAGCTTATCATGATTTAAATGAATGCTCAGAGGCTATGAGGAGTAAATGGGTTGAGTGAAAGATCTGAGAAGAACTTCAATTTGCAGAAAGTATTCAGCAATGACTTTCACAAAGCACTGACTCATAGCTGGATTAAAAAAAAGAGGTACTTAGTTCCCTTCAGAATTAATGAGATCCATGTGATAGGTTTTTAGGAAGTCATTTATAGTCTAGAAACTGATTTTTTTTCCTGATGTCACAGAAGACAGCAGATACACTTCAACATGTTTTATGGTATAACTTTAATTTTAAAAAGCCTGAAAGTATCACAATGTCTTCATGAGGGAAGGCTAATTACATGCTCGTGTCTTTGAATAAAAATACTGGAATGGGCTCTGTACATATTACAGAAGGAAAGTGTTATTTAACATCAAGGCATTGTTTAATGATAGATAACAATAGGCACTATAATGTTCTTGTACTTCAAGAAGAATTAAAACCCATAAAGTTAGCCCTGTGAAATTTTAATGTTTATAGAAAATGTCAAGGCAATTATAAGCAACCTATAACTCCAAAGTTTTGGAGATAATTACATAATTTTATTATATTTCTTTTTATTTCTCGCACATAGCAAGCTTAATTCTGGGTGGGGCCATAAAGTGCATAAAGAGTGAGACTTACAGTAAAGTAAATGCAATTTTAATTTTAAATTACTCATGAGTTCAGGCTTCCAATGACTTTAAAACCAAAAGAGAATACAAAAAAAAACTTGCAAAATAGAAAACTGCAAATAGAAATATTAAAAATTGCATTCTTTTGGATGCACACACAGACTCTGTTAAAAACAAAACAAAAAACCCAAAAAACCATCCTCAAAACACCAAAGTTAGCTGCTTAAGTATGATCCCTACCATTCAACTGCTGCTACAGCCAACAGCAAGGTGTCTGAGTGCATAGCTGAACCTCTCGGATAGTGGTCAGTGGTGAAGTTGGATGTACGGGCAGTTTTCCACCATGCCATGGCAGCCTTATAGGCAGGACTTATTAACACATATTTAGGCACTTGTTAACCTCCTAGGCAATGAATCACCATGCCTTCTAAAACTGGTGTTTCTTGAGACACTCTTCAAGTCACTTTGTAAGGGATCAGTCACAGCTTTGTCCATCCCTTAATTGCAGCAAATTATTTTTATCTGTACCCTTTCTATTTTGCAACTACAGTTTCACATTCCACTTCCCACAAACTCTGAGGATGGATTGCAGCAATGTCAGAACTAAACAGGCTTAAAACACTCACTCCAAGGCCATGAGGCCTTTCGAAACTATGAAGTCATGACTTACTTTATCATCAAGGAGGAAGTTGCCATAAACGTTTTCTTTTTTTGTTGTTAAGATCCTCAAGTCATGCCTTATTGTGTTAGATATACCCCAATTTTTGTTGAAGTCATTAATGGAAACTTTTATATGAACAAGGGCATATCTGTGTAGGATAACTCAGCATAAGAAAACAGACAGACCTACCTCATTTCAGATTCAACTCTGCCCTTCTCTTCTGCCAACGTCCTGGAGCTGCAGCTCCTCTGTAGGAACTAGGAAGAAGGAAGAAAGAAGCACGCAGCAGGATCAGAACAGAAGTAGAGTTATTTCCTTAGAGGGTAGTGAGGCACTACTGGAACAGGCTGTCCAGAGAAATTGTGAATAGCCCATCCTTGGAAATGTTCAAGGCTAGGTTGCATGGGGATCTGAACAATCTTGTTTAGTGGCATCCCTGTCCATGTCAGGGAGGTTGGAACTAGATTATCTTTAAGATCTCTTCTAAACCAAACCATTCGATGATTCTGGGAATCTTGATATTTATGGGCAGTGAAACCATGAAACTCGTGGTTACAATGACGTTGTACAGGCACTCTGAAAGCAATTAGTTAAGTGGAAGAAAAATGCATTAGTGACATAAACCACTAGTTCAAACTCCTGTTCACTAAAACACACATTAGTGGAAAATTAAATAATACCTTGGGGAAAGTGTCAGTATGCCCTTGTCTTGGTTGTATATTCTTCATAAGATATGTGTTGCATGAGGAGACAACAGTGGAAGGAGCTTGGACCCCATGTAATCACTCTCACATTCCTAAGAACATGTAGGGTCTGTCACACAGTTCTTGAAGGAAATGTAGACTTTGGGGATACTTAAAAGGGACAGGACAAGAAGAAATCAGTTCACTGCTCACACTCTGAGTAATTTGTCTCATATCTCAAATCCTGTCCATACAAAAGCTCAGATTTTGTCACTGAACCCATCCTCTCATGCTGTTTTTGGTTTTGTGTTTCAACCATGAAGTGAGTTATAGACTAGGAAAAGCTTTTTATCTGTTAAGGAGGTGAAACCTTGAAACAGGCTCCCTGCAGAAGATGCCAAACTTCCTGCCCTGGGAATTTTTAAACCAGGTCAGAAGAAACTCTTTCAGGGAGGAACAGAGAACATTTTGTCCTGGAACGAAGGGACTGAGTAGCCTCCTACATTTTGCTGTACGTGCTTCGCCCCAGAGCCCTTGTTTCTTTTTAAGTCCACAATTTTTTAGGATGATGCCAGCCCTTCTCTTTTTTTCTATTCAGCCCTATGTCTTCTCACTTGCTAAGACTAGGAGAGGCTGAAGAAACCAATGTAATCCATAGCCTCTACCCTGCCCCATTTTATACACTGTTTAAAGGGGGTGTGGTTCCCGGTAAGTTATTCTTAGATTTCAACACATTATTGTCCCTTTATCTAATATACAAGTTCATAAAAGGCAATTAATTTAGCCAGATCCAGTTTTAACTCCTTGGAGTTTCAGAGATTAATTTTGTCAAGGATAAGCAAAGATGCATCACATCATGCTCTGCTGCCTTCAGAGTGCAGCACTTTGAGTGCTACCTGCTTTTGTGAGGTCTCTAACCTCATAGGCAGCCCATTAGGAGACAGATGCAAAGTCTGTGTTCCCCACAGCAGTCACACAAACAAGCTCTCTGACTACTTACAACCAGGGAGGCTTGGTCCCCTTAAAGAACAGCTGCAAAAGCCAAATCACTGCTGTGTTACTGAAATGAAACCTTTGCAGGGGTTTATAGCTGAAATCTGAAGGCAAATAAATGGTGTATATCTGTGATTTGGGAGCTATGCAAAGTTCTGCAAATAAGAGACCACACTTTAACTTATGCAACCAAGAGCAAGTAAATAAACAAATACGATCCTACCACCTAACAGCCCCCATAAAGGTCAAGCTGTTCCTGGTTGCTCTGTCTTACTCTGGGAGGGAAGTCTATTGCTATTTCAAGGTGTGATTATATTCTTCTTGGAAAACCTCCTGTCTCCCTGGGAAACAAGTTCAGATGTAGTCCTTGAAACTGCTGATGCAAATACCTCACTGCTATCAAAGTTACTCTCTTAGAGTGTACGAAGTCCTTTTCCCCCTGTTAGGTCCTTAAAAAACAGAAGCCCGCACAAGTATTTCTCTCATTGCCCTAAATTCACCCATAATAAATATATCTCTGAAATTTTTTTTCCTACAAACAAGCTTGAATGCTTGTTTAAAGTTTTATTAATGGATATGTTTTTCTTTCTCATTTTTTCTCACTCCTTATATGGACAACATTTTCTACCTATTTCACTAATGTTTCTAGCATGTTGTTGAAAATAAATATGATAAAACTGCCCATCAAAGACTGAAATAGTTTAAGAATTAAATATTCTAAGATCACCAAAAGACTTTTGTCCCCTATAGCAAACTGGAAACACCCACCTCCAATGGATCAAGACCATCACTTTGACAGTACTGTGACCACCAGTTCAACCAACAGACATGGAAGCTACAACTACCAAGTTTCATTACTGGATTCAGTGGGTGGTTACTATATATATCTTAGGACCCTTATCCTTTGTTTCTCTTTCTCTCCCTTAAACATTTTCTTAAATGCTATTTGTATGCCTTAACATTACTGTATTCCTTATATGTTTCCTTAAGTGTTATTTTTATGCTTTAGTATTGCTGCATTACTATAGATGATAATACCCCAAATGGCAACATACCTGCTTACCTTTTTTTTTAACAAAATTGTTCTAAAATAAACCCTACATATATATGTTTAAAAACACCAATTACTCAGTGTTATTTCACTCTAATCCATTCCAAGGGATTTATTAGCAAGAACCTGGGTTACCCTCCTTTTCTGGAGTGGGTTGTAACACCACCACCTAATTTGTCCTATTTATGCAAAGAGTTCTTCCCTAACCTTTGTGTGCATAATCCTAACACATTGTGGTAGGCAGTCTTATTCTTTCAAAAAGAAAAGTTTATGTATTTGAAGAGAGATTTTCTTCCCTATATCCATGTTTGTAGCTATTTATGCATATTTTCCAGTTTGGATTGATCTTTTCTGAGCAGAATACCGACTTATCCCTGAAAAATGAGATATTGGTCATATTAGAGATGGAACTTAAATGAAAAACTCATTAGTCCCATGGTGAATATGGTTTTCTATGTTGCTTGATATCTAATGCCAAAGGTAGTGGCATTATCCAGCAAGATTAAAGAGGATTCTATTTTATTAAGCAAAATAACTGATGGGAAAACAGTCACCCTTGTATACTCAGGTTACAACAGCATGGATTTTCATATGTTTTAAAAATAAAAAGGAACGGCTACAATTTCATAGAGGTAGCCAAATAAAGACTAGACTAAGCCTTTGCCTTCTACTGCCTGTGAAGGAATTATTGATCTGACTTCCTTAGATAAGTTCTGATTTTGATTATCTGAGTCTGCCAGCTAATTTGTTATCCACTGGAATACTCTTGGCTCAAATGTACATGGAAGACCACAGCTGAAAACCTGGGGATCCAGACAAGGTGCATATGCAGTTGTGCTGAATGTACCACATTCATTGTCTTGCATGGGCAGTTTCACAGTAGCAATTGCAGCTGCCTTGTATCCACAGAGTCCCAAGGGTACTTTCTTGCAAGAAATAGAGCAGGAAGACACTGAAGGAGGAACGAATATTTCTCTATTCCTCTCAGTTACAGAAATCCTCCTGAGAGTGAGAAACATAAATTACTCTCCTGCAACTGGACCCCCTGGATGTGGGGAGGTAGAGCTCACCTACCTTTCTCTGGCATCTTTTTCAGATGCTGGAAGATCTTTGCATTTCCCAGAGTTTTCTCTTTTCCAGTCTAACCCATACTTTGGAGTGTTTTCCTGTGATTGATGTACAATCAATCACAGAATGCCCCTTGCTCATCTCCAGTTTATGAAGCTCTCTTGCTTATGCAACAGGTGAGTTTCATAACCCTCCTGTTCAGGCATCAGTGCTGCATGGGCAGGAGAGTTTATTCCAGTCTTTTTTGGCGGCTGGAAATTTTTTCCATAACTTTAATTTTCTGACTGTGTTTATTCTGAGGCAATGGTACCTTGACTGTCACAATGAAGTGATCAAGCATGTCTATATGTGAAAACTGGTTCTGCCCTTGTAAAAGTTTTCAAACTCTGCATGGTAACTGGAACAGTAGTGGTCTTTCTTTCAAGAACAGATGTGAAGATTAGCCCGAAGGACCTCTAAGTATCCTGATTGTCCACTCCCCAGGATGTCTGTTCAGTGCCAAGAAATAGGTTTGGTGGACTTTCTGAAACAAAAGTTATGCATTTCTGTTTAATAGATTTTTCTTCTGTGAATTTTTCTAGCTGCTGTTTGAATGTGGATGAACATGGACATCCCACATTCCTGGTAGCAATAAATCCAGTAGTGTGATAGCATGACACATTGATAAAGACCTCCTTTCATTTTGAAGATGCTTCCTGAGCATATCTTTCAGCCTTCTCTCCAGTTCTGTGATTTTAAGGTGTTATATGACACAGTGAACAACCATTCTGTCCTTCCTTCCACTATGTCTGATGTAATTACACAGGCTTTAATCATAGACATTATATCCTGACTGTAGAATCAGTGTTTGAAGTCCATAATTTTTACCATTCTTATGGTCTTTCTCTGTACTGTCCTTGATTGTTATGTACCTTTTCTTTGAGGCTAAACAACTATAACTCTGTATATAAGCATATATAAATATATAAGCAAGTATGACTCTGATCTGGCACTCAGCCAGAAAAAGGAAATTCCACTGACAACAGTTTCTGTACTTTACCTGCTGATTATTTAATAGAAAACATGTCACTGGAGCTACCGCATACTGAATTTTCCCTAGATTGGAATTGCATCTGTCAATGGCTGGTACACAAATAAAATACAAAAAATTTTTGCTTGTAGTACAGTAGGAAATGTTCTCAATGAAAAAATTAGATTTGCATAACAGCAACAAACCCTTCCAGTTATCAATCTTGTTAAGATTCATATTGACAAAAAAAAAAAAAAAACAACAAAAAAAACCAACTAAGCATGTCTGGGTTTGCCAGCTATTTTTCCTTCAAAAGTGCCACAAATTAGTAACTTGTAGAAAGTTCCCAATGTCACAAATATTCCACATGAATCTTTACAGAACAAGATTGGCTATACATCAGTTTTGTGATATGATCCATGAAGATTTTGGAAGTAAACTAAAAGAAAGCCTATACAAGTCACTTATTTTGATTGTGGTAAAACCTCATCAGCATAGTTGAAATAGAAATGATGCAAACTCCCAAAACATTATTGGCAATAATGATTTTAATTTTATAAATTATACAACTGGGTGAAAGGACTTGTAAGATAAATGATACAAGAAAACTTTATTTCATATTACCCTTTTAAATGTTTGTATTGCTGTTACCATGTAACATCCTCTGTCTACATATGCGTGTAACATCCTCTTTGACAGTTTGGTTTTTAAGATATCAATAAAGCCAGCTTGTACTTACCATAAAATCTCATGCCCCAGAAAGAGCAATAAGCAAGTCCCCAAATGGTAACAATCTCCTAGCAGATACCTGAGTGCAAATAGAACAGAATTAACACCAAGAGGCTCCCTTTAAAGGCAGCATTTGAACATTTGCTCTATCTGCAGTGGTTAGTTGAGAGAAATTGTGTATAACAGGCACCAGTGCACTGCTCAGGACTGAGAACAACCAAACTCAAATATATACCATCAAGGAAACCAATAGTCCTACAAAGAACATAAGATCTGTTGCCCATTTTGAAGTCTGACAGGGCTCCGAGTATTAAGGCCAAAGGGTTGCAACCACAATAATGGAACAGCTAAACTGAGAGAAACGTTTCACAATGTTCCCAAAAAATAATTAGAATCTCTTCATGGAAACAATATGCAACAGCCCAAGGTGGGACTTCGTACACTGATTGTGGCATCAGTAGCGGAATGATGACAGCACTGTGATGTGGTGGCAGAGATCAGCTATGATCAGAAGGGACACACAAATGTTGAGTGAGGGCTCAACAGGGGTTGTGAGGGAAGGAGGCTGGAGGGAGGAGGGAGGGATGGATGAGTTTCCTAGGGATGAAAAGACTGTGACCACGAAGTCAGGGTAAAATCAGTACCACTGAGTCTTGGCTTCTGGCTTTGTGAGATTTAGCATCCCTGGATGATGTGAGACAAATTAGAAGGAACAGTGGGTCATGGGTGATGCTGTGTCACACCAATGATGGGTTCCCTTGGTCATCAGTGCTTGCACCCAGCAGGGACATTTTGGTCCCTTTGATGTCGTGGGGAAAGCAAAATCCAGATAATTTCTTCTTTCCTTGGAGCAGATTTATTAAAGAAATGAGTCAGAGTTAAGTGCCATTGTACCACATGGTTTATTTGCCTTGTCTTTTGTAGAGAAGGTATGTTTTCATGTTGTCTTTTTGTTAATTAAGCTTTAGCAGTTTGAATTTTTCTCTGCATTTTAATTTGATGGGACTTCATGTCACTGTTTGCTGTAAGGCCTGCTTGTTTAGCAGGTTTTGGGGGATAAAGGGAGCTGAAGATGACTGATATTTATATCAGGAATGGAATATTGCTTAGCTTAATTTTTAATGTACTCATTATTGTTCAGTGAGGAGCAGTTGCTGGTTTTCCTGTTATTTGATTGCATTTTTATGTTCAGGAAGAGTATATGAAGTTAGACTGGGCTTCACTTGGTTATAAATCTGAAAAAAAATATCACAAGACAAAAGGAAATATTAATTACAATGACAATTTCCTTAATCATTCACAATTAATAATCAATTAATAGTTCTTTTGTGTGGACTTTAAACCAAATGATGTGAAGAGACATGGTCTATGCCTATTAATTACCACAGGACCTGCGGTGGAAAAGAACGAGACACAAGCATGTATGTTCTATTCTTGGCACCTGCTAGCATGCCACTCCACTGTATAAAATGGCTGAAAAATGTTGCTAGGAGTGGTCAGACTAAATCTTATTTGCTTCTTATTATTTCTGTATCTGTGACAATAGCAGAAATATCGATTATTTTCAAAGAATTAGACCTATCATAAACCATCCAAATTTTACAATTATTATTATTACTGTTGCTGTTATTATATTTTGTCACAGGTTTTAATTTTTAAAATTTGACTTGTACTTTTAGTATCCATATGGATAGGATGTGAGCTCAATACATAAAGATTTTGTAAAAGCAAAATGTTGATCATGCTAAAGATTGAATGCGATCTGAACTGTGCCCTCTTCACCTAATGCACACGTTACTTACACAACAGTAGACTTACCAAATTCAGCAGGATGCTATGAAATTATGATATCCGTAGAAAATAAATTTTAACAAACAAATCGCAGCACTGGGACCTCATTCCATTTTTAAAGCTTTTATTTTCCCCCACATGGTTTATGAATATTTCAGATTCCCTTAGCAAAATTGAGATTTAACCTATGAATTACGTTTGCTCATCTGAATTATTATATAATGACTGTATAGCTTGGGCATGGATATTTGCAATTACAGATGGAAAGTCTGTAATGTAATAAATGTCTCTCCCCATCAAGCCACTTCTGTTTTTCAGCTATACCTGTTTATACCCAGTTGCATATGTATATATATGTGCATGTATATATGTATACAGGTAGTTGAAGCATAAAGGGAAAAGCTCATTGTTAATGCAGGTTAAAAAAAGAGTAAGGCTAGTGAAGATAAAAAGAAACAGGCAGAATGAGTGCTTGAAGAGAGGAAAACATCTGAATGGTGGCAGGAGGAGTAAACTCATTAGGAAAATGCTGGAAGTGTGCTGTCTGGAACAGTCAAGGTGGGGGCTGCAGTGGCTGGAAATTTACACAGTGAGTAGATTGTGGCACAGACCTCTGCAGCATCAAGAAAGGGGAAGGGATGGGCAAAAACCCTTTCACTCCAATAACTATTTTCATCTCCCTTCCTAAAGACACAGTTAGAAATGCTTTTTAAAGCCTGGATCATATCTTTAGCATTTCTGCAGATGAGATGTCTAATAATAAATCCTGGTTTATAAGACAATAACTGAGGAGAAAATTAAGTCAGGTAAAACAGGCTTTAAAGATTTTCTTTTCTGGCAACACAATCTGGCAATACAGAAAGATGTCCCAGCAGGCACAAGCAGATGAAGATAAGTTTATAGAGAAACATAATTTTTCTTTTCTCCTTAGTGTGTTTAAAGACTTTGACTTAAGCAGAAGAGAATTTCCAGGTAATAACGACAGAGCAAAAACTGAGTTAAGTGCATTCTTTCAGCTTACCTCATTTTTGTGCAGAGTGATGCTCATCCATGACTTCACATTTTAGCTGATGCTTGGTCATAAGCAAACGCTCTGAAGGGCTTTGTGATGATAAAGCTAGTGTCTTCTATTCCCTACATCCCTCACACAACTATTTGCTTGATTTCCCCGAGTATGAAATGATGTCGATGCAAAGATGTTGAGCTTAATTTGCCTTCATGTATTTCATGCTTATTATTTCAGAGATCATTCTTTTCATGATACTCAGTGTCAGCAAAAGGGTGGAGTCTGTCCTTCACTAATGAGAGCATACATCTCTGGACAAAATCCTGAATGCTGATTTTGAACAAGGAGGAGTTAATTTTCTTTCTAGTGGCCAGTATGGGGCTGTGTTTTGGATTTGTGCTGAACAACAGGGTTGCTGAACAACACAACAGGATTGATAAAATACAGATGTTTTTGTTATTGCTGAGCAGTGCTTGCACAGAGCCCAAGCCTTTTCTGCTTTTAATACTGCCACAGCAATGACGATGCTGGAGGTACATGGGAGTTTGGGAGAAGACACAGCCAGGACAGCTGATCCCATCTGACCAATGGGATATTCCAAAATACATGACATCATGCTCATTATATGAAATGGGGGGAAGAAGGTGGGGGATGTTTGGAGTGATGGCATTCGTTTTGCCAAGTTACACACAATGGGGTCCTGCTCTCCTGGGAATGGTTGAACACCTGCCTGCCCGTGGAAAGCAGTGAATTCATTCCTTGGTTTGCTTTGTTTTCATGTGAGGCCTTCGATTTTCCTATTAAACTGTCTTTATCTCAACCCAGAAGTTTTCCAGCTATTATATTTTCTATTCTCACCCTGTTCCTGCTGGTGGGGAGTGAGTGAACAGCTCCATGGGGCTTGGTTGCTGGCTGGGGTTAAAGCATGATGCCCTGACAGAACCATCACAGCCAGCTGTCCCTGGTCCCTAGAATGCTCTCTTTGGACAGCTTTTTTAAACATTGAAAATATATGCATCTACTTCCTCTAGTAGTAATTATGATATTAATATTCATAATCATCATGAGTATTTTACAGTAAGAGTAATTGCAAAATATTCCAATGAATTGGCTTTAAAAAGTCTGTCAAATATATAAAGTGAAATCAGCCATAATGGGATGACATCATCCATTTTAGCAAGGCACCAGCCTCTGAGATCCTTTGCTCTGCTGTGTTTTGTTGAGTGTTGCTTACTGACTCTCCACCCTTTTAATGAAACAAACAAACGTTTGAAATAAATCCCTGGCAGAAATGTGTTTTTCCATAAATCAGTTTCTATACTAAAAAAGGCCTTTACAAAAGAATGTTATTCATAAACCCAGTTTTTGATGAACAGAAACAGTCAATAAAATGTCAATCGTTATTTCAGTGATCCCTAGTGCAAGATTTTATTTAAATATTCATATTTTTATTAAAAATATTAATCTTCAAATTTGCTAGGGAGAAACAATAACTATTTCCATATCTTAGTCTTCCGGTTTTCTTAATTGGATTGCCAAGAGAGTGGCTATATTGGTTAAAAGGGAAAACTGACTGTTAAGCCTGTTGACCCAGGTTGTTTCTTCTTTGAAGAAAAAAATAAATCTTGGGCATTTATAGAATAGTTTTCCTCCTTATCATAACATGAACGCACTATTTTCCTATTAAGGAAGATACTGCGAGCCAACTGAATTATGAATTGCATGCACAAATATTGCTTCAAGGGCCTAGTTTAATTTCATGTTTCAGAAGACCTACTGAAGACTTTATGTCGTTTTTCCTTATTTGCACATTAGTGTCATAGTTTAGTTTATTGAAATAAATTATAGGAATTAATTGTTTCTCCAGAAAAAAAATCATGAAGGCAGTCAGTAGGATTATGAAGTGTTGAACAACTTTTCCTGCACTAAAGCACAGTAAATGCCACCTCCAAATTCCCTAATGCCTATTCATCGACTACGTTGTTCTTTGCTAACTCTTCCTAACCCACTAAAAATCAAAAATTTTGTTATCTTTCATACTTATTTTTTAACATTAAAACATAGAGCCATTTTTTCAAATTTTAAATTTGAAGACACCACCACCCATATGCAAATTTCTTCTTGAAATAAAGATGAAAATTCAAGAAATTTTACATTATTGTAATATTCAGCCCAAAAGAATAATTTATCTTACTTTTTTTCTCCATTATAATTCAACATATTCAAGAAATTACATGATAGGTTCTCTTTTTATGTCAATAGTTTTGACTGCTGTATTTATACACAGCTTAGAATTATACTGAAATGCTATAGTTTTCTAGAAATGTTTTAGTTCGTTCGTTTGTTTGAGTTTTTTTTTGTTTTGGTGGAGGGTTTTTTGTTTTTGTTTGTTTGTTTGTTTGTTTGTTTTTTCTGCATGGGAAATGTTGGATTTTTAATTACAAAAAAAAACAACAAAAAAAAAAAACCAAAAAAAAAACACTCCAGGTGTCCTAGTTACAGGGGCCAGGACCATTTTATCAGTATGCAGGTATAACCAAAGCTATGTATTCTACACCTTCTATGTAATTTCTGATGGACTGTTAATAATGGATCATTTGCAGTAGGTGCCCCGGGCACACCTGACCCCTCAGGCTACAAGCTGGATTTTAAAGAACCCTGCGAGGCATGGGAATGTATTTCTCTTCACACCAGTGACTCAGCTGTGATAATCCCACTCCAGGGAGGCATTAGCACCATCACACCCAGCCTGAGGGCTCATGTGGGCTAATAGGCAGCTGCAAAGACCTGGACCACCAAAGATTCCAAAACTATCCCATGACTCACAGAGTTAAATCACCCATTGTGAAACCCCCTGCCCTGGGGAAGGCACTGGTCATTCCCACCTGAACCTAAGCATATATAGTCTTTGGGTTTTGGAGCTTTGAGTACCACTCGTTAGATCCAGAGGAAAGCTAGAACCTCAACACTACTGCGACTACTACTCTCGACAAGACTGTGACCGCCACTCTCGACAAGACTGCAACAGGTTCTCACCAAGAGGTTTTCCTTTCCTTTTACCTTGTACTCAGGGGGACCACATGGCACCCAGCACAGGGGCTAACAACACCATTCTGTTCATGCCCCAGGATGCTGGATGATACATCTATCTTTGAGGGTTAAACCCCCATTTTCTCTGTATCCTTGTGTTTATTGTAATCCTTTCAGTTAATTGTAACTCTGACTTGTGGTCTCTTCTGAGCTGGGTTCATTTCTCCCACTAGTTTACTTTTAAACCAGCATACCAAGATTAAAAAAAAAAAAAAATGAAGAAGGAATATCAACATGCTAAAATACTGTCATTTACTGTTTGAGATTTCCAGTGTTACTGCTTCATGTTCCTTTGGTTTGTTTGGAGTTTTGCAGGGCTTGTGCGTGCATAGATCAGTCTTGCAAAATGAAAATCATCTCTTCTACATCAAGCCCATCTTGAAAAATTATAATGAGAGCACATTCAAGCTGTCTTGGGAAATACAGCATAGTGGAAGGCTCTAGTGAGTACAACAGAGCACCAATGAGCACAAAAGTCTTTGAAACATAATTTTCAGGAGTCACAGATGAAGCTCTTGTGAACCATGTAGTTTTAGTTTTGAGACAACCACATAGCAGTTTTATGAAACATTCTACAGACTTGGGGGTGAAGGAGAATCCTAAATCAAACCCCTAAACCCTATTGTTTTCTCTGAAGAACTTTTCAGTTGGGGGAATTCCAAAATCTAATTATACCAAAATCCATACAATGTATTATATTAACAGACATAGACCACAAATAAACATCAATAATTATAGATTATGTATAAATTGTAGATAAATTATTGATATAGGGTTCCTAAGCATCCTGGCTCTGCATGTCCCCACCCATGCATTGCACTCTCTTATCTCTCAGGTGAATTTTTCCAGCCAAATGCACTAGGTACCAAGTGTGCTGTGGTTTATTGTTCCAGCAAGTCCTTTTGTTGAACATACAGATGAGAGGAAATCTGGGTTTGAGTAGGGCATACTGAAACATTTTTTTGTGACAAAGAAACAACAAAAGGCTTTGATGAAACAGGAAGAAAACAGATGTGGGCAGAATAGCTGGGTCCTCCATTTCTCCAAGGAATTTAGTTATGTAGTGGGCCTGTTCATGAAGTGTTCAGCTTCGGTTTTCAACTGTGGTGCCCTGATCATGCTCTGAAACCTTTTTCTCTATGTCTTCCTTCCCCTGTACCCTCTACAACCTCTCTTCTCCGTGTTCATCCCTATTTCAACAGTCTCAGACCTACTTGCTTTCAGAAAGTAGGCCCTAGTGATAGCTATGCATTAAGGCCTGTCATCCTTATGTTGTCCTGTGAAGGAGGGTAGGGGATGTGTTGAAAACACACAGTTTATGTAAAGACACACACCCGTACAGACAGACTATGCATGGGCTAGGGTTTCAGGAGTAGCATCTAGCTCCAAAATGTTGATTTCTGAACTTTCTTCTGAATCCCAACCAAATCAGGGATAAGGACTATGACTCCCAGCCCACTTACGCCCTGCCCCAGCTGACACAAATGTTAAATTACATTCTTCTTTTTAGGATTTGCTGTTGGGTGCCTTAGAGGTGTCCCTGCTAACACCCAGGCTTGTGAGTGCCCTCCCTTGGAGCACTCCAATACCATGTTCGACCATTCCCTGTACTGTATTATACTGTGGAATTAGGTGCCACAGGGGACTATGTTCACACCATATGTCAAGTTCAAGTCAATACTGCATCCCTATTCCTGTTAGTTCCTTCCATGGCTCAACACAGGAAGAAAACCTTACTAAGGAGGCCAGAGAGCAACTGAAGCACCCTGCAATTCAATTACATGACTGGCATGGCATTTGTTGACAGGTTTAGCTATGCACAGTCACAAAGCCATTTTCAATGCATCTGCACTCTGGAGACACTTTCCCTAAAACCATCAATGCACAGGAAAAGCTTGTTTCACTGCAGCAATGAACAACACAGCACGAGGAATCATGTTATGAAGAGAGCATCTCTGTCTGTAACTGCCTGTGGAGTATGTTCTGTATGGAAATAGGAATAAAAACACGGGGGGGGGGCGGGTAGGGCATTCTTTGTGTTTCAGTTTTGAAATGTAATAGTTTCTAAAAACTGCCACAGGTATGGGGAGATGCCTGCTATCTGTATATACGCAAGGAGGACAGAGAGAAAAAGACAGCAGACTTTATACAGGAGGTTGACAGCTCGTTTAGCTGGATCCATGTTACTGGAGCTCATAAAACAAAATACATTGGAAGCAAACACTTGAAAAGGCTCTATGCACGTTATATATGTCATGCATTTTTACATTGAGAGTTTTTCTTGATCTACTAGAACAAATTTAGGACTCTGTTTAATTCCTAAAAGGTATCACAGGTGCTATAAGTGTAGATCTTGTAAATGTAAGTGCAGTATCTTATACTTCTTTTAAATGAGCTACCAGATATTTTAAATTTCAAATGCCATCCTTGGAAAAAACATTTCCTTATTGTAGTGTCGGGAAGGGTTAAATTACCACTGAATTATCCTACAATTCAGATCACTGTTTAGATCTTTCATTTATATTTTTGCTTTATTGATTTTTCACATTGTTGCCACTAGAGCTTGCTACAGTGCAATCAGATAGACTTTAATATATTAATTTCAAATCACTGAGCAATGTAGATATCAAATTTCCATATCTCTACCTTGTAATCCCCAAATTAAAAGAAGGATTTTAATGTGTAGGGAAGGTAAATTTCACAGTGGCCATCAGATAATTATATAGGGATGTTGTTCGGTGTTTTTCAGTATTTGCTTTGAGAATCCCATTAGCCTGGACATATGAGACAAGCTGAGAGAGACTTAGACAGAACCGTATTCCATCATATTATGTCACTCTGTTAAAATCCAATTATTTAATGAAGTAAGGCATTTTAGCTGGGCTTTAATTTTAAAAGAGCAGCAACAAAGTTTCAACAAAGTCAAAATAACTAATTTTGACATTTTAATGAAAGATTTTCAATTTTTCCTTGGTAAAACTTTTTATTCTAAAATCCTGGGGCTTTTGTACAACAATTTTACATTTTTAAGTTGAACAGAGAAATAAAATTTTTTTCAGTTACTAGAAAAGCATATCTTTTTCTGTCCCACTTCTTCTGGAATCTTTTCTCAGATGTAAATTTAAAAAGTCTGGTTTACTTTCCAACTGAAACTAGGTTATATTTCAAAACCTATGAATTATTGGCAAAATGATGTACTCTATCATTCATACAGCTCTTCCTGTGTCAAGTCATTAAGTAAGACTGGGAAAAAAACAAGATTGTTTGCTCATCAAAACTGAAGATTTGCATTCCAAATATCAATACAATGGTGTCTTAAAGTTACACCACTTCAGTTTGGAACAAAAAACATTGGTGAAATCAAAGATAGGAAGAGATGATTATAGCAGTGTCCTATGAATGCATCATATTTTTGGGTACTCCATATTCCATTGATTCGTTCACTCTTGTTTTAAGTGGTCAAAACTATGGATCATTCAGTCAGGTGGTTATTTCAAGTCTTGGTATGGCCTAATGACTAAAGCCAACATAGTTCTAATCCTCCCTTGTAGGCATGAAATCACACACTAATTTGAAGGCTTTTGAAGGAATATTATGTGCAAGGGAACAGTTTATATGGAAGCCTGTTCCAAATGAGAATGTGGTACTACTTAATGTGAGCCCCAGTTTTGAAGACGGCAGCATGAGAAGGTGAAAAAAAGTGAAAGATATGAAAATGGCAGTGGAACTGCAGAGTACTTTTTCTTTGAGTAAACTGATGCACTGATAGAGAAACTGATCTAGTCAAAATCAGGGGAAGATAAAAAGCTCTACACAGAAAGGAGCACTGATTCCAGGGATATTAGGAGGTAGCTAGAGGATTTACTACAGGGGACCCCTTCTACTTTCTCTTATGTGTTCTCTTCCCAGCTTTCATTGTACTATTTGATTCAGCATGGTACAGCGATTTAATGTTTTCTTTAATTATTCCTCCCAGTGCAGGAGAGACAAACAAACTCTTACTTTGTTCACCTGTCTTTTGTGGTACTTTGCACTTATTATGAGCTTCCATAGTGCATCAAACAAAGGTCATGGCAGCAGGGCCTTCCCCAAGGAATACAGAATTACACTGGCCTTCATTGCATGTTCCTTCCAAAGTTCTTCCATGCTCTGCTGTCCCCAAGAGCTTTTTTTCAATCTTAGTATTTCCTATGTATCTCCTTACTACCCAAAAGTTTTATCAAAAGCAATTAAATCCTTTTTTCTTATATTCCACTAGATCTGGGATGACTTTCTTTTCAATTAAGAGCTTCTACTCTGAGAAAAATACCTGTTTGATTCTTTTAATATTGTTAGTTCAATCTTTCTACATGCCTTCTTTACTGCTTCTCTTCCTTTTTTGGTCATTGATCTTTAAGTGGTATGGACTTGAGGTTTATTTTTCTTCTTCTGACCTTAGTTGAGATGATAATATAAAATAGACCAGATAGCCTCTACAGTACTCCATGGAAAACAATTCCTTCAGTATTTTTGTTATTTTATGAATTTACTTGCAATACTTTACATCACTATTTCAACAGGAATATAATAAATCTCACAGAGGATTAGTTAGAAGGATGTATTGTTGGATAGGAGCAGGAAGGAAAACATTTACCTCCAAAATTCAGAATCCTGTTGGCTCTCCTGTTGGCGGATGCCACCTTCATGTATATCATAAAGCATTCTAAAAAGGGTGACATTAGATGCGTACATGAGCAATGCAGTAATTTTTTTTAGTCATCAGAGCCAAAATAATACAGTGTTACTTTTTTCCTTCCTTTTTATTTTTCAAGCATTTTCCAAATCAGATACTCTGTATGCTATTTGTGATCCAGCAAGGAAGTAGAGAAAGAGAGCCACCAACGAGAGTTGTAAATGAGTGTATTTAGCATTGCTTAAAAATATCTGTTTCCTTTACATGTTCTTGTTTTTATGATTTACAGGCTTATAAAAGGAATTAGGGATAAAAAAATGTGATGCATGAGTGAAAGAATCTCTTTCCTGATTCAGACAATGTAGAATGATGAAAATGCTGGACTATATTTACAAGACTTCTTCACTTAGATCATACTAAATAGTCCACAGTCCTCATGAATATGGCATCCTAACTCTCTACATGTATGGCTGAACATGGGCAGACAGAAATGGATCACCTCATAAGATTTTTTTTGTACCATACTTACTGTGCAGGATAGCATGTGACAGTACCATAACAAGTGAGTTGGAGTTCAGACAGTTGCTCTTTACAACGCAGAAACCAATTTTTAATTAATCCTATGGAAATCAAAGACTCAGAGGGGAGGTCATTGGATTTTAGAGTACTATGCATTAAATGAAAGACTCACACATGTTTTTTACTGAGAGTGAAATGCATTAATCAATTGATTTTTACTTTGATCACTAAAAATCAATGGCATCACTCCTCTGTGTTTTCTCTATACACATTCTGGCCATATCTGATTTTACCCATTTCATTAACGCAGAAGGTTCTTTGTGTGATATTTCAGTATTTCTGAGATTCAGCTCATATTTTTGGGGGAGCTTATAATGTATTTTATGCTGTAGAATGTTGTCAGTGGAAATGGACTACAACACAATTATGTCACATGATAGGATCTTTCTTGCTCGCTCTGATGGTTTCCATTCCCTACTGAAAGAAGTCATTCTCATAGAAGAGTTAATACTGCGCTCCCTGACCTTCACAGAGCATTCTTCTCTCTTTCTCACTCAGTGTGCCATCTGTGGAACTAATTTTGGTTATGCAAGGGTGTTCCACTAAGATTATTCTGGACCTCTACTTCATGGTATAGGATGCAATCTGATCTGTAAAAAAATAGGCCATGGCTGATTCATATAATTTCATTTGCATGTGGAACCAAACTGTTTGGTGACAGATGAGAGCTATATTTAAATTGTGATATTTCAATGTCTTATGATTTTTATTTTTTTAATTTCTAGGGGGTTTTTTTGGTTTTAAGGTATTCTTGCTTATAAATGCAAAGTTATTAAGAAATTATATTTTGTTTAATATTGTTAAAATGAACAGTGTAATTTTTGTATTTGATTTTTCTGTCCTAGACAGCCTGAATTCTTTTAAAAATTTCAAAATGTTTCATTATGCGGAAAACTATTTTCATACTAGTTCCAGCATCAAATTTATGCTGTGGACATCAATGGTAATTCATTTATATTTTCTGATATTTCATAATTCTTTTATTATCTGAAAATTCAGTAATAAACCAATGTGTACTTTTTTTTCCTCCCATTATTTTCTGTTGTATTTCATGAAAACCAAGTGGGTTTTTTTCCCCCTTAAAATTCTATCAGGTTAATATCTTCTCTTTAGTCTATGCTATGGCTATTTCTACTATATCGAACTATGGACTCTAACACCTCTGTCTTCACAGTACTAAGCCTGGTAATGAACTAGTAAATTTATTCCCTTCCACTAATAATGTAGAGTAAATATAGAGAGAATTTTCATATTTCAGGGCACCCTTCACTTCATTGGGTGTTCCCAGATTGCTTCTTTTACTTCTGGTAACTGAAAAAACTGTGCAATTTTCCTTACAAATTTAAAAGAAGACAAAAACAGTAGGATAAATCTTCATCTTGGTATTCAGTATGAATGACATGAAACTGTTCTGTTGTGGAAGCAAGGGAGTGTCTTAACTCACATATTTTTCTTCTGGAAAAGAGTAAGTCATTACAGCCTTTTGACAATGTAGCTCAGTAGTCCTTATTGAAGAACTGACTGTTTCTTGTCCATGTTCTTTTTGTTGGGGTGGGATTTTTTTTTTCTTTCTTTCCCCCCTGAGGAAATAGGAAGTTCCTGAAAGGGAAGAACTGACAGCTTTAATTCATGGGAAATAAATACAAGGATATCTGCAGACTTTCACAACACTGCTTCACTGTGCTGTCTTCTGTCCTTACAGAATTTCTGTTCTAATTGCATCTAATTTTGGACATAATATTTTGCAGTATTAGGACATAGCGTGACACACATACATGCTCTGTTGGCTTATTGATGTCCACCTTCAACATTTGCTAAAATCATGTCTCTTGGCTAAAGAACAGCCTCACAGATTCAGAATAAAAATAATCATCCTAAACCCTGTGGAGCATGGGTATAGCAGCATGATTTTTGATGGCGTGTGTTTGATTTTTGTATAACTTTATAATCTTTCCTGAACAACATAATAAAAGTCCTATACCTATAAAATAGACTGACTGAATGATGAAGGATAAAAAATGTGAGGAAAACATTCCATGTTGATGTAAATCATTGTGCTGGTTTTGTCTGGGGTAGAGTTAATTCTTCTCTCAACGACTAGTATGGGACTATGTTTTGCATTTATGCTGAAAGCAGGGTGGATAATATAAACGTATTTTTGTTATTGCTGAGCAGTGCTTACACAGAGCCAAGGCTTTTTCCGCTTTTCACAGCCATGGTGGCAAGAAGTTGGGAATGCATGGGAGTCTGGGAGGAGACACGGCCTGGAGAGCCCGGAGACCATAACTGACCAAAGGGATATTCCATACCATATGGCATCATGCTCAGTAGATAAAACTGGGGAGAAGATGGAAAAAAGGGGACATGTGGAGTGATGGCATTTGTCTTCCCAAGTATCCATTATGTGTGATGGGGCCCTGCTCTCCTGAAGATGGCTGAACATCAGCCTGCCCCTGGGAAGCAGTGAACTAATTCCTTGCTTTGGTTTGTGTGTGTGGCTTTTGCTTTCTCTATGAATCTGTCCTTAGCTCAACTCATGAGTTTTCCAGCTTTTACCCTTTCAGTTATCTCCCTGATCTTGCTGGTGGGGGAGTGAGCGATTGGCTGCATGGGGCTTAGTTGTTGGCTGGAGTTAAATCATGACAACTTTCCTCATATCTCCTTGCACAGCTTGTAGTCTTCTTCTTCCATTTTTACAGGGTATAAAGTATGCAATGAATTGTGGGTTTGTAAAGCTGCATCGACTTCCACACTGATTTAGGAAAAAAAACAATTGTTCAACAGATATTGAGGTAGTCAAAGAGAAAAATGGAAGCAGAGAGAGGGAGTAAGCACCCATGTAATCTGATAACTTTTAGGATATTGTCAATATTGTTGCTGAAAAATATTTCCAAATACAGGTAAAGTGTTGTTGATTTCTACATAAAACCCCAAAACCTTTACCATATATTCTTCTATGCTTTCCCTATATATGTCTCAAAAGGGCTGCTGTTGAATGCAGTGCTGAGTATAAAGTTCTCGATTGTCTGGTTTTGGATGGGTTTTCTTAAATATTTTAAACTTTGCATTTTCTAGAACTATGATGCAATATTTTACTTTGTCCTCAAATACAGTGTCATTGGGGCAATTTCTACATCTGTTGCGACTTCTTTGCTGCCTTCCCAGGGCACCAGCCCTGCATCTGGAGAGGCATCTTTCTTGGTGATGGAACTGCTGTGATGCGAAGAAGCCACCCTTTTCCTTCTGTCATCTCTGATCCTCTTTCTCCTTCTGCCACCTGGGACCTGGCTGATTGTTTTATACTGCATGCTAATTAGGTTTGACTATGTTGAGATTTGTTTCCCTTTGTTTCTATGGCTTTTTTTGTGCTTTTATTTACATTCTCTAAACTGTGTACATGAGGTATCTCATCACTGTGTATGTACCAAACAATCATTCACTTTCTAACTGCTTACAGAATAACTGATTTCACTCGAAATTTTGAAGTTAATCTCTTTGGGTCTCTTCAGTCTCTGCACTGGAAGACATAGCAGAATATCATCTGCCCTTAGATTTTCATGTGCTTCCTGGTGATTTGCATTGAACCTGACAATATTAGACTGCACGTTCACTAAAAGCAGGGCTTTTGTTTTCCTGGCTGATTTTGAATACGATGGTTGCAGATCACCATGAAGTTGTAGACTTTTTGATTCTTTGGATGAAGTTTCAGGTTGTTTCTTTCCTTCTAGGGCTTTTTGTAAAGCCTTGAGAAACAGAATCTTGAGACTGTCCAGGCACACACACTCAGGATACAGTAATGAGAAAGTGCACTACGAGGCCAGAATCCTAAATCGGGCACTGAGTGCAACATTCTGACCCTGAACAATTTGGATAGCTCAATATGATGCAAATTATATTTTAAGTAAGATTTTGGTGGCAATATGCTCCCACAAAAGATATTTTTTTTTATTCCTACTAGAAAGAAGAAAAATTACAGCATTAGTCAGATTCTACAGACTATTATATTCAAAGCCCCTTTTTCTCTGGGGAAGGCAGAGACTTGTGAATGATTTTTGATTATTCTCATTTATAATTTTTTCATTTGATGTCACTGATGCAAAAGCAGCAGCTTTGAATCCTTTGCATGACACACACATCTTGCAAATCATAAAATAAAATAAAACCAGACAAAAGGAATGTACCAATGAAAGGGGGAAAAGCAATATTGCTAATGTCACATAAAGAAAAAGATTGAAAGACCACACATATTTTTCTATCACAGACGAGGTTATGCAGCTTCTGCTCAAGGGATGTTAAGCCCCTGTGTGGAAAGGCAAATAATCTTAAAAGCCTTGAGTGCCATGTCCACCAGAGATCTGAAAATAAGATTGCTTTATATCTCATTTTAAAATCTAAATATTTTAATGAGCATTTTATCTCAATGTTAACTTAAAGTATTCAGGTATATATTCAGGCAGAATTATCTGGTTTCTGTTTATATTTCCACTAGTATTTTCCTCATATTTGCGGACCAGTAGATCTTTAAGGATTGCTTGGAAGGTTAGCAGATAAGAATAAGACTCTGCCTATTAGGACCAGAAGGGCATCTGCAATGTCATTTTAAACCAAAGTCTTAGACATTATTTTTCTGCCATTTGACAAATTTAAAAAACTTCTTCAGGAGAAAAAAGATTGTAATCACTTACTTCAAATTTGACTTTTATGTTGGAGATTTTCAGACTTTTAGAAGCAAGTTGAGGTAACTTTATGTAAATTTCCCTATAATATGCAAGAAGGGGATAACTAAGACAGCTTTAATTACTTTGGGGCCTTTTAAAAACAAATGGCATTTTATCAGCACAAAACATTAGTGCACCACAGAGAAAGCAGTATCTGGCCAGTCTGGAAGATTATAGAAAAAGATCTGTGATTATGATGGACTTATAAACTCTATTATGGAGTGGACTGTAGGAGAACGGAGTTACACAAAATGGGAAAAGGACAATGAGACTGCTTGACGAGACCAAGGAATCAAGAAGGAGAGCTACAAGAATGAGCTATCCTGCACAAGAGAAAGTTTATTGCTGTATATCGGTGTTAGAAATAGAGTTGGGGTTTTGCAGAAGCCAGAGGAACACACCAATGCAGCTGAATTTATTAAATAAAAAGTTTAGTTTTGCTTAGAAGACTTTGCCCCCTTCTGGATTTTATTGGTAAGCGTGAGCATTTCTCACATGGGTTGTTATGGGTTTCCCAGTTTATGAATTCACAGTTGTAAAGTTAAATAGCATTGTTGCATGCTATACAAAATGGAGTTTGGTTTTCTCCATCATGTTATCCCCGCTCCCTGATTGGACAGATTCTGCCACAGTGGAGCTTTTCCTGTGTATGGTTATCTCCACCCTTGTTTACCCTTTATGGTTGTGATCCTCCCGTGATTTTTCTTTCTATGTAGGAGGATTTGCATGCTCCTCCTGCAATCCACCCACTTTCCAGAAAGTTCCATGCCACCCTTATATAAACTGGTGCCATTTTAATAAATGTGCCATTCCACCATCCATCATATGCCTGCCTGGAGTGTGCCTGTCCTTCTTACCCCCGAAGGGACTTGTCAGTGGACTGCTAGAATTAAGTTGCAGTCCATGACAGCTGTCAGTTCTTTTAAACAAACTTTCTGTAGGCTACGCAGATTAGCCAAAATTTTTCCCAGAAAATATTCTGCATAGCAGGTGCTAGGTATAAAGTCTGAGCTTATTCCAGAGCCACTCTGGTCAAGGCATTGGCTCTCTAAGTCATTAAATCTTTAAAGACATGAATTGTGGTTCCTGATCAGTTACAGTAGCAGAATAAGCCATCAGAGAAAGTGCTAGACTCACAGAACAAGGAATTCTGAGCTGTCCCTGGCTGAAAAGGCAGCTCAAGGGTTTCACATGAGATCGTCATACATCAGTTTACCTTATGGATTTGTAGTGTTATCACATGGGATAGGGTGAATTTTCTTTTTAGTAGCTGGTACAGTGCTGTATTTTGGATTTTGTATAAGAATAACATTATTAACAGAACGATGAGTTAGTTGTTGCTAAGTAATGCTTGCTCTAAGTCAAGAACTCTTCAATTTATCATGCTCTGCCAGTGAGGAGGTGCACAAGAAGCTGGGGCTAACCTAGCCAGGACAGTTGACCTGAACTTGCCAAAGGTATGTATTCCATGCCATAGAATGTCCTGCTCAGTATAGAAACTAGTGGAGTTGGCCAGGAGCCACTGATTGCTGCTAGGGACGGGCTGTGTGTTAGTCAGTAGGTGCTGAGTGATTGTATTGTGCATTATTTGTTTCTCTTGGGTTTTATTCCTCTCTCTCCCCCCTTTATTACAAATATTATCATTGCTATAATAATAATAATAATAGCAATTTATTGTATTTCAATCATTAAATTCTTCTGATCTCAACCCATGACTTTTACTTTTTTTCTGATTGCCATCCCCACCAAGGCGGGGTGAAGAGGGAAGTGAATGAATGACTGACTGGTACTTACTTGCTGGCTGATGTTAAACCATGGCAGGATTATATAGTGCTGTGTGGCTTTTCCAGCAACACTATGGGTACTCCTTAGCACCACTGGAAAGTACAATGGAAACCTTTCTTGCTTGGTGCAGTTCAGACTATATTATACAGATCGAACTCAAGCTCTCTGGAACAAAGCTCTTTGCAAGAGACTTCACCGTTCTTCCAATATGTCAGGGAAAACAACAGTCCACTAATATAGACACTTGAAAAGCAGCTCAGTCCTACCATAGGCAATTAGCTGTGAAAGGTGACATGGAAGAATAAAATGCAATAACTTTAATGAAGACTTTCTCAGACAGAAAGGTTCTCAGGCCAGAAGTGGTCATTATGGTAATCTGTTCTGAACTTCTGTAAAGCACAGGACACAGTATTTCATTCAGAGAATCCTACAGTAAGACCAATACTTAACAACAGCTTCAACAAAATGTCAAAATTTAGACTTTCTTAAGGATATTCAACCCTTTAAGTTCAGAATAATCACATGTAAGATCCTCAAAATGTGCTGTTATATTTAAGCAACAGATTTTCCTTTTATGTTTTAATTGAAACTGGCATATGTTGCTGGCATTTTGAATAGTGTTGCCTTCCATACCATTCAAGTCTGGCATAGGAAAATGCCATTCTCTTCCTTCTTATTTCAGTCAGATTTTTGATTTTTTTTTTCTACAATAGATAATAAATAATGTGCATATATTTAAAGACAATTATGTCCGAACAAGTGGAGTAAATAGCTAATTAAAACATTCCTATTCTCAGTAGTCAAGTCAATACTCACCCACATGAAGTCCAGAAGAAAGCAGGGGTGGACATTCATATTTCTGACAGGGTGTTAGCATAGCATGTTAATGTAAAGTTTGGACAGAGTGAAAATATAATACGTGTTATTTCCATGTTTTTTATGATACTGACTTTTAAAAAGGCAAGTTTCACTGATAATTCTTTTATTTCCGTTCAAGAGACTTGTATTTCATCTCTCATTTGACAAATAAGATTCTTTGTCATGGTTTGGATTTTTCCATTCCCTGAGTCATGACTGCCTTCAATTTCTGGAAGAATTATTTTGAATTGAAACTGACACTGAAGTCACTTGTCTTTACAAATATAAAAGTCCCTTTCTTCCTAATACATAAAGTGTCTACCCAGAGAGCATTTGCTATTTGGTTTTTGTGGGTAGGATATCACATATGTGCAATTAATTGTCTGCTTTTGTCGAAAGACTAAAGGCAAGAGGCTTTTGTTCTCTGCAGAGAGCAAGTCATGTTGAGTGAAGCAGCTCTTTCCATATCATACCAGCTTAAGATATATCTTTTCTTATGACTATGACTTTTCTTATGACTTAATTACTATTCTTAGAATAGTAATTAAGGTGAGAAATTTTGAATTTTAGAATTCTCCAAGGGAGAATAATACTGTCCAAAATTTGCTGTGTTATATATGTCATTCTCATTCCCATCTGAACTTTTTTATGACTTGCCCTTCAAATTACCTACAGTACAATTTGTCTTCTGTTAACCTCTCTGTTCTTCCTATAAGTCTAATTTTAAATCTATCCACATAACATATATATTATATATATTATGCATTCTATAGCACTCCGCTGCCCTTTCAACCCTTAGCTTTCTTTTTTTCCTACCTTGTTGGCCTTGAATATCTTCCTGCTTCATATTGGCTTTATGACCTTGTGGCCTTTTAAATTCTTCCCTTTAAATACATTTTATTTCTGGTTTGCAGTTTAACTTCATACACAGTTTTTATTGGTGAAATTCCTGTAAAATTAATTTTAATTTTGCACATTTTTATTGTTGTTTAGACATTTTATTTACATCATAGGATGAACTAGACTCTACAGGTGCAAAAATGTGTAGTCCTCAGAAAACCATGAACCTAAACACTATCATCTCCTGTTGAGAAGTGTTAAGCTATCTGCAATTTACTCTGCTCTCACTGACAACACTGGGCTTCAGATGTTGGGCTTTGGTATTCACACCCTGAAGTCAAGATTCATCTGACATTCATCTAAACATCATGTGTCCAGATTAAGCCAGTCGTCTAACTTTCATCTGTGGCATTAAAGATGGAAGATGACTAGTACATCCTACAATGTATGACAACTGAAGGAAACAGTGTCTTCTTTCCTCTAATGAAGGAAAATTCTTCAAATCAGAAGATGTGAAATGAGCTATTCACTTGCTAGTTAACAAAACTAGGTGAAAGGAAGTGGATTGCTGGAGAGGGAAAAAAAAGAAATATTTCACTTAATTATAACTATTAACCTAGACTGATTTGGACAGA
>JAWWMO010000083.1:102552648-102568713 GCA_035047845.1 Dendrocincla fuliginosa
CCTAGACTGATTTGGACAATTTGTTTTGCCTTTTTCAGGATTTTGCCTTTTTCAGGATTTTTCAGGATTTCTTCTAGTCTACCAGTGCATATCCAAATCAATGTTAATGTCAATACTTCAGCTATCATCTTCTCCATGCAAAACAAATATTCTCGCTAAGTGTACAGAATGGTTTCATAACCTGAATGGGGTTTTATGCTCCATGAACCTTACACCCAGACAGTAATGCCAGTTTAAGAGTAGATCTTCTTAGAAAAAAAATTATTGTTGGCATCGCCTTTGTCTCATCCAGGGGTTCAATAGCATCCTTTTCTATATCTTCAACATTCTTGAATGTTCATAAACAAATCCTTTGTGTAAAAATCTATGAGGGACCTTGCAAAGCACAATGTGAATGTGAAAGTTGGCCCAGTTTATTTCACACAGCAGAGTTATTGAAATCCTCTTCAACATACATAATTCTGTCAATTTTTGAAAAAAACCCAAAACATTCGTAGGTTTTTCTGTGATACATTAGTGAAGAATAATTTAACCACAAAAATTCTCTGGATATTTCTATAATGAGAAGGAGTATACGACAGGCTATTTGAACATGAGGAACTGTTAGTGAAATGTGATTTTTAAGGGTTAAATTTAAGGGTGCTCTGTGTTTTTTTTCTGCATGTGCTAGATGTAGAATTGTGACTTTGCTGCTGAGAAGGCTGCATTTGAAATGCACAAGAGACAGCTGCAATTCCTTCCATACTATAGGTAATCCTGATAAACAGGCCTCTCATCCTGATAGATACATAGATAAACAGAATAAGAAGCTAAGGTGATAGCTTTGGATCATAATAGCTTCTTTTTACCTAAAACTCCCACAATTACAATCTTTGATGCTCGTAACTTCATGAGTTTATAGTGAAAATATGAAACAACGACTAAAATTAAAAGGGAGAGAGTATACTCAAGGATACAACACAAAGAGAAACCATCTTTAAAGATCCTCATTATTTTGAGGAGAGAAGCTGGCATTTAACTTTTTGATTGCTAGAAAAAAGTGGAGAGAAATTTGTACTTCTATTGATCTTGTCTGGGAGTATTCAATATTAAAAAGATGTGTGGCCAGAGGCAGGGATACTGGGGTGATTAAAATCCTTCAGTCCCCTTCAGTAACAATGACTAATGTTGCACATACGCTAGTATACCACGGGAGCTAGGCAGTGCCTGTGCCCCAGTGCTCATCAAGTTTTGAATGACAAAGCTCGTGGGAGTCCCACAGCTCCCTGTAGCTCAGCACCTACCTGCTCTTGGAGAAGGCAGAGTCAGGGTCCAGGGGTGCAGTTGACAAGGTAATGGATGCTCATATTTAACACTTCAATCTGGAAACGTCAAAAACTCTGCATGGAAAAGTAAATAAAGTTCCTGTTTTACCCAGTTCTGTGTGGCTCCCTTGATGTAGCTGCAGTACATGGGTGGAACAGGAATGCTGAAGGGCTGATGTCTCTTTTAACTATATCTAAGAAAGACTAAAAATATAGCTGGATGGAATAACTCCTTCTCAGAGAAAAAAAAAAAAAAAAAAACCAAACAAAACCAGGCCATGTATATAGAGCTGTCACAGGCTGTTTTGCCCTAGTCTGAAACAGTAGGAACTTTGGGACTAGATTTTTGAAGTTTCCCAACTTTTAAGGATCTGTCTATGACCCAAAATATTTCAGCTAAAGAAATGTTGGATTTGATAGCAAATGTTCCGTGATACTCAGTGGAGCACCTATTTTGGCCAACAGCCCCAGCTTTGAAGTTTAAATAATGCTGATCACCTCTCCAGAGTCATTTGACAATTTATCTTAGTTAATTGGGCTTCAGTTAAGGTTGAGAGATTTAGCTTGGCCTACGGCCCATCTAAATCAGAGAAGCCACAAAATATAATTTAAAAATAAATGTACAGACTCCAATTTAGCCTTTGTGGAGGTCACACATGATTTGTTTTAACTTAGGTTTAGTTTCTCATAATTTTGCTCTAAAAATGATGTCACAATAACATTCAAACTTTCACAGAGAAACTTTTAAAAGAGACATCTAGACATAGTCTTGGAGGATGATTTTAATGTGTGGAAATATATTTCATAAATAAAATAGTACTTTCTCCCTTGTTCCAACTGAAACAATGGTGTTTCAAAGGAAATTTTATATGTTTGTAAATTTTTTTCTACATTAATATATCCTTGAAGATATGCTTTAGTCCACCCCCCCTTCCTTCCCTCCCTCTTCTTTGCAATACTCCTTCCAGTATTTCACAACATAAACAATAAAAACAGAAGTGAAAACTAAGTTGCTCAACCACTTTCTTTTTTTTATTGCTTTGCCTCTGAGCAAATTAGGAAACTCTTATCAAGATGTAGACTAATGCTTTACAAGATGATCTACAGAATCCCGTAATTAAATAGAGTTTCCAGATAAGAGTATGATGATAGAAGTGAAAGACTATCTGCAGGAATTTTTGAGCAATGACAGTGATTCTAATTGAGTAATCTGGACAGGACTGTTTGAGAAAATATGAGTAACTTTATGAGTGTTCAATCTTTTCCTGTGAAAATTGTTTAGCAATGGAAAATGATTTTTGGAAATGACCTGAATCTTTTTTTCCTGCAGGAAATTATGACTTTGCCCTGTAAGACTTGTACTACACCTTTGCAGCCTTGTTCAGACTCCTCTGTCAGACTTCATATGCTCTTCAGGTATCATCAGGTTCCACTTATTGCTATGGCAGTACTGCAGCAGAGGTATCATGACTAGAAGAAAAATCATAATTTTACTGGCCATTGTGAAAACATCTTAAAACTCAGGGTATGAGTGTACTTCTGCAACATTCATCTGAGACACTTGTCACCTTCTGCTGAGAAAAGCTGACTATCCATGGATTGCAGCATGTCCAACTGGACCACTGGGTGCTCAGAAACTCTGAAAAGCCAAGGTCTTCCAGATATGACGGTAGAAAAACAGGTCCTATTTGTAAGGAGCTTAAGGTTAGTTTTTTAAAGATGAAAGTACTTAAAATGTTCTTACCATTGACTTCAAACAGTGCATTGACTTTCAAATTCATATTTTGGTACTGAGATAAATGATTTTGTTTTCAGACCTCTTTCCTTGACCTTTACTTCAGCTGCTTATTTAGACCCCCTTTTAGATTCTAAGGGTAGGTTTAAGATTCCAGGTTATTCTTTTCTTTCTGGTATCAGCTTATTATATTAATTGACAGATGTAGGGCTGAAAAGGCATATCACATCTTTGGAACAGGGGTGCAAATGCTATTTTCAGAAGGAGTCTAAATCATTTTTAAAGATTTATTGCAAGTGATTATATTGTATGAACGTAGGTGGTTTTCGACATATTTGTCAGCGGAAGAAGTCAAATATACAGGTTGGAAAAACACATATGCTTTCTCTGAGGAGTTAAAAGAGATTTAGAGAGTGAAGCATGATGAATCCAGGTTTTCCTGGTGCAGCTGAAATCCTCATTGAGCTTGGCTTCCTAGCAACAGTGCCTTCCTAACTCAAGACTGGAGACAGTACAGACAGAAATCAGTCTATCAATCATCATATAATTGATCAATCTATTGACATTCCTTAGAAGAACTAATCTATATCTTTTAGCAAAGATACACAATGACAGTAGCAATGACCAACATCATGCAAGCACTACAGAAAATGACATTTTCATCTGTGATTGGTCTATCATGTCCTGTTTTCTTTTTATGTCTCCCTCAGAATATCTGGAATGATTCAGAAACTATGAATGTTGAAAAGCATCCCTACACTGAAAGGCAAAATTCAAGGGAAAAGCCTTCTTCAAGTGCACTGCTGCCCTTCTCACCTTCTTAGGACATTTCATTTTGTTACCCTCACACTATTAATGTAGGACTATGTGCTCTCACCTTCACATATAGTACTTCAGAATCCCATTTCCCCTACCGCAACCCCACCACATCTGAAAGACTAATATCCTCTCTCCCTCCACTCAAATTTCCCCACACAGGCAAGCAATTAGTTTTGGCTGGGTTTCGAGAATAACTCTTCAGGTGCAGATATGGTAGGAGGAAACTGTATTACTTCTTGCTATGACCTGTCCCTGAAGATGAGGGTAATGGAGGAGATTGTTCATAGATCCCTTAGGAAGGATTAGAGTGAAACAACACTGAATGACTGATGTTTGTGAATATATACATATGTGTAGGGTTTATTTTAGAAAAACTTAATTGCAATGAAAGGAGGTATGTAGCCATTTTTGTCATTATCTGTAGAAATATAGCAGTATAAAAACCTAAAAAAGCATTTAAGGAAAGGTACAAAGAAAGGAAAGAAAAAGAAAGGGTATGAGTAGAAATATAGTTGATAGGAAAGATGTCACCACTGTGGATCCAGCGATGAGTCTTCATTACTGCTATTTTGATGTACATTGGTCAGTTTTGATCCATCAAAGCCATGAAACACAGAGTTCAGTGGGTTAATATGCATTTGGGTTTATGTGGGACACCCAGGTACCTCCCCGGGGCGATTGGGGTTGCGAAGTTTTACACTGTCAGATGTAACACTGTGGGTCTGTTGCAACACTATGGATCATGCACATTCCTCTGGTGGAAGGTCCCAGAAATGAGTCTGGGGACACTTCAGGGGTCTTTGATGGTTTATGACCCCTTCTAAGACATGACAGCTGCCTCTCATGTCAGTATAGTTGAACCAGTTACGCCCCATCAGAATGGATTAATAGCTTCAGGCTTACATGTGAATGTCCTGATGCATCTCCCAGAGCAGGTGGGAGCGCAGGAGGTTACAGCTGAGACAGTTGTGTAAGGGAGGACATTAGCATGATAAAAGGTCCTGCTTCTGCAGGGCCTGCTTCTTATTGTGTTCACCCTTTTCTGCCTCAAACCCCAACTTGTAGCCTCTGGTGGTGGGAGCACATTCGCTCTGTGCCCGGGCTGTTACCTTGCATCTTTTGCAAATGGCCAGTTGTTTGAGACATTAACCATCAACACTTCAAACTCTCACGCTCCTACACCTACTTCATTTTACTTCTAACTTTACTGATGCAATACTGAACAGTCCCATGACCCCAGATATCTCGGGTATAGGCTTCTCTCTGATTTGTAATATAGGAAGGTGATTTGAGGTATTTTCTTCTCACTCTCATCACCTTTACAGCTGCACTCTCCACTGCTCCTCTAGTCTGATCAGGGAGAAATCAGCAATTAATTTTTTGTTTTAAATTTACTTTTTTCACTGGATTAGTTCTTTGAGATGGATCTTAAGAAGAAGGCATCTAGTACATTTAGACTGATGAACTGATGATGAACTTGATCACAGAGCTGGTGTCCTAACTTGTATGCTTGTACAAACTTGGGCTGACCACTGCTACATTGTTCAGTTGATTTTTTTTTTAAATGAAAGCAAAAAAAATTGTTAAATTAATTTTATTTTCAATGGATCAAATTCTAAGTCAGCCTAACCTTGCATTCAGCTTCTTTGTCTACTCCATCTGCCCTTGAGAGTTCTTATCTTTTATAAGTCCCTTCTTCAGACTGTAAGGTCTTCAGGCCAAGGATCTTTTCCTCATATGTTTTTGCATCTTCATGCAAAAATATACATATTTATAAAGAGTGATCTCTACTACCTTTAAGATTTATGCTCAATTCAGATAGCTCACATAGCTGAACTAAAAAAAAAAAAAAAAACCACAAAGAAATGAAAAGATTTGGGGATAAGGCAGATGCTTTCCTTCTTGTGGGTATTTTTAGCAGTTACTAGGATAAGGTTTGTTTCCAAAAGGCTCTCCTAACTCTGAGAAGTGGCAAATCCCCTTGGCTTTTGTTGGGGATATTAGAGATCCATTTGAAAGTAGTCAAGCAAAGAATAATATATGGTGTAGCTTAACATCTTCTCAGGGAAACGGGTTTAGAATATCAATTCTGCAAGTTACTTTACATTCTCTGTTCTCAGTTCCATTCTCATGACCAAGAGTGGTAAGAGAATTTCCAGTCTAGAGCACTTAAGCTCCATGGTAATAAATCCCTTTAAGATCTATACATCAGGCTATATAGGAGTGAAATGGTCAGGCTTTTGATAACATATTTTTGTAAGATGAATATTTTTAGCTTTGCTTAGCACTTGTAGAGGAATTTTAAAGTCCCTGGGTTTTTATCTTTAGAACTACTTGCCAGATGACTTCATAACACAACAGATATGCTGTGAAGTCATCCATGACTTCAATTGAATTTGTCCTCTATGTTCAATGCTCATGCCTCAATTTCTGCACTTTTAAGTGTTTTCTCCTCAAGTAGAGGACACAGTTCAACTGCTTATGTATAGCTCTTGCAGATAAATAACTCTTATCTGTTGAAAAAACCTGTTGTCTGTTGGAATGGTTGTGGAAGGTCTGGAAGATGGTTATATTTTTTTAATCTGCAAACACCAAAGAAACCAGAATGGCAGGAGTGGCTGTCACATTATAGAGGGTCCAGAGTCCACTTTGGAGGGATACCATGTGAGCTGACTCATGACGTTTAGACTATGGCAACTGGATTGACTGGTTCTATGAAATATGGGTTTTTTTGTCTTACAAGATACTGTGTTCATGAGGTTTTACTACTTTTAAAAAAAATCTGGTTTTGAAGAGTCATAATGGAGAGTTTCTGTTCATGCAACTTAAGTAGTTTGCTATGCAAGTTGGATCTTACTGAAGCCATGGAGACAGCCTGTAGTAAAGAGGGATCTCCAGCAGGAGTTAATACTTTATGGGTAGTTCCTGAATGAATAATAATTCCAAATGTTGAATAAATAACCTGCAGTTTGTGTCTCAGCTTCTCTGTGGTATTCTGATACTGTCCATGATGTTGCAGCTTTCATGCCAGGATTCTAATGAAAGATAAAACCTTTTTTCTTTTGAATACGGAATCACATTAGAATGAACAACATTCCAGAATCATTCATTGCTTTTGCTTTTATTGATTTTAGAGAGAGATTTACGACCTTGTTTTTTCTTTGTTATTCATTTTCTTTTGTATTGTTTTTTCTTTCTGAATGATAAAGCTGTATGTATAAAAGAGTAAACCCCTCAAAATGTCAAATAAGTTTTCTCAAGCCATCAGTCAGAGAAAATGTACAGCAAACTCAATTTGTTCCAATGCACCAATGTCAAAAAAGAAGTCAGTTTATTCACGATTTAAATACATTACATAAATTTGGCATTCCAACAAATAAAATAATGTTTTCATTAAATTAGCAGTGCAAAAAGTCCAAAGATTTAACACCAAGTCTGAATAGCATGTAATGCTCTAGCAAGAGATGAAAACAACCCGTCTAGCTTCAAAGATTACTATCTATTGCAGAGATAACCTCTGCAAGGTCATCAGGGAAAATCTGAAGAAACATAGGTACAAAAAAACATTCAAAATTTCAAATCATAACACTTCTGGAATTCTGTTAAGTCCTGAGCAACATTTTGAAGGGATTATTTAATGCCTTTCTACTTTCTAGCTCTCTACTTTGTCATTTATCCTAATATGGAAGCTTCTTGATCAAACCAGCATTCTAAGGTAAATGTAGTTACTCATTGCAATTGTAGTACCACCTGGGTGCAGGAATAACTCCACACTGCTAATGATACTGTAGTCAAATAAAGAAATGGACCAAAATTCCCTCATTCTTTTATGCTTTTTTTCTTTATGCCTGAAATTTTTCACATCTTTCCAGATTTTTTTTCTCCCAAGCAGTCTTCAAGACTTCCCTTAGCTCTGCCTTTTCCCCATTCCAAAGCAACTCTGCTTTGCCTGGGATAATGATTACAAAGATGATCATAGCTAAAAAATGGCATCTTTACAGGAAACATTTAAGTGGAACAGGGCTCTTCAGCCTAAATGAATGATCTTTGAGGAAGACATTACACTTTTCTGACTTTTTAGAGGGCAAAATAAGACAGGATTTTCAAAATACCCAAAGGAAGGTGCCTATGTATCACTGCATGTAACTGAGCTCTGGAATTCGTTACTAAGACTTGTTGCATTTGCCAAAATTTTACATGGATTCAACAACCACGTGGAAGAATAAATAAAACAAAACAAACCAGCCCCTCCCTGTTCCCCTACAATTTAGGGTCATTAATAAAACAGTACGTCACTGGTGTCTTCACAAGACCACTCTCTTTTATAGATCAGTGGAGGTCTGAGCTCCAGAAAGACAAATGTTGTCCTCATCTTCAAAAAAGATCAAAAAGATGACGCAGAGCACTGCAAGCTCATCAGTCTCAGTTTGGTTCCTCAGAACATATGGAGTAATTGTTCCTGAAACACATTTTGGGTGACAAGAGGAAGGTTACCATGCTGACAGCATGGATTTACTAATGATAAATCATGCTTGACCAGCTTCATTTACTTCTGTGATGAAATACTCTGGACAAGAAAAGAACAGCAAATGTCATTTACTTTGACTTTAGCAAGGCGTTGGATGTTTGCTCCCACAATATTCTCATATGCTATTTGAAACATTATGGTCTGGGTAGATGAAAGCTACTGGCTGGATTTTAAGGCTTAGGGGGCAGTGCTTATGTCCTGGGTTACACAAAAATTCTGGCATCCACTTTTTCTTTTCTCTTTTCTCCAAATATGCTGTTATACACCAGATCAGGTCATTGGGCCATGACCACCTTGTGGACCACCTTGTTGGGAGTATGTCTGTGTGTGCGTGTCAGGGGAGGGGACCAGGCCTTTAGCACAGTGTACACATGGTCAGCCAAGACTGCCGCTGAGGTTTGTGGCCACATGGCATGAAGGCTGCGTGGGGGACCCATCATTCAATAAGGTCCCCCTGGTAACCCTCCTACATCCCACCCCTCAGAGCCTCTGACTTTGACTGGGGGACAGTGAGTGGTCAGTGAACCAGATGTCCCACCTGGGGGGAGCAGCCACAATAGCCAGAATACACAAACAGATACACATGAGGTCTCTATCGTGCCCTGGCCTGTTCTGAAGCTGCCAGCATGTGACCTTCTAAGTGGGAACTATCTTTTTCTCTCCCCTCTTTCTCCCTTTATTCTTTCTTCTCTTAATTTCTCTTTCTTTTCTTCCTCTTATGGGTAACTTAAACTCTTATTTTCAGTAAGTTGGGGGTACCTCATTTAAGTGGTGTGGAGTTTGTGTTTGCTGAGTGTAACAGAAGTTCCTTACTACAGCAATGCTTGTTAGTCTCAGTAATCTATTGTAATGCTTTTGTAAAGGTGCATGCTATCTCTGTAAAACCCTTTTTGCCAAAATGCCAATTTCCTCACCAAATTAAAAGAAATCTCTTATAGAAAATGTGTAGTTTTTCTCTGGATGTGAATTCAAGGTATCAAGGAACCAATGGCTTTACAACGGTTTGTATGGGTGAAATCTCTTGAAGCCTGAAATTAAAGTAACACCTGGTAAAGCTTGGAGCTTCTGGACCAGGTTGTAACATATGCCTTTTTTTGATTTTTGGTGTTTTGCCCTCTTTAAAGACATTGAACTGCTAGTTTAATGACTCAAACATTCAACCACCTGCAGTGGCCACCCAGGTGGTGCTGATGGCTCAGTCAACAGTGTGCTTTGCTAACAATGTGCAAAGTGGCCACCCATGCCAGCAACTGAAGATGTGCACATCCGACACCACAAGCTGGGTGTTAAACAAGATAAGAAAACAGCAAACCCTGCAAGGTGGGGCAGTGTTTCTTTTTCCTTACACAGACGACTTAGCTGTGATAACTCCCTGGAACATTCACACCTAGCCTTTAAGTATTCATCTCTTATTTATGAGTCATAATGGGCCATAATGGACTCAGTTTCACTGATGGTAAAAGACAAGACAGTTGCAACATCTTAGAAGTAAAACTCCCTGCCCCAGGGAAGGAACCAGAGACATTCCCACCTGAAGCTGAGTGTATATAACTCTGAGTTTTGGGGCTTCCTTCACCACGTGGGGCTTCCACCACCACCTCAATGGATCTGGACTGTGACTGCCTCTTCAACAACTGAACATTGGAATTGCAACACCCAGGTCTTGTTGCTATATCCAGTTGGTGTCTTGTGGGTCCTTCCAGTTGCCTGGGAGGTTGGCAAACCTGCTCCAGCTTGCTGTACCATCACTGCAGCCTCACTCCAGCACTATGCAAGAGTCTGCCGATACCAAATCCCAGCTGTCTGCCATTTCCTGCCAGTGCTCACTTTCCAGATGTTCCTGCCAGGTTTCCCAGGTGTGGGGGTAGAGAGCCACTTGGAAGGGCGGCCCTCTTATCTCTGCCCTGTGGCCACATATGTTTTTTCTGGGTAGGCGAGGCTGGCTGCCATTTTGATTTTGTCCGGTGGATGGGGCTTGGGAAGCTAGCTCCTCATCAGCTAATTTAACCCAGTTGTATTGGTATTGTTATTAGTATTTTTATTGGTAAAGAGATATTTTTTCACTTATATCAGGGTGCATTTGGTCTGCACTGGAGAAACCAGGGGTATTGAATCCAAGGGAGGAGACTTCTGTCCTAGGTCTCTGCCCCTCCAAGTTGTGTCAAACCAAGATAGCTCAATAGGTCATGCTCTATCAGGCAGCAAGTAAGAAGAGGAATACCACAATGGCCTTGTCCTATCTAACAACTTTATCAATATCCTGCAGGAGGTGACAGACCATACTCTGGTCAAGTTTCCAGATAGCACCACACTGACTGGTCATCTGATACAGTCAAGAGGCAGGGCTGACTTCTAGAGGAACCCAGACAGGATGAAGGAATGCAACAGCAGTAATCTCATGAAAGCAAGGAGGACAAGTGCAAAGTTCTGTATGCGGGAAAGAAGAGGTGCTGGTGAAAAGACAGGCTGGGTGCCCAGGGAGCTGCTCTGCAGGAAGGGTCCTGGTGTTTGTGGCGGACATTGGAACAGGAGTCCCAGCAGCATGGCAGGTTATTACAGCTTTTTCAGCTTCATTAATAAGATGAGAGACAGCAGATCAAAGGAAGTGACTTTGACCTTTACTTGGCATTTGTTAAACTGCATTTGCACTACTGCAACCAAATTTGGGCTGCCAAATATGGGAAAGAGATCACTAAAATGGGCAAGTTTAGTGAAGAAGCACCAGTTCAGTCAGGGCTTTAGTTGATGCTCTGTAAGGGAAACCTGTGGTACCAGGGCTGGCTTAGCCTGGAGACAAGGTGATTTTGGTGCCAGTCAACAGCAGACCCTGGTGCCTGCAGTGAAGTTATGGAGATGGTGGGAGGATGAGACATTACAGGCACAAGTTGAAACAAGATAAACAACTGGATATTCAAGTGGATAAACAAACTTAATAGATAACTGGATAAGAGATATGCTGTTTCCAATGGTTATAATTTGGATTGGTTCTCTACTTTCTTAATTAAATTCAGACAAGACTTTAAGGAAGGTCAATTGTCACCAATTTAATAAAGTTAAAACCATCACATTTGGAATATTGCAGTTAGCTGAATCTGTGCCTCTGTGCTGTGATAGAACCATAGTTCATCCTAACACTAGGCAATCTGAAAATCTGAGAAAAAAAATGGTCTGGAGATCGATCATAAGTTAAATGGATTTGGAAACTATGCTGCCCAGATCTGGACTCTCTTCATCTGACCTATTGTCTGTAAATCTGCTTTCTGCCTCAAAATGTCTGTTTTAGAAAAAGCACAAGTAAATCATACACACCGTGGGCACTGAAAACAAGCAACCCCCCCCCTCCCTCATATATTTGAAGGTAAATTTTAATTTTAAAAGGATCAAGTTTAACAGATGAACTAAAAAGGAAATGATAGAGAGTAAAAAAAGCTAAGGTCTATCAGAAAAAAAAATTAGCAGAGCACTACTCCTGTTATTGTTTATTTATGTCTGCAGTATGTATATTTTTCAAATATATTTAAACCAGAAAGAATTAATAATTCCAGAATTCAAGGATTAAGATGTACTTATGAGATAAGACTCTTCTCAGAACAAAACAGAACAACAAAAACATGAAAAACTGATAGACAGGAAGAGGAATAGATGTAGTAAAAGTGATTTGGAGACTGACAGCACAAGCTGAAGTGTTTTTATAAAAAGCACTGGAAATGTGAGCTAGCAGAAGGAACTTAAACTTACTGTTTTAAAGGAATTTAACATCCTAAATCAGTGTTATTCCCTTATCTTAGGGAATGACATTAGATGCCTTATCACATACTCCACTTTACTGAATCCAAAAGGGAACTCTGATATTCACCACATGGCATTCTCAGGGACTGCTTCTCATCATGGGAGACTTGCAGAAATTAAAGGATATGGGAAAACCAGTGGTAAAAGTCAAAGAGCAGCAGTTTCCTAACTCAGTCTAAGGAAATCACCATGTCTAACTAGGGTACTGGCCAGTGAATTCTATTCAGTAATCTTTTCACTGGGTGGAGTGAATAAGTTCAGGGAATCTTAGACAGCTTTAGGAGTGACTCAGACCACAAGTCTTAGAAGAGCTGTCCAGATCTTAGAAAAGTGAAGGATTTTATCTTTATTCAGATTCTGTGAAAGACCAACATGCCTCCTCTGTTTCTAACTCCAGGTCAGCCAGTGAATTCTTCTCCTTTACATTTTTAACTCTACATTGTCCTCTAAGCAGAGGGAAATGACAGTAGATCATCTTTGCCAAATTTTATATAGGGCTTGTAATTAGGAGAAAACTTCTGAGGTCAAGATTGCTTCAGACCTCTCAAGCATTTTATGAGGTACTTAAAATGAGATTACAGTAATCATCATCAATATGCCATTTTAATCTCTAAGAAAAATGGTCATGATGTCAGTTTGATAACTGTTCCAGTTGTTCAAGATTGCTCAGATTTAAATATATCCTTTGGAGACACAAGTTCTTGCATATGTAAATGCAGATCTTCTTTTCCAAGGAAGCATCATTATTGTAACTTAAAATAAAGCATTGATGGCCATTTGCAGTATTTTCATCCTCGAGTATCAGGGTAGTAACAGCAAAATTTTCTTACTAATAAGCAATACGGGGTGGTACTGAAATTTTAATTTGATTGAAACTAAATGTTTGTGGGAGAAACAAATACCCACTAAGTTTCTACCTAGAAAATGTCGGCAGATATGTGCAGTTAGAAATCCATAGTTCTTCCCCCTTCATTTAATCCATATCTTTAAAAATTAATCATATTACCTATTAGTAATGGGATTACAGATGTTCCAGGCAGGATCAGGGACTGATCATGCTGAACACACAAGAAAGTTGGTTACAGCCTCAGACATGTTGATACAGAGGTCAGCTGTATCCTAGGAGAGAGCCTGAGTTCAGCAGTCGGTTCTTGGTGGGGGGGGGTTTGCATATCTGTGATTTTGCTGCATGACAATAACACTTAACCATCTGCTGCTGAATCTGTCTTTTCTGAAGTGGAGATATATCCCTTGAGGACAGATTGTAGACAAGGCTGTGAAACTAATAAATGCTATGCATGAGTCCAAGTCGATGGATAAAATGTTGAAGGTCTTGACTGAGATGAAGGTAGTACCTCATGGAAAGGCTAACTTAAATAGACCCACTAGTGAAACACTGTCAATGGACATTGAGCATTTCACAAGAAATGCTCAATTTCACAAGGTTTCACAAGAAACTTCCTAATAATACTGTGTACAAGCTGCGTGAAAGGCCACGATTACAATCTCATTCCCCACTCCCACTCTGTTGAAGGAAAGGGAAGCTCTACATTTGCTGTATTTGGCAAGAGTCAAGCGTAGCTTGCTCACAATTGATTTATCAATTTGATTTATCAAATTGGAAGTAACATGGTGCAGTCTTGAGTCTGTTCCAATCAAACACCATCAAGCACCTGACACAGCTCCCCTTCAGCAGCCCTGATGGGCTGCCTTAGACTCAGGGCACTCTTTCCTTTGGCAGAGAATTCCATACTGCCTTGCACTACAAATGGGAAATGCCTTTGTCAGTCTATAATTCTCTGTCCAATTTTGCTTTCTACTCTACGTACCGTGGCTGCCAACCAAAAATAGATTTCCTTAAATTGTAAAATCCACTTTGTGCCATCTGGATTGACCAGCTCCATGGCTTCCTTGAATGATTAGAGTGGCAGAGCAGGCCTCCAGCGCTTGTGAGAAACCGGCCTTGAATCTCCAAATAAAAAAGCAGACAACTTCTCTGCAGGATTTTTTTTTGTTGTTGTTTTGTTTTAACAGATGGTGAGAAAAGTCAGAGCTTATCCACTGACAATCATTGCTGTCTATTTTTATCAGAAAGGAACTTCTAAGCACCAGATAATTTTAGAAAGAGCGTATTCCAAAAAACTGTGAAAGTCACTCCTGGTGTCATGGTATCAGAGAAGAAATGGTGGCCAAAGATACCAAGCTCTATTATTTTTAGCATAGGACTATGCCGAGCCATGATCTGGATGAGTGGCTGTGTGACTGGATGTGCTACCACATCTGCCAGTGCCACAGCTATGTGATGGCCTGACATTCCTGCTAATTCTTTACCTATTATTGAGGTTCCACTGTAGAATGATTTTAAATGAGCACACCAAACACTTCAGTTAACACTGTCTGTCAATAAGCAGGTGTTTTGCAAGCAATTTCCCGCAAGTGTCATTGTCACATTGTGCATTAATTATCCATACAATCACTTGTGTCACAGGATACATCCCACATCTCAAATGGAACCTATTTCTCTAAGTGCCTTGAGGGATCAGCAGGTTCAAAAACCTAACTAAAGGTCTGAAGTTTGGAATATGTGGCTATCCTATCATTCCCAAGTTCTCTTATTTTGTTCACTCATATACAAATTCTGACTAGAACCTAAAGCACACTGAAATCATATGGGAGAAAAGCTGATTGCACCATGCCTGTATCTCCAGGGAAACAGAGAAGACTCTACAAAAAAGAAGGGAAGGAAAATACTGTGACTTCAACTCAAGTCTGTAGACTCCACAGACTAGAATGATCCAAGAGTCTTTGGTATCTAAATAAAAAACAAGCAGAGAAAGAAGAGTTATCCTGGACACCCAGACTTCTTGTACAAGTGCAAATTAACTATAACTGAAGTGTACATAAAATCAATTTCTACAGTAGGAATTAGCCAAAAACTGTGACCCTTTTCTGCTCTTACAAGAATGTATGAAAGCCAGAATACTTTTACCAGGCTAAATTCCATTTAGGCACATAGGAGCTGAGAAACCCTATTTGGTGGTTCTTTGCCTGGCATTACTTTCCTAGTCTTCAGTGACTTGTGTCTCACGGACTTTCTGAGCTGTAAGTAAAGCCTTTGTGCCCAAGGTAGAGGTGATGCCTCTTCTGTCCTATACCTGTGGTAAGTGTATCATTACATACACACTGCCTCTGTGTCCTAAACATAATTTTTGAGGCTGTTTGGTGTTCTGAACAAAATAAGCTAAAGGTAGAAATTTTCTTTGTTTTTCATAATTTAAGGCGGAAGTGATGGCTATCCCCCAAAGGGTCTACTTTGTGAGCTGAATAAAACTGTTTCTGGGAGAAAAAAATTGTGCATCGGAAGACTGCAGTATGCTTTATTACCTGGGCATGGTGTGAGGGGAGGTAAATTATAGCAGACTGAAAGAGCATTCTGGAATTTCTATTTCCATTCTTGCTTTCAACACTGCAAAAAGTTTGTTTAAAGTCATTACTTCATGGAGAATAATGGGATTAGATGAGAGGTAGAGAACTATATCATATTTGAAGGAATGTTCTGGCATTTTCTATTTCCATTCTTGCCTTTCAACACTGCAAAGTGTTCTTTTAATGTTATTCTTCTGTCGAGGACATGATCAAACCTTGCTGGAGAAGCATTGCTCTTCAATTTTCACTATTCTATTGAGCCTACTGTGGTACAAGGAACTGATGCCTAAAGGTTTGGGGTGGATTTTTGTAGATTTTTAGAGTTTTAGAGGTATAGGTTTTGTTGCTCACATATTAAGGGGTGTTTGAAGTTACTAAAGGGATTTCCTCACATATTCTCAGGCTTTCTGAAGGTCATGATGTTTTTCAGAGCCACCTGCAAGATAACTTGAAGTCAAAACAAT
>JAWWMO010000083.1:102568813-102579456 GCA_035047845.1 Dendrocincla fuliginosa
CAATAAAGGTATTGTCTATCTTTCTCCATTAATGTTTTGTCTGAGTGCCTATCTTCCAGGATTTTAGGCATCAGAACATTGTGCTGATTCCCTTGCCCTTCAACAAGAAATGTGCTCTCTTATTTTTGCTGTTGATGAACTTTTCAGTTGTAGTTATCTTGTTTGTCCAAAACACAGACATGTTGCTTGACGCAGCTAGTGGTCACAACTATTATTTGTCAATAACTTGTTTCTTCTTATTTCTTTGTTTTCCTTAATTCTCTGCATACAGTGAACTGCTTTTAGGGTTGATTGATGACTGGACACTGATTTAAACAAGTATTTTAAGTTTTGAAACAATAGAGCTTGAAATACAGTTGAATAGGATTTCCATGTATATAGAGTCTTCTGCATCAGATTCTTCCTAGGCTCTTGTATTGGGTCCAGATGAGATTTTCCCATAGAAGCCCTCACAGTGCTGTGCTCTGCATTGTTAACTAGAAAGGTATTGATAGCACACTAGTGTTTTGGCTATGGCTGACTGGTGCTGGCACAGCATCGGCGGTCACCCGAAAATTCCCCCTCATCAGTAGGCTGGGCATGGGCAAGCTAACCCAACTTAACCAAAGGGATATTCCATACCATATGATGTCAACTCAGATATAAAAGCAAAGAAAAGGAGGATGAAGTGGGGGCATTTGTTATTTGCCATGTTTGCCTTCTGGAGCAACAGCTATGCGTGCTGAAGCCCTGCTTCCCAGGAAGTGGCTGGATATCGCTTGTTAAGGGTAAGTAGAGAATAAAATCATTAATTATTTCTTCTTTGTTTGTGTGTGCACAAACTTTCACTTCTGCTTTAGTAAACTGCCTTATTTCAACCTATGAATTGTTTTCCGTCTTATTTTCTCTCCCCCGTGCAGATGGGGAAGGGGGAACCATAGAGTGCCTTGGTGGGCATCCAGCCAACGTCAACCCACCACATCTCTCTGGTTAAGTTCATGAAAAAGGGCCAGTTTTGTCATGATTTTAAGTGATAATTTCTAAGTGTTCAGTTTTGTTATTAAGTCATGGCTTATAAAGGTAATGTTCAATGGTGATCAATGTTTATTCAAAAAATGACATAACTTACAACATATTCCATTGAAAGCTCTGAATACAAACCTGATTGGTTTCCAGTGAGTTGTCTCAGAGAGATAGAAGCAGAGAAAAATCAAAAAAATTTGAGTAATTTTTTCTTATACTGACTGATGTCTAGCCAAGAGCTTTAGATTAAGACCAAAATTATAATAAACTTCACAATGTATATTTCAGAAGGTTTCTTGTGAACCTTGGCACAGAAGACCTATGTATGGAAGACTGACATAACTTTTTTATTGAATCCAGTAACGGGTTCTCATATAATTAAGTGGGAAATATTACAATGCTACCTTATAGCATACTCTGTCTTAAATCTCACTGTTTCAAAGCTCTGAGTTAGACCAGTTTTCACAACTTACTATTGTCATTCAAAAATAATAAACATATTGAATTTGTGCTATAAAATATTAATTAAGTAGAAATAGGCAAGAGTTCTAATATCAATCCAACTGCTTTGTCAACAGACATATTGCTGTCATTCTCTTTTCCTATGGGTTGTAGAAGTGATTTATAAAGTAATTCAATAACAGTGGAGGAAGAACTGGATGTCATGGGTACCTTCAATCCTCAGTGTTTCATACAGCTATCATCTCTAAAATTGGCAATTCAATGCAAGTATACTCTTGTGCAAAAGTGCTTAAAGAACATCTATAATGAAAGTGTGTAGAAATAGAAACTAAAGAAAAGATTAATTATTGACTTTCTCAAAATGACATTCGGATATTATTTCTTCATGCAATTTTTCAGCATAACTTTGAGACATCAGAAAACTAAATGGAGCAACAACGTCCCTGATAGAAAACAAAGAAACAAGCAGATTTCATTTACAAAAGCATATGTGAAAGAGAAGTTCAGAAAAAGAAATTAGTAAATTCATCTTTAATCTCAACAGTCATGTAAGGTCAACTGACCTATAGCAGGAATAGATCTCAACAACTAAGGATTAATAATACTTATTGGAATATTCTTCCACTGTCCAAAAAGAATGGGAAAGAATAATGTATTTTATGGAATTTGATTCAGTTTATTGTAATCTACTGAAAAATTACAGTGGAAGAAGAGAATAAATGTTCAAATGCATGAACTGTAACAAATCAGTGGAATTTACAGAGATTTCTTAGGTGCACAAATCCACCTAGATGGAGGGATCTTCAGATGTTAACTTCTGTTCTTTCTTGTCTGCAGTCTGACCACCAGCATGGACAGAGGCAAGTCAGAGCTCACAGTGTTTCCAAGATGAGAAAAAATTTCCTCAGGAGCCTAGCTATTTCCACAGTAGCCCATCGCTTTCCAGTCTCTTTATGTTGCAGAAAAGCCCAAAAATGAGTAAGGAAAAAAGGGAAAGGGAGTAAGCCTGCAATGGAAACACAGGCATTTGGAAACACATACCTTAGGATGTGTTTAACACCTTCATTCTTCCCTCCACTGCAAAGTATTGGCTGCTAATGTTACAAGGGTACCCTAATGAAGAGGCAATGTGAGAGAACACCAAGCTGACCATTATGTCTGCAGCTTTGGTATGCATTACGTTCATTTAGTTCTGCTTTTTACTGTTTCCTGGGGTTGGTTCTAAGCCTACTCATTTACAGACTGTCTTCTTTTCTTCTGCCTTTTGTCTGCTTCTCCCTTCTCCTAGCATTTCTTTCTCAGATTTGCATTACTTCCTCTATAGTTCTTACTCTTTTTGCCAAATTTTGCTTTTTTTATCCCACTCTTCCTTTTGAAAGCAGCCTCCTCCTGTTAGAACATTGAGTCTTCAGCCTTTCTAATACCGAATTCCAACTGCTACCTTATCTAAGAGAGAAATAACATCACCACCATCACCACAGGCTTTGAAGAGAAAGCATCACAACACGCTGCACTTAGACAAACTCAGATTTGATCTAACAGTAACTTTATATGTAATTCAGCAACTAACTAACAATAACATGACTCAGAAGAGAAAATCATGTGGTAAAACATTACATTGAATGTATGAATTACACTGAAATGATTCAGTGAAAACATTATTCAGAGTAGACAATTACAGAGTGAAGATATTATCTGCAGCAGACAATTACTCAGTAAAAATATTATACAGTGCAGGCAAGTATTCAAGCAAACATTTGACAAGGACAGCAATTATTCAATAAACAATCATAATTGCACCCACTGGAGCACACTTGCCATGAATAGTACAAATAATTAGCAGACTCAAAGGATGATACTGTGACTGCCCGAATTTTAACTAATTTACATGGTAGTTAAGCTCTACAGTACAATCAGAATCTGTCAGTGAGGAACAACTTGTTTTTCCTTTTGCTTCTGCAGTTCTAGGAAGTAATGTCATAGTTCTATCAACTTTAATGAAGAAGCAAGTGTAGTTTCATCCATTTTCTGGAGTTAGTTATTTATCCTTTTCCAAGAATGAGTATTACTTACATGATTCCCTTTCAATTCAATTTCTTCTTCTGTCACAGTTTCACTCCTTTGCTTTCCATCTCACTTTCTTAATGGCTCTTGGAACTGGCTCTTATTTTTTTTCCCCTACAGTTGGTTTATTTTTCAAATTTCTCTAGTTTTCTCCTTTCAAAGCACAAATTAATTTCTGTTTCTTCTTGCCTAAAGACATGTCACATGAATTCTATTTCTATTTGTGGTAAGGTTCCCACTCCTGCTCTCTTTCAGTGTCTGTCAGAGACAGGTCTCCTGCTCCTTTAGTCCAGAACTATCACTTCTCCTTTTGCTTCACTAACTAGATAATTACTCTTCTTCTACTGTTCATCTTACACACCTCTATTTCCTCTTTCAGATATTCTGAAACTGTATCTCAACTGTTTCCTTTTGACTGAATCCAGGCATTCATTGTTTGCCTTCACCAGCTTCCACTGTAATTTCACAGAATCATTTTGTTTGAGAATCTTAAACATTTTTTTATTGCTCTGAATGTATAATTTTGTGTCTCTTGTTTTCCTTAATTTCTTAGGGACAGGTTTTAAAGCTAACCATCTGATTGAATTATGGATTATTCTGTTACCGAGGAGTTATTTTAGTCCATGAAGATATTAATTCCTTTCAGCACAGTTTGATTTTCTGAGAATCTATATTTAGACAAACAGATAAAAAACTTCTTATACAAAAAAGAAAATAAAAAAACAAACCAGGATTGTTGTTGGCATACTGTAACTAGAGTAGACACGTTAATAAAAATACACTGACTTCTGTGTTGCAGATTAGGATAAGCGGTGCCCAAATCAGAGTTCTTAAATGTAACTGTATCACTAAACAAGTACAGGTATTTTGGTCTTATTTTTAAGGAGAAATTGGCAGCACCACGCCAAAGGTATTGCTGTATTGTGAAAGCAAGGCCAGAAGAATTTCAGTATAACTTGGTAAAGTGATGAACTGTACTGAAAAAAGCACTTGCACTCATGCAGAATGTGCCTCCATAGGGATTTACATTACCATAGTTTTGTGATATACTTTTCCCACTAGAATTCTGCTGGCCAATTTTCCTATGAAGACAGTTTTTAAATGATGTAACATTAGAAGTGCCATGGGAGCAGTCCTCAAAGTGATAAAAATTCTTCCCTTATTAAAATTTAAAACTATTAATGTCTCAGGGAAATTTGTGCTTTGGAACTGGACATTTTTCACTTGGATACACTGAGTATTTTCTATCTGTCTCTGGGCCTGAAGTCACCAAAACTTAGCCAATAAAGGACACAAAGTTATCTTTGGACTTGTCTTTTGATTATAATTAGAAATCAAACTATTTTTAATCAAGTAAGAAGAATAATTTACCATGTCATTAATTACCTTACACATAGTTCCAGTCTTAAAATGACAGAAATAACAAATAACAACTAAAGTCATCCTACATCTGTCTTAGTCCTTCTATCATTCTTCTTTCAGCCCAGGTTTCCCAAAGACTTTCTTGAACCCTTTAACCGAAGTAAGGTCAATAAACTGGGAAGATTTTTGTGCCTAGTTTTGTGCTGCAAATCAGGACCAAACTAATATCAGAGAAAGAAAGCACTTAGCAAAAATGACGAGACAACTTAAATGAAAACAATGTAAAATACAGTGTATGTATTTTATTCACTCTACACCAGCTACAAACAGAGGTTTCAAGAAATTAATTGTCTGAATCATCTTTCTCTCTTCAAAATTTTTTGGAATTGTTTGTATTTCTACTTGTCTGGGATCTTTCTTCAGCTAATTTGTTAGAGGTCTTTAGTCACATAACTCACTTGACTTTAATGCGTTTATAGTGTTGTAAAGTTAGAATCAATCCTAGAAGTTATCTTCAGAAGCTACTTCTGCACTGATGACTTTCTGACTCTTTTCTAACTGTGAAGAACAAAGGAAAATTTAAAGAAACCTCACTAGTTTTTGTGTCAAGTAAACTAGAAGTCTGCTCTGAGTCACTGCTTCCAGTGCGAATCATTCACATCTCATTAGACAGCTATTAGTTGCAGCATTTGAATCTGACCCCTGATTCACACACCCCATTCATTGGCAAGTGATGTCTCTTTTTCTTCCCTTTGGAAAACACACATAATTTTAAACCTTCAGGAGACTGGAATAATGTGAAAATGATAATAAAATATAGTAGCTCAGTCTTATATTACTTCTCGGTTGATGACTCACAATAAAATATCTCAAAATGTAAGCCAAAAGGGGAATTACTTGTCCTGTGCTACAAGCTAAGTTTCCATTGAACTGCCTAGAAATATGCGCTGATCTCACTTGGGAGGTATAGATTATAGTCATTATGAGATAGTTCCTCACCGTTAAAGCAGCTGTTTCTTGTCTGATTGCATTCTCCCTCCCTTTTTTTGCACCCATTTTACTTACAATAAGTATCTGTGGGTATTTCTTGGGCATGCTGAGGTCATGAAAGTGCATTTGGGGTAAAACTATCTGTACTGAAGCACTAAACTGAGACACAAGAGACCCTTGTTACAGCTGTAGTTTAATAAAAAGTTTTCACTCTCCCTTTGAATTGATCACATAGGTGAAACGTCAGGGAAATGCTCAGTTTTTTAGCGGGGGTTTAACAAAACCCTTATTCTGAAGGACATTTGTGTACAGAAGAGATGAGTTCAAATGGGAATAGGAGGAAACCCTCAGGGTGAATAAGGTCAGTCGTATGAGAAAAGACTAAAAAAAGGTAGGCCTCTTTAGCTAGCTAAAGGAACCACAATATGGGATCTTTACTAGTGTACCTATACACAGGCAGACACAGAGCTGGGAGTAGAGGGAGAGAAAGAAATTAGGAAGGAAGGAAAGCTGTTAATGCTAAATAACAAATTTAATGCAAGACCAATATATCTGAAGTAATAATGTCTACAGTTAAGCCAGCAGGTCACAAAAACTGACAGGAGAAAGTTTGCTTTCTATTAGGACCTATGGATAGAAAAATTGTGATAAAATTTGTGGCAGCCCAGAAAAGTATTGGATTCTGCAGGGTCTTCTTTATGCCAGTTTGTTTAAATATAAACAAACACACACACATGAATGTTATGCCATTGTCTTTATTTTTTTTCTCCTGAACTCAAGAATAGCAACAAGAATCTGTCAGCTTTCTTATTTGTTGTTTTCCGTATCTGCCTCAAAGTTCCCCTAGTTTCTCACTACCCTGTGAATGTTGTTTCTTCTTTACTTATATATTTGCACGGATGACAGTTCCTGTCTAAAACTGTTATTGTCCTTTGAGTGTGTCTGGCCTCAATTTGTGGTAGTCTGACTTCTTCTCTGTCTCTGTTTTTGTCATGTTCTGATTTGCATTCTTTCCCCTTAAATGGCAAACACCTGCAGTGTTCAAATTGCATCACTGACCTTCCCTCCTGGTACAAAAACTTGTTATTTAAGAAATCTAAGAACTTGTTCAACAGAGAAAAGGAGAATATGGAGTAAGAATGTGTACTGACATTTCAACTCCTCTGAGCTTTCCTGAGAACTCACACAACAACAAACACCTGCAGTTCTCCGGCAGGCTGATCTTTCTCTTCTCTTCATTGGCAACTAGGGAATGCCTTTGGTGCCTGTGGGCTGACACCCCCTGCAATCTAAATCTAACTTTGCTGTCTTTAGTGAAGCCCAGTTAAAGCAGCCACCAGTCCAAAACAGTGCTTAAAACTGCAGTCAGGACCCAAGAGACAGGCAAATTTGCTTTAGAACCCACTGCAGAGAGTTCTCCAACAAAATGGAGAATTTGGCCATGAGTCTCTCTCATGCTATGGTCCCAGGTGTAATACATGGACCATGACATAATCATGGTACTGCCCCAACCTGTCCTCTCTTTGGCTGTCACAAATGCAGAGCAGCTCTAGGATCACAGGCAACCTGATGAGGGACTGAGATGCCACTTAAAATCAGGACGGAGAGATCTGGCCCACTAACATGAACCATTGACTTCCCTTTTAATCATGATTCTGCATTGCTTTCAGTGCCAATACTTACGCTATTGTCATTACATGCCAACAGATCCAGATCTTTTTCCTTTCTAATTCTTCCCTGTAAGATTCAAGTATTTCACTTGAATCCTGTGTCTAGAGCGGAAAATCACTTCAGGTTGCATGTATGTTGCTGGTCAAACCACCTCAGGTTGCAGAAATGCTAGCTTGCCTTCCTTAAAAAAAGAGACAGACAAATCAATAAAATGTGATATTTCATTTTATCCAGGATAATGGGAAAGTATATTAGTCAATAATGGGATCTTGTAGGTGAGTCATTCTAAATCTGTTTGTTTCACACAATGTTTTAGGATAAACGTGCTTAATATCTTTATGTGGAAAGCCTACAATTTGTTATAATTTTATACTCTTTTCTCTCTGAGGGCAACAGAATCTTGGCAATGCTTTGGAAATGGGACTAGAAGAGAGACTTGAAAGGTTTAAAAATCTTTTTCACAGTAAAGAGGTGTAAAGCTGTCATCAGAGTAAATTTCTTTAAGGGAATTTCCCTAGATTTTTACTGCTCTAGATGAAAAGTATAGCCCAATGACTGAGAGCCCAGAGTTTGGTTTGATGTGGGTAATCTATAATCTTACAGAAGCTGGAAAATGTGAACTGTTCTCAGTAAGCAAATGTTTTCACAATTGAGAAGATGTATGTGTCATAGGAGATAATTCTTCACAAGAACAAGAAGACTTTTATTGCTCATTTCCATCTAACTTGCACAAAATGTTTCAAAAACATCTTACTGGAAATTGTAAATATGTAAAAACATAGCATAAATATTGTGTGTTAGCTTTGTCTTAACTATAGTTTTTGGTGAGACATTTGTTGGTAGTGCAGCTGATAAGATGCATATTAGTTTTTTTTAAAAAAAATGAAGTGGTAAACATCTCTGTAAGTGATAATGCAAACAAACACATAATTTTGTATCTGACAATTTGCGCAAGCAGAGTTGAGGTACCTGGGGTTCTGTTCAGGTGAAGAGCACACTGCCACCTCCCTCAAACTAAAAAAGCTGCAGGGGTTCAAAGGACAATTTCACTTGGTGAGTTATTCCATTCAAAAAACCAGAAAAAAAGTAGAAAATTTATCATAATACATCATTTTACTCTCTCATACATGACTAAACCAAATTCAACAATGTCAAAAACCTCTTGCAAAAACTGTTGCTTAGCACTTTGGAGATCTGTGTGGCTTAATTGAAAAACAAAAAGAAAGCTACAGTAGTGTTGGGACTATAGAGTACTCCAACAAAAGATGGGTTATGGCAGGTGTTTTTTTCTTCACACACTGATGTTCCCAAGGACATGTTGTACATCAACACCTAAACCTTGGCAATTTATTTCTTTTCATTAGGACAATGAAGTATATCATGTGCCTAGAAGGTAGTGAAATGACCCTTCAAAGTGGCTTTACTGCCAAAAAAGTCAACGTTTTGAAAGGCATTGAAAGGCATTACAATTCACTTTGTAAGAATGGCTTCACAAGAAGCCTTTCTTTGTTCATTCTCTAAATAGTTACTTGAAGCTGCAGCTGTAAAAGCCAATATCTTCAAGTTAAACTGTGTGTCTTTAGCATGACATAACAATCTACATTGCTCTGTAGAATTCCCTCTGGCACCATCCACATCTTTTTTGGGGAGTTGGCTTATCTGGATTGTAGGATGTAGAGGGGATGAGACTCATATTCCTGTCTCTTTTATTCAGTGTGCTATCCTACTAGTATTGATATACAAAATTGTATTTTCGTAGTTAGGACCATGAGTCACATTTACATGACTGAGGGTGAAGTCAATAAATAAGAAAATTTGTGACACCAAGAATACATCTATCTTAATTATATTGCTAGTTCTGTCTCATCTTTTTAATGTGATTCCCAGCATGATTATGTGTGTCTACACAGACAGACTCTAGTGCTTTCTGGATTCTGATTTCACCAAGATCTTGACCATGTTGCAGACATATAAGAGACCTGTCAAGCATCTCTATGATATATCTATCTATAGAGTAAAGAAAATAACCCAATGTTCAAAGCCTGAATTAACTTAAATCTCCATGTCCAAACTCTCACCCATACCCTGCAGGATTGTGTTGTGAGTCATTAATACTGTTCAACTGTGCACCACTTCAGATGAAAATTGTATGACTTCAGAAAGGAAGCTTCTTGGGCTTCAGTCCTCCAATGGGCATTCATGGTACACTGAGTCATCCAAAAACTCTCTCCAGTTCTAATGAAAAAATCATCTGGGCTGTGTAACTGTTTAACTTCAGTAGAAGGTCTACAGGGTGTATTGCATAAAACGGTAAATAATTAGATGCTTCACTCAGTTTTCATTCAGGCTGAATATGCTTCCTTTCTTGATCACTGTTTGCATCTCAGGATATAAATTTTTTTCCATGAGATTATTTTGGAGACAAAATAATACCCCTTCATAATATGCTGGAATAATTCTGAGAAAAGGAATGAGAGTGGGTGTATAATGTGATTAGAGACAGGTAGAATAGAGTAAAATATCATCTCAAATAAAATAAAATGAAAGTCAAAGCATTCTCTTAAAGCCATTTTACATGTATTTTAAATAATCATTTTCTATCACTTTTATTTAAAACTATTAAAGAAAATATGCTCAATTTGGATAAAATTAAATTTTTCAAAAGTGAAAATACCCTTTTAGCTCTGTACAAGACTACAAAGAGTTATTACATTATTTTAAACAATTTTTCAATTCAACAACTTTTAGCAGCATGTTTTCTTTAATTACCTATCACAAAGGAAAGGTGTATCATAAATGGTCTCCTTGGGGCTTCAAATAAGAAATCAACACTTCCCTTGTAATGTGTGAAAGTTAGAGGAAGTTTCACTGCGAGGCACAGGGAAAGGGTGGATAATTCTAACCCAGTAATGTAACATCTATCAAAGAAAGCTGCTTTTTCACTATGAGGAAGAAATTGGTCTTGCACTTTTTAGTAAGGTCAGAAGTCAGGTGTGTTGCCTTAAGAAAGGGGGGAAAAACTTTCCAAGACAACTTTATGTGGGTAAAGTAGAGAAGAGTTCTTTTACTTATAGGGTTTTGGGGTACAGAAT
>JAWWMO010000083.1:102579556-102616458 GCA_035047845.1 Dendrocincla fuliginosa
CAAGCACCACCGCTTCAAAACATGCAGAGTAAATTAATCCAAAAGGCGTCCCTTTCATTTCATTCCTGGCTGTTTCCAGCCAAACCCCCTGAGCCACTCTGCTATGCCTTACCGAAGCAAACAAGGGACAACAACCTGCCCCTCCCAGGTGAAAGACCCTTTCACCCACAGGCTGAGAACATGACTCTTGCAACATCTGGGCCCAAGTCAGCTCACCTCCCAACCCACTATAAACTAGGAAGAAACTCCCTTTTGCAGCTGCTTCTCTGCAGCTCAGCTATCCCAGCTCCTGCTGGTACCCAGTTCCCATTACCGGTCTCATCTTCCTTCAAGCAGGACTTGAGGTTTTTGAGGTCTGGTCAGGGAGAACAAGGGAGAGGAAACATCTTCTCCCCCCACCTCAGGAGAGCAAGAGAGGGAAAATTCCCTTTTGCCAGCGGAGCTCTTCTGAGCTCTTCCCCCACCCTTTTCAGGGTGGGAGGGGGGGCAATACAGGGCACCACACCAGGCTGGGCAGCAGAGAGAGAGAGAGAGTGTGTGTGTGTGTGTGTATGTGTGTGTGAAAGAAATGTCAACAAGGTATAGGAGCCGAAAAAAGCCCTTTTCTACGTGCCAGCACACTAATTTTATAACCCTACTCAAATATCATATCTAAAGGTTGTATCCAATCTAAGACATGTCCATACCCAGAACTTCCCTTGGTTCCGCCCCATGGCACGCCTCTCCTAGAATTGAGTTGGAGGATATAAGACCCCTTACTTCATCCTTTATCATCATCTTCACACCACTTTCCCTTATAAAAATCTACAAATTCATGAGAACCCTAAGGCATCAGGTGACATACCTCGAGTACCTTAGGAATCTCAAATAAAGATCATTAGAGGCATGTAGGTTCTCAAGCAGGAAAACTCCCAGTCAACATATCTACTCTTTACTTGTTTGGTTTGATTTTTTTTTTTTTTTTGAATGCAAGATCTCCAAAGTTGCATTAAAACATTCCCTCAATGTCTATGTAGTCTGCTCTAGAGTTTATCACCTAAAAAATAAACAAAGTGTTCTCAAGTTTGACTGTTTGCTTATTAGTGTGTTGTCTATGGTTTCTGTGGCCTTGATTGGTCTCTTCAACCATCACAGAATGGCAGAAAGATTACTGATAGGCTGGAGGACTGTGGGATGTATGAGTTATTTTCAGCCACTCACACATCTCACTGGGCTAAAAGTAGTGAGAACAGATGACCCAACTTCATCAGGACTTGAATCATGCACTTCAGAGCAGTTATGTTCTTTTTAATGCTCTTATCACCTGATTGACATTTCTGGTTTTAGCAGGTAATATTTAATTTATCTCCAATTTACATCTACTAATGTTTAAAGATAAAATAATCTTCTTTGTTTTCATGAGAGCCAGTATAAAATAATACCTGTGAGTGGAGTCCTTTTCTTTCCAGGTGTAAGAGCTTAGGGCAGCAAGCCTTGGAAACTAAAATATTGCATGGAGATACAGGTCAGAGATCCTTGTGTCGTGTGATTGCTGTGTTGTTCTTGAGTCCACTACTCTGTAAGCACGAGGATTGTTCTATTGCCTTCCCATTCCTTAATTGCCCACTCTTAAATCAAAGTCAACTTTCATACTGTTTTTGATGAAACAGCCACTAATTGACTGTTGCCTTGTAGTTTTGTTGACATTTGTAAAAGTCACCCAAGACTCAGTAGCACAACATGTAAAGCACTCAGCTGGCTGACTTGAGAAAAGTATGTCATTATGATGTTGGCTCTCAAATTTTATTTCGACCAGTATCAGGAATATTTCAAAATGGAATACTAATTGGTTAAAAGACCATATTTGTCATTACTAATATAGCTTTTTAAGATCACCTGCTTAAATTTTCAGTTAATATATAGAAGCTGGACATCATTTGTTTGTAAGGTAGAAATGGGAACAACAAAACAAAATCTTCCCGTGGCAAACAAATTGTTTATAGTTAGGCTTTTAAGGTTTTTTTCAATTTTCAGGTTAGAGTAAGAATCCCCCATCAACATTACCTAGGAAAGCTGATGCTATTCACAGCTCTACTCCATGTAATACTCTAAACAAATTTTCATTTTCATTTGCTGGGTGGTCACCACTTTCTGTATACTTGATGGAAAATTAAATCCAAATTCTTTTGATTGAATCTGACTAATCATATCTTTAGGATAAATGGAATTTTATTAAAGAGAATATCTAGAAAAATACATATTCTGTCCTCCTAATTCCTACAGTAACAATTACGCCAATGTACTGATTCAATTCAAATGCAGAATAAAATTGCTCTACTATGATTATGTCCAATAAAATTAAATTTCCAATATTTTTAATGCTAAGAAAAATGTTAATTTGAAATCTATGTGATGTAGTAAAATTAATAGGTTAGGAAAAATATTTGTTTTAATTTTTCTTTAATTTCTGCATGAAGTTGAAATGAAGACATTACCTAATGTGATCTAAGTGATTTTGTTGTATAACATTATTTAATACCTTATCAGCTGCCTCTACAACAGCTTCCATGATGAAAAACTTCTAGTAAGCTTTCACTGAGATACGCATTAAAGCATCCTAAAATTAGCCCAGCTTGTCAGCTGTTGTGCACAGGAAGAGCATTCTCATTAAGCAATGTAGAATATCAGTTTTAGGGAAATAAGTTGGCTTCTGACATCAAAAGATACAGATACATCTCAATTTGTGTCAATATGTACTTTCATCAGAACATAATAAATAGCTCATGTTATGCAAAACATATCTAATGAGTGCTTCATATTAAGGGATAAAAGCTTCCCTTTAATTTTCTTCTTTAACATCTTTAGTTTTCCACTGTGTTTTCTGGTGCAGAGATATTCACATGGTTTTTCCACCTCAGAACACCAAGGAATTGAAACTATCTCAGTGTGTTTAGAATCATAAAATCATTGCATCATAGAAACATAGAATATCTTGAGTTGGAAGGGACCCACAAGAATCATTGAAGTCCAACTCCTGGCCCTGCACAGGACGGCCCCAAGAATCACACCATGTGTCTGAGAGCATTGTCCAAACGATTCTTGAACTCAGGCAGGCCTGGTGCTGTGACCAATGCCTCAACCAATTAGCCTTGCATTGTCACTAAGTACAGATTTTAGCGCTGCTGTAGGGATTCTGTACTTGCTATAAGAATGATGGCAACTATAGACCTTCATTCATATAAGAATTGAGAGATTGAAGCTAGACATAAAAGAACTAAAAAGAAAATAATTTCAACCCTTCCACGATGACCAAGAGACCCTAAGGAGGGTGAGAGGTATTACACAAACACTAATCACCTTCTTGTTAAATCCTTGATGGATTTTCCACAGTCTAGTACAATGCTGGAATACTGTATGACTGAAGAATGAAGATCAGATGGTATGAAGGACTTTCATCATACAAATGATGCTGGACTTAGATGATAGATTACTTGGTGTAAGAAAAGATGCAATCTTATTAAAGCTACCACAGGTGGGGATATCTCTCGACAAAATATCAGTAGAAGAATCTTAATAATGAGTCTGGAAAAGAACCAACACCGGTATTGAGAAATACCTGTAGATTTAAAAAATTTGTTAGCTAAAAGGAGATGGAATAGGACTGATGTGAGAACTTATACTGCAGGCTGCAGCACCAGTGCTCTGGAGATAATTAGAAGCTTGGATCAACATATTCAGGTTTCCTTTAAATTCTTTAGAGTAGGGGGGGGTCTGAATTTTGTGTGGAAAAATTTCAGTCCTATAGTAGTGACATTCTTCTGATGTTGAAAACTTCCTGGGATCGAGAAGAGTGATCTGGAGGCTTGCCTACAGCTTTTCTTCCTCTCAGGAATGTCCTTCTGCAATGCATTTTAGCTGACTGTCCCCACTTATGCTGTGGTTTGCAGCATGATGTTCTCTCTAAGATATCATGAATTGTGTGAATTTCAGGTGCTTTACAGGACCACTCCAGCCATAAACACGCATTCTTTCCCTGAGACCAGATCTTGCCCAATCATTAACCCAGCACTGCTTGGTCCATCACTAAACCATGGCCTTGAGTGCCACATCCACAAGGCTTCCAGGGAGAACATGTCCAGGGAGATTGACTCAACCACTTCCCTGGGCAGCCGGTTCCAAAGCCTGACCACCCTTTCTGTGAAGAAATTTACCTTACTATCCTATCTAAACCTCCCTTGGTGCAACTTGAGGCCATTTCCTCTGGTTTTGCCACTTGTTACCAGGGATCCCACCTCACTACAACCTCCTTTCAGATAGTTGTAGAGAGTGATAAGGTCCCCTCTCAGTCTCCTTTTCTCAATGCTGAACAACTCCAGCTCTTTCAGCTGTTCATCATCAGATTTGTGCTTCAGACCCTTCACCAGCTTTGTTGCTCTTCCCTGGACACCCTCCAGCATCTCAATGTCTTTTTTGTACTGAGGGCCCCAAAACTAAACAGCTGATTTGAGATGCAGCCTCGACAGTGCTGAGTACCAGAGGAAAACACTGGAGAATGCAGGGATCGATCCCAATGCTTTCACATGATAAGTAAGCACTATACCATTCCCCCCATTCTTAGTGCCAGACTTTGTGACTGCTGACAATGCACTAATGTCAATCCTGTTATCTGTATCCACAGTTGCTATCTCCTCCAGGTACAATCATGATACTAAGATGATTGCAGATACTTCATTTCCTGTGACAGAATTAAGTGTTCACACTCCCTTAAAAGAACTTGGTATTTAATTGCAAAAGTGTTATTATTGAAAATAAAATGCATGCTGAATGATCCATAGCACTAGGTCAGTGTAAGGATCCCACTGCTGTACATATTTACCCTTCAGAATGAAACTCCTGAAAAGTCTCCCTCCTTCACAGAAAGGTTATAATACCTCATAAAGCATGTTTGCCAGGTGTCAGCCCTATTGTACAGTCACTTGATGGCTCTTCTCTCCTGCGTAGACCTGTCGTATTATGTAATAGTGTATCTCCACAAGGTGGTAGAAGTGGGTAATTAATTCCACAGCATGCAGCATTCATAGTTTCTCTTTTAGTCTGGTAATGAAAAGATACCTTAGTCCTTTATGTTACAGATTTTTTTATAAAATGCCCAATTTTCTTATAAATCTCTTGGTAATGACCAGCCTTCATTCATGCCTCATTATATTTTGTTGTAAACAGTTTTTCATTTAATTAATCTCATCACTGTTTCCTCAGCTCCCTTTAATGTTGACTTTTCTAGGATTCTTTTATTTGTAGTTCAACTGTACTGGTAAAGAATGATACCTAGTGGCTTGAGGCCAAGGTCAAATAGCTTGGAACGGATGAATCAAATTCTTTATGGGTAGATCTTGAAAAAGACTGTGAAAAGAAAGACCAGGCTAAAATTTTCAATGGGAATGACTCATTCTATAATGTACACTTCAGAATATTCCATGCTGTTGCAAACTGTCACAGTAAAATAGCAGAAGAAAAACACTGCTTGTTGTTTCCTCTGTGTTACTGAGATTTCAATGGATGTCTGAATTCTGTCTAGTGGGAGGACATCGTTCACTCCATGTGTTCCAGCTTCCTCTCTTATGAGGTTTATCATTACTTTCCATAAATGCATGGACTCTATTTTTGTATACCATTACCATATATTTGCAGTCTCTTTAGATAAAGTTTTGATATATATAGATAGAATGTAATTAAATTCAAAGAAAGTACTTATGTGGATGGCAGTGTTCAATTTGTAATTTTTGAGTCTTTTCTCACATCAATTTTACTTCTGTTTTCTTTGGAGTTATGATTTATGTGCTTGAAGGGTGGAACACAGTAGCTTTTTACAGATGAAATATTTATATCAAATCTGGATATTTAATTTAAGAATTACCCACTCAGGGCTTGCCATCAAGTTAAGATTTTTTATTACACTACTTCTAAATTTAGATTTTTGTTATATATCTAAACCCTTTAAGTAAATAGGGCTAAATTAAGACTGTAAATTTACAGTTGTGGAAAATTCAAGTCATTCTCCTTGCACTTCTCCTCCAAAGAAATATGAATCCAGATTGCCAGTACTCTTGAAGCTTTAAGAAAATTAAAAAAAATGAAAAAAAAGAAAAAAAAAGAAAAAAAAAAAGAAAAAGCTGTTTCTAATTGGGTACTTGTAAGCACAAGTTAGAAGTATCTATAGCTTTATCAAACAGAAATGGAAGTTTTGAAAATTCTAGCACGGCTGCCAGCCCCTAAACGTTGTCTAGACTCTTTCACACAAGCTGTCTCAGAAATCTTGAATGAAAAAAACATCAATTAAAATGAATACTGAAGTTACTGGTGCTGTGTGGATCACAGGTTCTCATTTGTCTATCTATCTGGTCTATGTTTTAATTTAAGGTATGAGTTTGGGAAATGGGAATGGAAATTTCTGCGAATTCTTCTGCTCTGTCAAATGCAATAAGTGTTTGAGATACTTTCTTTGATATTTTAAACTTTACCAGATCTTTACAATCTTGTACAAGATTGGTCGATTTTTAGAACATAGAGCATCTATCTTAATCAAGACTCTAAGACATATCCAAATAAAAGTACTGAATACATGCAAAGCTATTCCTCAGGCACTTTAAACAATATAAAAAAAAATCACTCTAAATTCCAGGTGAGTAATGCACCTTGACTCATAATAACTAAAAAATAATTACATCTTGGAGACTGTAAAGAACGTAAGATCATAGGCTGCCGAGTTATAAATAGCAAGGAAGAATTAAAAGCATCTATCTTGACTACTGCAGGTGTAGACTCCTAACAGTAACATTTACAAAGACAATTAAATACTGTTCATTTGCAGCAAGGGATTTAATTAGGGTTTCTAATGTGATTGAAGCAGTGGTTTGTCCAGTCTAGTGAACTTGTTTTATCTTTTAGAAAACTTACAAACTGAATAATGAGGGGATAGTACAAAAATGTAATTAATTTAATCCCACAGAGATTCTTTTTAAGTTACTGTGTGGGCAAGAACAGGAGGACTGAAACAGGTCTTTACGTAGCTGATGGAATGAAATAAATATTTCATAATGGCAGCAACATGACAAACTTGTGGTAGTATCATGTGAAAACTCAGGCTCAACTACATCTGTGTTTTGTACTTCCTCTACTAGTTTTGGCCTTCAAACTTGTATATAAATTTTCATAGCCTTCATCAACAAGGCCAAGAAGGCCAGTGGCATCCTGGCCCGTATCAGGAATAGTGTGGCCAGCAGGACCAGGGAAGCGATTCTTCCCCTCTACTTGGCACTGGTGAGACTGCACCTTAAGTACTGTGTCCAGTTCTGGTTCCCTCAGTTTAGGAAGGATTTTGAGGTGCTGAATCATGTCCAAAGAAGGACAACAAGGCTGGTGAAGGGACTGGAGCTCAAGTTCTATGAGGAGAAGCTGAGGGAGCTGCTGTTGTTTAGCCTGGAGAAGAGGAGGCTCAGGAGTGACCTTGTCACTCTCTACGACTACTTGAAAGGAGGTTGTAGCCAGGTGGGGTTGGCCTCTTCTTCCAGGGAATAACTGATGGACAAGAGGGCACAGTCTTAAGCTGCACCAAAGAAGATTTAGGCTAGACATTAGGAAGAAGTTATTTACAGAGAAAGTGATTGGGCATTGGAATAGGCTGCCCAGGCAGGTGGTGGAATCAATGTCCCTGGAGGTATTTAAGAAGAGTCTGGATGTGCCACTTACTGCCATGGTCTAGTTGACAAGGTGGTGTTAGGTGAAAGGTTGGACTTGATGATATTAGAGATCTTTTCTAACTTAGCTGATTCTGTGATTCTGTGATTCTGTGATTCTGTGATTCTGTGATCAGTCTCACAGTCTAAAACTTTTCAGTCACAATGTCCCTGTAGAATGCTTTATAAAAAAGTACATGCAGGTTGGTTTTGTCTGGGACAGAGTTAGTTTTCCTCTTAGTAGCTGGTGCAGTGCTGTGTTTTGGATTTAGTATGAAGATAATGGTGATAACACACTGATGTTTCAGCTGTGCTACATAGCGTTTGCCCAAAGTCAAAGACTTTTCAGTGTTTCATGCTGTGCCAGTGAGGAGCTGTACAAAAAGCTGAGAGGAAGCACAGCCAGGGCAGGTGAATCAAACTGGCTAAAGCATTTTTACATACCATAGAATGTTGTGCCCATTATATAAGGTGGGGGCATTACCTGGAAGAGGGTTGATCACTATTAGGGGATGGGCTGGATATTGGTTAGTGGGTGGTGAGCAATTGTGTTGTATATTATTTGATTCTTTAGGGTTCTGTTATTCTCTCTCCCTCTCCTTACCATTACAATTATTACTATTAATATGAGCAAATTCATTATTATAATAATAATATTTTGTTTCAGTTATTAAAATGTTCTTAACCAACAAGGATTACCTTTTCTTTCTGATTCTCTTCCCCAGTGGAGTGGGGTAGTGAGCAAGCAGCTTCATGGTACTTCATTGTCAGCTGGGATTAAGCCACAGCAATCACTTAGGGCGCATAGTTTTGAAGAATGTTTGTTCTTGTGGAAGAGAAATATCCTTAATTTCCAACTCTATTCTTATGGGATATTTAGCAGCTTTTTATCTGTGTTATATTAAACTGTAGTTGATTTTCCTTTCTAAAGAACTATCACCAAATAAAATAAACTCATCATTAAAAGAAGTTTTGGTGAATTTTTATGGCCTACAGGCATGAACCTCCTCCATCAGTGTCATACCAATATACTTGTTGACACATTGCTCTGAAGGCATTGTATTTTTTGACTGCAGAAATTGTAAAAATTGAAAAAAAAATTCTCTATACCAAAGGCAATATGGTATTATAAAAATAGAGACACATAAGTACAAAATATTAATAAGAACTTATATATTCATCTCAAATATTTTTCCTTTTTTAGTGGCTTAAAAAGGAAGGAGGAAGTACTAAAGAATATTTTAGGATAAACCAGCATAAACCAGCCACATTTTTAGTGCTTGTTCAATGCACTCAGATGAAGTTTTGCAGAGAGGAGCAGCTATGCTTTGCAGAGGACTGTTCTGAGCCCTTGGCTTTGGTACATACTCAGTGCATTAGGGAGTTCAGTTTATCTACATTAACTTTGCTATAGTGCTTGCTATAATGATGTTTTCTCACTTGTATATAGTTGGAGAAGACAAACAAAGGAGTAAAATGCTTGGGTGTTTCTCACCAATATGGCCAAACTGATCTTCCAGGAGGATCACGTGAACACTGTTGGAGATCAGAGAGTGCAGCACCTTCTTCATAGCAGCAACAATTTCTCAAATTGCATAATTATGATTAGTCTTCAGAGACCAAAATTTTTCTGATGCGAACCAGCAGACCATTACATTTAAAAAGTATTAACTTATTTGATAATGAATATTAAAAATCTGTTATTTTTTTCACAACATGTCACCTGCCACCAGTGATGCCCTTGCTGAAGGCCATTAGGAAGTGGCATTAACTACAGGCCAAAATAAATCATCTTCCTGCTTTTAAGAACATTCCCTTCAACATACAGAGGAACCAAGTAATTCATAAGAGCTCTGTGTGAAAATACTCTTACACTAAAATGTTATCTAATAATTTAAATACATGCAATAACATTTTGTTTACTACAGCAGATCAAAAGCACTTGCCTTTAGTCAATGATAAATTGATCAGCCTTACATACAAGAGAAGATTCTCACATCTTAAACTAGGCTATAGTGAGCTGTATGAGTTTACCACAATACCAGAGAATAATATTGAAATGTCACTATTTTCTAGTCAGGGTTTCTCTGTTTTCTGCCCTTTAAAAACTGCTCTGTCACGCTGAAATCTATATGGGAGCTGAATCCAATAAACTATTCAATCTTTTTTTTTTTTTTTTTTTGCTACAATACCATGAGTCTGAGAAAATAAGCCTGAGAAATCTAATTGAAATTGTCACTGGTTTTATTGAAGAGCAAAACGTTCTGGTTTTCTGCTGTCTAATAACAACTTGCATGACTCTGTATTTTCAATAAATTGTGGGCTGGAAAGAAATGCTCAGATGAAGACTTGAGGAAGTCCTGGAGCCAAAACTGAGCAAAACTTTTCTTTATGTACATGTTTGCAATTGACCAAGCAAAATGTTTTTTGCATTTCAGCTGGTGGAAACAGTATTTTTTTCCCATTTTTTTTCTCTTCTCAAACTTTGGTTACTCTCTTAAATCTTAAGATGGACTTCTTAAGTTTTGCTGTAGCATTCACTGTGAGTTTTTCAAAGTAACTCTATTTTTTCGTTTGAGGTATTTGATATCCATATATGATGCTTTATCTCCAAGCAATTTCAACTGTGAGAATACAATACTTCCTCTGGAAAAAATGTGCAAAGTAATATTAACAATTTTTAATTGGAATCATAGAATTAGAGAATACACAAAAGGATCATCTAAGTCCAACTCCTGGCCCTGCATAAGGCAACCCCAAGAGTCACATCATGTGCCTAAGAATGATGTCCAGATGCTTCTTGAACTCTGGCAGGCTTAGTGTTGTGACCTCTTCCCTGGGAAACGTGTTTCAGTGTCCAACCACCAATACACTAGCCTAATTGCCATATAGCTTATTATATGCTATAAGCCTAATATAATGTCTAATGGTAATTAGGCTATTGTATTTCCAGGCTTAAAAATAAGTTTCAAAATGGATAAAGGAACTGAGAGCTTTCAGTTGTCCTGTATGCTGTGGAGGAAGCGAAGGGTAGAACTCCCTTCTGCATCACTTTCCTGAAACCAGGGTGCTAACAGTAAATGCTCCTGTTTTGAGACACCACATCTGATCTAGTCATCTCCTCTGGACTGAAAACCCTCTCTCTGCCTTACAGAGAGTTGATGTGAATATGTGTGTGGACAAAACTTTATAAAATGTTTAAATGTAAAGCCAGAAGAGAATCCCAGTCCTGACACAGTGTTTGACCTCATGGCATGTTGAGATTTGTCAGGGAGTATGAAAAGGCAAAGATGGAGACTCCTGGGATATTGTGAGATCAACATAAAAAGTGCTCAACATATGTGAGGGGAATGGGGAGATAAGCATTGCCTTAAAGTGTACTGTGATTTTGTTGGAAGAAGTATGGAAACTGAAGGAAGACAAGGATGCTCTGAAAATCAGTGTACACAGTAATGGGCAGGTAAGAGAAGCTCTGAGAGCTGTCCAGAAGGACAGGGATATATAGAACAGCAAAATGCTGAGCAAAGCAGTGGTGGAGGTGGCTTGTCAAAAGTCAGGGTTGCTGCACTGCTAATCAAAAGGGCTGAAATCTTGGTCTCTAAGAACATGGTAACAAGTGCTCCCTATTGGGATCTGGAGCATGGAAACAAGTGACGTGATCTTTCTCCAGAAGTCTTTTCTGGAATGGCAGCATTCTGGTGGGTGCACATTCCCAGGTGTAGCCAGTTATGGGAGCCACAGTAACCATGTGCAAAGTCAAGGTCCTGTGGGCACGCAACCTTTCAACATGTAAACGTTTCAACAAGTGAAACAAGTTGCAGTGCTCCAGTCACACTGTGCCCTATCCTGAGAAAGTGGTGTGGCAAAATATCCTGCAGGTACCTGGTGTAATCTGAGGCCAGTCACTGGGATATTGAAGTCACGGGTATAGGGGATGAGAAGCTAGCCACACAGCCCAAAAGAGAGAGATCTGCAACACCCTGCTGGAGTCCATAGAGTAAATACTAGGAACAGAATAACCATTTTAGTTAGTACCCCAATTGCCAGTAGTACACTGGATGTCCATATCAGCTTGTGGATGCCAGCCAGTGCTGTGTGGGAATGGATTAAGTAATGGGAAAAAAGCAGATGGAAATATTTGGGTAACCCATCTGGGCCACCAAGGTCAAAAAAAGACATCATGACACACCAAATCTGTTTAGCGATGCTTAGAGGACTGCTATGTGCTACATGTAGTGCCAGCATATGCCACCCACCCACAAATGCTTCTGCTACCATGACTCTCACAACAGACTGCTGGAAAATAAGTGGTGGGAAGATTTGCAGTAGGGCAGGTGTACAAATATATATGTATAACAACCTATGGGCAAAGACTAGACAGCAAGCACTGTCTTCCACAAAAGACCAAATCTTGACTCTAGTACACAACAGTACTGAGAATGATAAACAGGTTACAAGTAACTAGACAATTTGCTATGTGAATAATGGCACATTTGTAATGAGCAATTTTACTTGGACAAATTTTCATACCAGTGCCATTAACAATCAGTTCATATATTAAGATCTGGAAAATGTCTCAATATGTATATGTAATTTCACAAACGGCAATACATGAAACTAATCTGTATGGACATTTACAAGCATGTCTACGTAACAAAAAGTGAGCTGTGTAGCAGTCAACATAAGTTAGGTCCAGTTGACAATACTATTACTACATAGACTTTAGCTAACTCAACAGGATAAGGGAGTAACTTAAGTATAGAAAGGCGTAAACAACCTAATGTGTGTTGTGTGTTCTTTAAGACAAACAGACTGAGAGCACCAAGCAAGGTGACAGACAGTTATTTGGCACTGCATGAATTTCAATGAGACATCCAAGAATTCAATTTTGTCTACCAGATCCAGTAACTGATGATCATCAAGTTATCATTAGGAGAGGACCCAAAGAACTCCATGCCAAAATAAGGTATGTGCATGAGATATCTAGAATTTAGCCTAACTCAAGCAACTTCTCTCCTGGACAATGTTGTCCAACCTTCATGGCAGACAAGTCCAATAATTTGTAAAATTGCATTTATCTCTGATCAAGTCAGTTTTGTATCCAATTCCAGTTAGACAGTGCATTATCATTTAATTTTAATCCACAAAAAAAGGACTTCACATTTCCCAGCATGGGGTTGCACCTGCTGAATAGTAGATTGGACACTCAACCTCCTACCTCAGATCTGTCAGGGTTATGTTTGTATCTCTTCAAAGATGACTATAGTCTACATATGTTATGGGTCTGCTAGCAGTTGTCATTGTATATTAGGAGAGCTAATAAAACTGGCTAGCAGGCAAACACAGACTCTGCATTATTGCCTGTTAGAGCTTTCTCATCCTCTATTTCAGTCTTTTTTTTGGGCTTGCCTTGATAAGAGGTCCTTCCCTCAATGGCAAATCCCTTACTTTTTTAAGCTCCTCGCTATTCTTGGTAGCTCAACTTTTACAACTCTAAAGCTCACTCTTTGACTCCTTGCAAGCCTTACCCAAACCTCCATGTCTTTCTGATTTGACTTGCCCAGACACCCAAGAGCTCAAATTTCTCCATATTTTTGCAGTCCTTCAGTCCCCACCCTCATTGCTCATACTGTGGCCCTGCTTTGACACGGTCCCTGTCTGGTTGTTCTTATTCAGTCTGTCTAAAATCCCCGCTGCCAATTCCCTGCATTCTCCCAGGCTGACTATATCACTTTTGCTTGGTTTCTGTTGAAACTCTCCATCATTCTAACTCTTCCCATAGGCTCCAACAATGGATCCAGATCTGACCACTATTTAAGGCCTAAATACAGTTAAACGCTACGTAATCCAAGTCTATCCACATATGCTCTATTGTCTGGAAGAGATGAATTTTCTGAAGGAGAAGAAATAAAAAAAAGGAAAAATTAAACAAGAAATACTAAGTCAAACAATATACACAGTAGGCCTATATTTTCACAATAGCTATTGAAGCATTGTTTATCTTCTGGCTTTAGAAAAAATGGTGCTTACAAAATTATTGTGGCATGCATGTTCTGGAGATAAAAAGGGCAAGAACAAGACTATACCCTCCATGAAACTGGCTAGTAGAAATCAAGTTTGCATTTTAATAGATAACACTGAGGAATGGTGTGAGTTCCTTTTTGTTCACTGAATGCTTCAGGTTTAAGGTTTCAGATCACGTGCTCAAAATGGGGTAAGAAAAATTGCTAAAAGAGTTTCTTTGGGCTCTTTTCCCTCGAAGAGTGAAGTAAAAAACCTAATTGAATGAAAAGCTGGTCCTTGAAAGAGCTGTGTTTCTCTCAGAAGAACTAGAAAATTTTGACCTGTATGTTAATCTGACCTATTGGTGATAGGTGCTCAGGAATAGGGAAAACTGATCTTTTAACTCAAAGTCTTTTGAAACAGGGGACTTGAAAATGAAGAATGGTAATTAAGTCTCCATAGAACTGATTCTATTAGCTATAACTAATAATTTCAATTGAGAATTTGGCAGGAAATGCCTTCTTTAAGACTGAATATCACTTTCTCAATGATAGTCAGAAGTACAAGTAGATTTGTCAAAGCAGTATTTTATTCCAGGACAATTGAGTCATCCACCACATAGCCAATATATTTTCTAAGAGTTACGCAAGTGGCCTTGGAAAAAAATGGAATATCTAGGTCTTATGAATCTCAATGAAGGAAGCAGATTGTCATAACAACTTTGAAAATGCCATTCTTTCAGTCACAATTAATTTTAGCCCAGCCTAGGCACTTTGCAGAACTGAAAATCAGAAATCCAACAATAAAACCAAAGGCAATTGCTGAAAGATGCAGGTTATTGACCCTTTCTACCTCTAGCTCGTGAATGCATGCTGCAGCAGTCCTCACTCTGGGTACAAAAGAACAAAAGCCAGAGAAGACACAAAAATGAGGCCCATGAAAAATCTTATTCATTGTATATTATGCAGAATTTGAATAGTCTGTCTTCAAAGGTAAGCTGTCAGTGTTAAAAGGAAGGCCTCAGTTAATTAAAAACAATTAATGGATTTAAAGCACATACTCAAATGCTTTTCTGAATTGAAGCCTAAATAATGGTACTAAAATAATCCTGTGTATGAACTGCTTGCTTTTTTTTTAAGTGAACAATTTCTTCTGTATCACTCAGAGATTTCATTTTCATAACAGTAAATAGTGCTAGGGATGCGTGTGGCTTTCCCTAAAGCAGCTACAGCAGAGAGACCAGTCTGTGACCTAAAGACCTTACACACTAACACTTCCTCCACTTTTAAAAATGAACAACCATGGAGAAGACCTTATCTGGTTGAAGTGCAGATCATTATTGATTTCTGTACACAGAAAGTTTATTTAACATATATGTGTTATTTGCAAAGCAGGCAGCCTATGCAATTACAAACATATTAGGAGTACTGAAATTTGTTTGGATTTATTTTCTGTGTTTGTTTCCACTTTTTCTTTTTTATCATCTACTGTTTCATTATCTTTTCATGTCATCTTATCCTAGAGCTAAAGGGAAATAGGCGATTCTGCCTAGAATTTCTCAATGTAAAACCTCCTTTCCATATTGGCAAGACTCTCAGTAAATCCATTCTTCTCAGCTGGAGTGCTATCTGCTTTGGCTGAGAAGTTGATTTGGGAAAAAAAAGCAAGGTGTGAAAAAATGCCCTTCTTTGTTTCATCCAGGCTGCTATCATCTGTCATATGTATTGCTAGAATTTATTTAGCTATACTGAGCAGCAGTATGTTTCTATTTGATCTGTTTGACTTTTCACTTTGCTTCTCCAGGAGTCCTTTTTTCTCCCCTCTTCATCATGCTTCATCCTGTGTGAATAGCCTTTCAGCATCTGGGAATATCATGGTCTATCCTGTTTTTGTTTTGCTTCTTACTGGCTCCAAAAGGCAAGAAGAAAAAAAAGAAAGGAGAAACTCTTTGTTCCTGACTTGCAGAAAGGCACATCTTGAAAATAATTTTTTTTTAATTTTCAAGAATATAGCTAGATTGAAAGAATATTATTCTTTCTGAGTAATAAACTGTCTGCTTATTATAGAATAGATTTCATCAGAAGTTCACAAAATACCTTTCAAACCAAATGAACATTATTACCTTATTTTCATGAAACCCTGATTATTGAAGAGATTTATCTGCAGTGACTCAGTAGGTCTGAAGAACTGTTACTCAGACCAAGATATTTTTGAAAGAGGAGTCTGACCACTATACTTAAGAATATTAATTCTTTAAAAGATGTTTCGGATGTTTTTCTTTTTGGAAAATTACTCTCAGTTTCCTTATCATCACTGAAAGATCTTCACAGGCTGAGTGAAAGGTAAGGCTGGCTTATCGTAACATGGATAAGTCCACCACAGACTAGAGCAAATGCAAACTGCAGAAAGGTGGTGGGGGCTACAGCAAAGGGAGAAAATTCCCATTGCTAAATATGGTCTAGCCATGCTAATCTTCCAACAGATATTCTATTTGTGTGAGGTGGTCTAATAATGACGTGTAGTCCTTTCAATTGGCTGTATCACAAATGTACTTCAGGTAGTGTTTACTGCTGCTCTTTTGTGCATTTTGTGCACTTATACACACATGCAGTTCTAGCTGAATTGTTCCTTCATGGTGTTCAGTTATGAATGGAGGTTATTTTGTAGCAACTTGTTGCTCATAATTACTACTCAACTTGATGTCATTTACATGTTTTAGCATGGTTATAGAACCAAATGCTAAGTAACAGAAGAAAAAATAAGTAACAAAGCAGGATAGTAGATAATTTTTCTCCAATTTGTACATGTATCACGTAATTCAATGATTGACTATTGATTCTCCAGGTAAACAGTAATATTTGTCAAATCATCTTCCTGCAGCAGGGCAATTAATAGATGTAAAAGACAAGTACTTTGGCATAGGTGAGTATTATTATCTTTACATCTGCAATTAGAATTTTGGAGATTTAAGTCCTCTGATTTAGGAAGTGGACCTTAAATGACCTAGATCATGAAATCCTGTGAGACAGGGCAAGTGAAAGATGACAGACCTTCGTACAGTTCTTTTCACTTAAAACACAAGCTTAGTTCAATATATAAATATGTGATTTTCTGTTAATAAACAGATGAAGACAATCAAGTAACGGTATTGAGGATGTCGTAGACTTGAAAGGGGTTTATTTCAACATCTTCTTAATTATAGCAAAAACTCCATAATACAACTAACACTGAAACTTTACTAGGGTGTTTGTGTTTTGTTGGTGGTTGGGGTTTTTTTGCTTGTTTGTTGGGTTTTTTTTTTTCTTTCCCCTAGTATGGAAATATTCTCCTTATATTTTATAGCAAATGCAACAGTTGCTGTCCCACTACCGAACTGCAGTTCTTCGAGATTTACAGACAAGAATCACAAGATAAGATGTGCTGTTGTCTTCTAAATTGCTTCCCTGAAATTAAAATATGAAGTACTTCTCCATGGAATGATTTTGTAATACAATATTTTATTCCATATGCCAAAGAAAATGATTTTATTTTAATTCTGAATGTCTACCGAAACTATTCTTCCGGGTGTGACATATTGAAATGTGTGTGTCTTACAGGTTTGCTATGAGACCTCTATCATCAACATTTTGCACAAATACATTCAGCAAAATATGACAAAATATTTGTATGAATCCTTTTGACTGCCTTTGATAACAATCTGTTGATTGTTATAGTCATGAAAGTTTGCACATAGCAGCCTGAAGGTGCATGCACTATGTGTCTATAAATTAAATTACATATATACTAAAAAGGTGCAGACTGCAGTTTCTGGAGACCTGTCTCTTGGTTTGTAGATAATAATAAACATGATTGAGTCCTGCAAAATCTAACCCTGAACAGAGTGGATTGAAGTGTCCTGTCTGTTTGGACATAACATCAGCTTTGAGGTTTGGTATTCTTGAAATGAAATCCTTCAAGCCTTTAGGGCATGGAAAACTAGAATGAAATATGGTTACTATATAACTTATGTTGCCCAAAGATAATCACAGTGGGATTACTAAAATGTATTTAATGTTGATTCCATCATAGTGATTCCAAAACCTATCAGGTAGTAGGCAAAATATATGCAGAGAAAGTATTACCAAATATCAAGTACATCTTTAAGTGTGGAGTAGAAGTACAGCAGGCAGTGTTTCTTAATTAGGATTTCCCAAATTTAATGAAATATTTCATTCTGTCTATTCTAGAATGACAACAAAACAGTGATCCATTCAGACTGCACAGGTAAAACACAGGAAATATTCTAAAAATTGTAATGTAGAATGTGTGCTCCTATATGTTACTGGTGTCTTACATCCATGAAATCCAGTAAAGGGAAAGATTGCAGTTTCTTCCTGGTTCCATAGCAACAGAGGACCAGACATGCTAAGCTCTAGCATCAACAATATATTCAATTTTGTAAGGCATTTAAAAACTTTTTAAAGTTTACTTCTCTAAGAAAATTTTCTGTTGGGAAAGACAACATTGGATAGTCTCAAAGGCTTAAAAATTCTTTCCGTGAAGAAGAAAATATTCCTGTTCCTGTTGGAGTTTGTGGCCATAAAATAAATGAGATTTCATCTCATAGCTATAACAGTTTGAAAAATGTTGCTGGAATGAGGTGAGAGCCAATCTCCTCTGGCTACATGTTGGTAACTGATATTGACCAGAAAGACTTTTTTTTATGCAGATGGAGGGGAGAATAAACATAGGACATAGAACTGGCTTCACACTGGCAGGGAAATAGGTATTGATACCAAGCTGGAAGTTCAAAGGGCGATTTCTATACAGGTATAGGCAATTTACGTTCCTATAAAGCTGAAATGAAAAATACTCCTTACATAAGTCTTATGTAAGAGGAGAAACAGACCTTTTCTTGCAGTAATGTAGTTGAAGTTCAAGGTTATTTGCCTGTATTAAGAGTGTATTAATATATCATAGTTAATATGCTTAGAGATACTTCAGAAATGCTTGAAACACATCAAACACATCAAAGCACTTGTAACTATGAGATTGTATTTCTATACAGGTCTATGAACCACTCTGCATTTTGTGCTACTGTGCAAAATAAAAATCACCAAGATCCTCTTCTCTGAAAAAAATGACTTTACACTGTGGTCACTCTGATTCCTTTTGCTTTGATAAAAACTCCAGTGTGTGTGGATATGAAACACAGTAACAAAAGTACACAGGGTTGAAAAGCTATTAGAAAAGGAACATGAATTCAGTCAAGTGCCAACCCTGAAATGATGAGGTTATTGTAAACCATATCCTTGAAATACCAAGGAGAAGGGAGAAACAACAACTTACAACTGCACTCCCTTTACGTCATTTAGACAGTATTATTCACATGCAGAAGATCCCTATTTATTAACTACTATCCTAGTCCACACACTTTGAACACACACACAGACACACACAGACGAAAGAGCAAACATAAAGAATGAAACTTCAGGACTTTGTGACATTAAAGCATTTCAGGGGCATGAGATAGCTTACAGAGTCACTGTGGCATCTTAACATCTCTAGTGACATCTTAGAATTTTACATTTATTTCATATATTCTAGAGGTGTGTTTGTAATATAAAATATGGAAGATTCTATTTTCCCATTGCCTTTTATTACCACTCTCTTCAATATTTAAATTTCTTTTCTGGTTGCAAAGTCTCAGGACTTCTTAGGTTGTGCCCTTGATGGTCTGGGCTGGAATTTTTTGGAAGTCAAAAATTCCATTACTGTGTGGGGTGGCAAAATTAGCCAACAAGACATTGCTGGAGCACCCTACAGAATGGTGCTGCCACAACAGCCTTTCCTAACTCAGCATCAATATTCAGCACTTGCCTCTCATTTCCCTTTTGCTTAAATAGAAAAGTGTTACACTGACCCGTGCCAAAATAAAAATTTTTTGGGTGTGGGAGGGAGAATAAACAAATTAATTCTATACCAGACCAAGCAACTCTTTTTTTCCTAAAAAAAAAAAAAGTCATTCTTGCTGTGGATTTTTTCTGTCCTCTCTTTAAGCTCCACAGTTGGAGGACCTTATACCCTCTTTCTATAAGACTTCCCAATATTCAAATGCATTAAAAGGTTCTCTGCTTTTGCACAAAATTTCCCATGTTGCAGTCTTTAGATCATAAATACAGAGACAAAATGTATTATGTGTGTCTTCAAATCCTTTTTAAGGTTAGCTGAGAACAGAACTTCTGATCTGAGATATTCTTGTCAGGATTTAGTACCGCACATACTTTCTTACAATCAGCTCCTTTAATCATGGTAGCAAAGTCTTGTTATAAGTCTGATTTCTTCTAGGCAGAGTCCCAATGTGTTCCAAAATTTCTATTCATAAAAGACTGTAATTTACAAAAAAAGGTAAGTTTAGCTGTTTAATAGGATGTACATTTCAACAGATAGTTCTGCCATTGTCTTTCAGTTTAGACTTGTATTGCTTTATCAAAATAGTGAGATTACAGAAATAGTGCAACTGCAAACCAGAGTGGTGAGGGGGAAAAAGGCCATTGATTAGAAAATTTACAGTTTTAGAGGAGAGGATTATCTCATGGGAAAATACTATTCCAAAGAAAGAGACTAACTACAAACTGTCATGATAATGTGTATTTTTAATTATATCAGTAATGTTGACAGATTAACAGGAAATGAACAGAGATATCAAAGACATCAATATTACTTCAAAGGTAGGCTAAATATTTAATGTATATGTTGAAAAATCAATGTAAAAGCAAAATTCTCTGAGCTAAAGACAAGTCAAGTGTGTTAAATAGATCTGAATGACAGAGATTGGTTAACTCCCTAATTGGAAGAACACACAAGTGAAAGTAACCACATAAGTCAAAGAATAAATGAAGGAAAGGCTGTCACTGAGATTAAAGATTTATACAGCTGTTTGATCCATCTGGTGTTTAACCAAGCAAAGGCTGGTGGAGAACATATGACTCAGATGCCTATATTGCAGGATAACTGACTGATTAAATGAATTTGTACATCCATCAAAGACCAGAAGACTTAAAATTAGACTTACCAAAAAAAGCCACACAAAACATTTTGAGTGCACAGAGAGATTGTGGAAGAGTAGTTCCTGATTTTCAAAGCAGTTTTGTAAGACAGCAGAAGATACCAGAATGTGTTTTGGAGCTGCAGCAGGTTATCAGTGCCTAATTATTGAAATATGTAAGCTCTACTGCATTGCCCAAATATATTGCATGTAAAAAAAAAGGATGAGTTTTGAAACATAAAATTAAAACATGCAGTGGTGAGTTATATTTACAAATATGAAACCAAAGGCAAAATTTCCTATGAATTTTGTTCAAGTGAAGAAAAAATAAACTGATGTTAGTACCACCACTTGTCAAATCAGCTCTACAATCTGCTATACCGTACACCCTGAATCTCAAGAAAAGCTGTTGACTTAATTGAGATGCTTTTCGTATGCCCAAAACATTGAGGAGAATATCAGTTTTTCACTTTTAAAATTTTCACTGGAAAGCCCTGGTGACATGCACTGATCAGCAACTAGTAGTTCTCTCTTTCAAAGTGGGTATTTTTGCTTGAAGCACATCTCAAGCCCAGCAGAGCATACAACATACTGGAAACAGGAACATTCAGTCTAACTTCATACAGCAGTGAAAATGTTTTCATTTAACTAAAAAATCACACACATAAATGTACTTGAGTTGTTATCTCTTGCATTTTTTTCTTGTACTAATGATGAACTCTGTACACTGAAACATCATCATGACCCACTGACTGAAACAATGGGCAGAACAATCATGATGAGTATGATGAAAGGCAGAGACTTGTGAGGATCAAGCATGTTGGATACCCTCATATCAGAACTGTCTAGATTTGTCATGAGAGAAGATGCAGTAAAAGATTGTACTTAAGTAGCTGAAAAAAGATAAATAAATTTATTCACCTTCTGGTCAAATATGTGTAAATTTTCCCCTTATCTGTCACTCACAGGTATACTGCAGCAAGAACACTCCAAACAACATCAGAACAAGATATCTGAGACAACACTGTGGCTTGGGTTTTTCCCAGATGGTTTCTCTTGCCTTTTCCTAACAACCATTTTGTTGTATTTGTCACAACCTTTAACATTACAGAATACAATGAGGGACAAGATTTTAAATGTGCTGCACATTTATATATATATACACATAACATTTGTGTTATTCACTAAATTAACCATGGACTTTGTTATGTTGGCTACATTACACTGAGGATGTAAAGCATGTCACCCTATAGAAGTTCTATAGCTCAGCTTCTGTACAGGCAGGCTACTTACAATAGTTTAATTATGATTGCTTTAACTATACTCCTGGAGTGCACATCCTGCAAGAATTTAGGGCAAAAGCCCTTCTTTTACTGCAGGCAAGGTCACTTTGTAAAATAGATCAGGCATGTGGGTGCAGCTACCTTGAGGCTGTGTGAGCTGGGCTCATCTTCCTTCACTAAGACCTCCACAGATTGGTCATTTAAGCCTGTCAGTCACAAGTCAATAAGAAGACACAGGGAACTCAAGAAGGTGACCTGTCTTACAGGTACCCAGTTTAGTTTGAGATAAATAGTAGTTCAGAAATTGTTATTTCTTTCTAGTAATGTGGAAAGAATTGTTGGAATTGTAACTGGCTCTGACATAGATGTAAAACTTTTACATATATGCTTTATGTTCCTTTTCTATGGCTGTACTCACCTACTGCCTAACACCAAAAGTGTTTCTTTTACCATTATTTCTTTGTGTGAAGTCAGCACAAAGTCAATACTCTTTAAAATTACAACTCAGTCCTCAGAAAGTGCTTAAAAAACCTAGATTTGGCTGACCCCTGCCAAGAGCTGTTTCTCCTGTGCAACATGATGTACAGAGTATTATCGCTCAGGTTTCTGTCTGCCTGACATTGCAGGTCATTGCACAGGTCATTGCATGGTGACGGAAAGCAGCAAAGCTGTGTACAGCCACTCACAAAAGAGGTCCTTGGCTGTCAGACATGGTGAGTGTTGAAATTGTTCCATGGACTTCTGAAGAGAACAGAAGTAATTTCTACTTCTGTTGTGGAGAAAAGACTGCTGCTGACAAGGTGCCAGATCATGGAGCAAAGATGATGAATGAACAGTGATGGTGACGAGGAAGCCTTGAAGAGGAAATGGGAGACACTTATCTGAACATTTCACTCTTCTGCTTTTGTTTTAAATGGTCTTGAATTTTCTAAGAACAAGCAAAAGGAATAATATGGATAGAGATTTATAGTATTTCAAAGATCAAATAGAAAATTTAATGTGCCAGTGAAAAAAAGCCCCAAAACTATATGGAGTAAATTGGTTGTAAAGCTTTGGGAATTCATAGTTTTATTTTCATTACTTCTCTGTGTATTCCTTTCCACTATTCTGCTTTATCCCAAAAGACAAGTAACAACATCTACCCATTGGCTTCATCTACTTCAGACACTTGTGCTGAAGTTAGAAAATACCTTCTTCCTGACAAGACATCTCTCTTTCTGCAGAGCATATGTGAACTACTCTATAGAGAGAACTTAGAGATAAACAGGAAAAGATATTAAGAGCAGAGGGTGCAAAGGATACATTTGTATATACACACATATACATAGAAGTAGGATAAGTGTTGATTTTTTTAAAGTGTAAGGAGGCTGCTTCACAAATATGTTGTGTTTTAATAAGCAGAGGAAAACCATGAGAGACATGGTTTAATTTGGGGAAGTTTTTTAGCTTTTGGAATGAAGGAGTTACAAATAAAATTATGAAGATGAGTGTGACCCTTTTGTTCTTCCCTATGGCTGATAAGAAGCATTAAGTCGCACTTCAAATGACCTGTATTTTAGCATTCCTGAAGTGGATGTGTTGACAAAATTATGGTAAAAATGGTTAGTTCAAGGAAAGAACAAACTGTAGTTGGAGAGCATGTGGAGGGTATTGCAGGGTTTGTTTTGAGCAGATATGTCTTTCTTTCCTAAAGAAAACTTTGTGACACAGCACTTTTTACAGTACTCTAAGTATTTTCAAGGATGTAGCAATATGACCAAAACTCTCAGCAAGAACAAGAGCTACCAAGAGAATGATTTCATGGCACTGATGACCAGTCCCACCAGAGACCAGCATCTCACACACACCACCTGCTTTTTTCATTCGAAAAAATTTACCCAGCTGTTATCAGAGTGTCTTTGCTCCCAGGGAAAGAATGCAAAACAAGGGCATCTGGGAAAACTGGCTGGTTATTGCTATCCATTAAAGATAGAATTAATCAAGGATGGAAAGTTTTAAAGGTGTTCTTTCTCTTTCCCACTGGATTTAGACAGTCAGAAGAAAATTAAACAAAAGGAGGAAGATGATGAATCAGCCTCAGAATATGAATAATTTGGGGACCAAGGAGCTCCAGACAAAAGACAACACAATTCTCATTTTCACAGTTCATCTTTCATTTTTGAATACTCATCATCATCTACTGCCAAGATGCCAAGATTAAAATCTGTTTCTCCATTTGTCATTTCTTATTTCAAGTGAGTTCAAAGGGATCACTGGTCCCAGCCTGAAAGTACATTACTCTCAGAGTGTGCAAAGCAACAACAGAGTTTGCAGAGATAATCAGCATGAAGACATTCATGAAATCATGTATTTCTGACAGTAAAGACCAAGGAAGGAGAGAAAAAGGTAACCTTTCCTCAGGGCCTTTTAAAGTGTTTTTTTTTTGTTGTTTTATTTGTTCTGGAATCCCTTCTTTCTCAGTTTCATCTTTTTCTCTTTTTTTCATCATAAATACAAAAATGTATTTTGACTGCAAAGAATAAACAAGGAGTGCTAATCTGACATCAGGCAGCATTGGGGAAGTCAGAATCTAGGTCCCATTTCTATCACATTTCATGTATGATTTCTCAAAGTCATATAGGCCATCTTTTCCTTGGCTTCACACTTATTGTGATAAGAGTTATATTGTCTGTTGAGTTTGCAAGACCATCCGCTCAGTCTATATCGTTACCAACAGATTCAGCCTCCCACAGCACCTCAGTTGTCTGGACATTCTGTAGCAATGGTTTTATCTTTCTTCTAGAAGATCTTAGGAAATCTTGGCCCCATATATAATATCTACATAGAGAAACTTCTTATATGGTGGGTATGTTGACCTAAATATCAATTACTTGACACCATGAGGAGAAGAAACTTTTGCACTCACCTGACATAGAAAAGCCCAGCAACACAAAACTATTGCATATGGACTGACCATTGGCATGGAAGTGGAAGGAGGAAGGTGAATAAACACTGGTGTCTAGCAAGAATGGGGACTGTACTGTTAACACTCTCTCAACCCAGTGTGAGTAAACAGAGGAATCAGACAAATAAAATAAGCAGTATCCCCACTTTCTTCAGCCAGCTCTGCTGTCTCAACTCCGTAGTCTCTTTCCCAAGTGGCTAGCTAGTTCTACAACCCCTCAGTCCTGGTGGTGAACTGTTTTGGACCGATGAATCCAGGCCCCATAACTGGAGCTCCAGCGAGTCCCTGGAGTTTGTCCATCCAGTTGTGAGGTATGGGATCTCTGTCTCTAGATCACCCTCTCCATATCCCCCTTACCATGGAACTGACACAGCACTGAAGGCATGGATGTGAGAGTATGCCCCATAAACTAAACTGGGATTGTCAGGCACATTTAACACTGCCAAAAAATTGCTGCTAATGTATACACTTCCACAGAATCACAGAATGGGTTCGGTTGGAAGAGACCTTAAAAAATAATCTGTTTTCAACCTCCTCTGCCGAGGGCAGGGACACCTCCCACTCGACCAGGTTGCTCACAGCCCCATCCAATCTGGCCTTGAACACTTTCAAGGATAAGGCATCCACAGCTTCTCTGGTCAAATCTATTCCTCACCACCCTCACAGTAAAAAATTTCTTCCTAATATCTAATCTAAACCTACTCTTTTTCATTTTAAAGCCATTCCTCCCATCCTATTTCTACAGGCCCTTGCAAAAAGTCCCTCTTCAGCTCTGTTGTAGGCTCTCATTAGGTACTGAAAGGATGCTAGGAGGTCTTCCCAAAGCCTTCTTTTCTCAGAGCTGAACAATCCATACTCTCTCATTCTGCCTCCATAAATGAGGTGCTCCAACCCTCTCATTATCATCATAATACAAGTTTGTTTAATATTGAATTTATGTCCTGAAATTCTTGCTCAGCAGTGAGGCTTTGTAAGAAAGGGTATGTGTGTCTTAAATTATATTAATGAATTATTAGTATTAATAAAATGATATTAATCTTGCTTATTGTTTTTCACTATTATTAAAGAAAAATATGGCTTTTGGGTTTTCCATACTGCTTGGAGGTATAATTACATAAACATACCTTTGTGCATGCAGGGCAGATTCTAAGTATAAATATATATTATAAATGTATAAATGTAGGAGGGCACATAGATTAATATTATCCTAAATATGACAGATGTATAAGTCTGTTCACACATGCATATCTATGTGCACAATACAAAGTAGACTAATGCTTCCTATCTACTCAAAGGACAGCTATTGATACATATAATCACAACAGAAATACTTACAACAAAGTAAAAATCCAACGGCTTTCGGATTAATGGAATTGTTGCTAGAAATGCTTATAGTCTTGTAACAATATTTTTGATTTACTGTGCTCCTGTACCTGTAAAAGCAGAAGGAAAAGGGTAAATTTTATTATACGTAACAAATTTCAGTGTATATGGCAAGTTACACTGCAACTTTACTGTAATTCTGTGTGGGTGAAAAATGCTGGTATTTTAGTTTTATTTCAAAAGATACCAACCATTATTATGTAAAATGCATTAAAAAAAGGGCAGCCATTTTCCCTTATTTATTTTGTTTTTCTTTAAAAAGATGCTTTCCAGCCTGGAAAGTATTCTAACAATAAAAATATGAATAAAATACAAGTAATTTCAAAATGGGCTGGGACTCCAGGGAACAGAAAAAAAATGTTTATAATTAAAGACTACATCATAATGCCTCTAAAAAGAACTGATTGAAACATTTTTCATGTGATTTCATTGTGCTGAGGCCAAAAGAGTTCACAGAAGTAAGAGTCGAAAAGTATCCTTTTAAGAGAAAATTTTTTTTAGTTCAGATTCTCAACTCAGAAATGATTAGAGCAAGAGAATAGCTCACATTTTTAGTGCTGCAGTCATTATAAGCTGTGGTTTTAACTTCACTCTCTCCATTTTGGAGGGAACTACAAGGAGATGCTCAGCCCTAAAGGAAGGAAGCAAGGGCTCCCATCCAGGTTCATAAGAATTTACTTGACACCCTAATCACTTTGTAAACTTACAAGACAAAAGGTTTCAAGTTTTATGAGTATTTTCCAAATGTTTTTAAAATACAGGATTGGATCTTTCGATAGTCCAACACAAGCCTGCCTCCATAAAAGCACTAAAGGAGTTCAACATTGGAATGAAAAGAGGATTTGGAAAATCAGGTGTTGTCATGGAATGTAACCATTATCTTCTTTCAGCTTTGAAGCTAAACTAAAGTTATTTTCATCTCTTTCCACGATAATTTGAAATCCCAACTCTCTTGTAATGAAGCATATTCTTACACTCCATATGTTTACTTATCAGTAAGTGTTACACTGAAATCTGAATCTTTGTTCTTGAGTTTTAAGAGGATTGCTGACTTTCCCTGGAGTTCTATGTCCTTATTTTTTAGAATTTTTTTCTGGATTCATTATATGGAAGGAACAAATCATGAATTCCTGATTCAGATAAGCACTAAGTGCTTAATTATAATTGTCTAGGAAATGTTGCAACACGGCTCTTTGAAACTGTCACAGGGTACCTCAGATATACTCTTAATACAAGGATCAGACTTATGTGCCCAAGTCTGAACCTTTCCTGAATCACTCCTGGTAGGCCAGCCTGGTTCATCCATGGTGCAGCACCGTGCAGAGTTGCTACTGGAAACCCATGCAGTGTCCAGCTCTGGGTATGTGGCAATGATGCCTACGGCTCTGGTCAGAAATAGGGCTAAATGCTGTGGTGACACAGCTCTTTTGCCTTCTGAACTAAAGATATAAGTAGGTTAGAAACATGGTATACGTATAGTCGGTGCTCATTCATTACCTCATAATATGTCAAGGAAGAGCAGCAAGTCCAAATGTGCATGGTTGGATTGTTCATATTAGAACACAGCAAAATAAAAAAAGCACTTGCCTCATAGCCCAGAATTCCAATGGGATTCCCCAGGGCAGAAAGTGTATCTCAAAGCATTGTGGAGACTTCTAAGAACTAATATCCAGGACATGTGGCAGGACAGCTGCTGCACCACGATATAATTTCTTGTACTTGAGAACAACCTCAGCTAGAGTTAGAGACTGGTACAAAAATAAATGAATAAATGGCCAATAAACCAACAATAGAAATGAATAGCAGGAGGAAAAACCTTTCTTTTTGTTATCTGTCCATAGTCACAAACAAAATAAAAGAACCTGGAAGAATAACTAAATTCATAAAGACTAGCTTCAAGCCCCTACCATAAAACTAAGAACAAATTATATCTCCTGTTTGTCTGAGTCAAGAACTTCAAAGACTTGAACAGCTGTTGTGAAGAAACTCTCTTACATTTAAAAAATGGTATTTACATGAGGAAAACAAATATTTCTTCTTGGGTTTATAACCAGGTGCTCCATACAGCACCTGTTTTGTGACAAAACAGAAGACCATCTCACACAGTGAAGAGGTAGGAATGCACTTTGTGGTCTCATTTTACCAAAGCATTTCTGACACATCTTTACTTAAAGGAGAAATTTTGTGAACATGTATACCCAGGGAAAGACAACTGAATCACATGCTGGCATGTGGTCATGGAATACATGACCTAGCAACGTACTGAGGGCAAGGGACTTTTTCTGCACAGTATGAGAATGGCACACTGTGGACTCATTGGAAAGATTAAGAACAAGTTATTGAAGATAGGATTGCCTGTGTGCCGATGTTCCGCAGCTTCAATCCAGCATGCAGCTTACGAAGCAAGCCAGTAATAACACCTTGGACAGCTTGTTGCTGCTTTGTTCAGCGGAAGCATTAGAAAAAGATGGAATATCTCAAGCACAGCAAGTGGACAAGCTAATGCCCCTAGAGATCACAAAGTCAAATCACATTTCAGTTGATATTGATCTGGGGGAGATGACCCTGTTAGAGGAAGACCATCAATGGAAATTAAAGAAATTGCTTTGCAGAAAAGCCTGACAGGTAGCCCAATTTTTAGGATTAAATGTTGGGTTATTACTAGTGATTCATCAAAGACTGTTCCAAGGTAGAAGCATTACTTTCCATATTAACTGCCACAATATCGAAGAAAGAGGGGGCAGAGGTCAGAAGTGCATACACCAGATATTTTTCTGCACATGGAATACCAAGAAGCTTACAGAGCTTACAAATCCAGAATAGCTGAGATTTGGAAATCAAATGGGGACATGCATGTACACAAAAACCAAAGTTGACAACAGGAACGCAAAAGTGTAATTGCCTACACTTTCCATAGCTCTCAAGTGGGGAAATTGGATCCCATCTGGGACGGCTGGCTTTTAAATGGCAGAAGCAGAGACTGGAGGGAGAATGCTTTGCCTCACACCACACTACATTCCAATAAGGAACAGGCTCAAAATCAATCAGTACCAGTGCAGGGGTGAGGAAAAGCCAGGTGCAGAATCTGGTCTGGTCATTTAGAAGAGCACAGTTGAGCAGGACATCAGCTTTCTTGTCTGGAGAGAGAAGAGCATGCCTTCATGTCCAGAGCACTTTACTGGACATTGCCTAGCACAATTAAATATTGGTGAATATGTGCTGGTTTATGGCTCAAGCATATTTTTATCTCTTCTTGTCTAATGCATTTAAGAATGTTTGATCTATCAGAATGTCTTGGTAGGGAATTTGTGCTAAGGATAGTATAACACTGAACAAAGACACTTCATCCTTCCTCATTTAATTATTTCTCCCTCTCTCCTCTCTTTCTCTTTTCCTCCATTGTCATCTTCCCTCTTCTTTCTTCACTTTTCTCACTCCTTCAGGTGCCAATATATTAGTGCAAAGGCATTTGCAAATATATGACCACTAAATGGTGACCTGAAAACAACAACATTAGAAAAGTCGTGCATGAGCAAGGGAGCTTTTAGTGACAAAAGGGTGCTCCCTCTGGGCTTCAGCTTGATCTCCTAAGACCTCTCCTCTTGGGTCTGTCACTGTCATTATCTCTTTGGAGCAGTTTCTCTCTGACAGACCTTTTAGGCAAGGGCCAAGATTTTTAATTGCATTCTGAAATGAAGGATGCAGACCCACACTGCATCTGTCTCTTTGTTCGTCAGGAAGACAGCTACATGCTGAATTTTCTGTGCAGCTCTCATGCCCTTGTAGACCTTCCCTGCATAAAAACTTAACAGCAAACTTAACAGATCATGAGCGTTCATAGGCACTGCTATTGCAGATTTTATACTATTTGTAGTTGCCTTAGTTGGCTGGGAAACATATATTAAATGCCTATACTAATTACTGTAAGACAGTTGCAGCAGCTGATTTGTCAAACATATGCAAATACTGTAGCTTGAAAAAAAAAATTAAATGTGTCTGAAAGTCATTTAATTTTGGGAGACAAAGTAATAGAAAATTTTAATTTATTATCTTTTAACTGTTAATGTCAAGTATATTGGTAACAGATTCTTTCAGATCACTCTTCAGAGGAGGAGAAGGGTATTTTTAATGTATTTCTTTAACTTCCTATCTAATCGAAAGGCTTCCTGCAAGATTTTGTCACACAGTATGCTAGCTGCACTACTAATTAAAAGCTGGTAGTTTCTGAATTAACTTGTGAGTACCTACAGTGACGGAAATTGCCTCCTTAACAGTATTATTTACTGACAAAGCAGGTGATGACCTGCTTGTATCTCCAGAACAAGTTCATTAGTTCGTCCTAATGGCTACTGCAGATAAACATTCTGATATTTCATTATCATACCGCCTACAGAAGAATAAGCTGCTAAAACAAAAATAAGGAAAAAAAAAAGAAAAGAAGAAGAAAAAAAGCCACAGATTTGCAGCTAACTGGGGCTTCTATTATGGCTAGTGTGACTCATTCTTGGTCAATAGATGCATACCTGACAGCTGCCATTAATAACTATTAAAGCACTGTTTGAGCTCCAGGGCAAGATATGCTTCAATGCTCTAAAAATAAGATATTAGCATTCTGCAAGAATAATAGTTTAGGCAGCAGTGGTTTCAACCCTCAGTCTGACTCTTCCAACTGACATCATTTAATCCAAATGTTCTGTCCTGCCAGATTTCCTTTTGGGTACGCAGTATGATGAAAGAGCTCAATAATACAAATGCTTCTATAGAAATTATTGGTCAGGTCCATCTACAAGTGACTGCCTCGTACATCACCTGCTGAGAAGACAAACATAAATCCTAGGCCAGCAAACTCATCAACATACCTCATGCTACCAAAAGACTGGATGACAACACTTGTACACTGGAAAACTCAGCTTCACCACTAAATTGAAAGGAGGAGAATTTGCCTTTTTTTCTGAATGTTGCTGTGTCCTCTGATAAACAGAAATTATTTTCAAGAAATTTCAAAACAAGTTTTGAGAATCTTCTTTAAATTTGTTTGTGGTTTCACTGAAATTTACAAATAGAATTTGATGACTAAGACTAAAAAGACATTCCTACACTGTGTCCTTGTTTTAGTTTATGTAAGATGATGCTGGGTACTATTTCTTTGTGACTGATTTAATTTTAGGGACAGCCAAAATTCCACTCTCCAGCCAATTTCAATGGCCATTTCTATGTACAGCAAATTTGGCTTAGGACCTTTTTGGTCTAATGTGTTTAGGACACATTTATTTGCCAAATGATACTGACTCTTGCCATGATTCTGTTTGAAACAAGATTTTGTATTAGATGGGAAGAAAATTAGAAGGTTTCACAATGTTCTTTTTTGTCCTTAATATGAATATTTTCACCGGACATTGGGTGCTTGTCTATTTCTAGAGAGGGGTTTTTTTTATGTCAATCTCCATGTTAAAATATTTGAGCAATGAGCAGTGGATAATTCAGAAAATTAACCCAGTTCACACCACTTCTAGCCATGGTCAAAGTATTTCTTCCTGAGCTGAGAAAAGAAGAGATATTGGGAAGTATTTTGTATAAACTGTCTCCATCAATAATCCCTCTAGTGAGATTTTGAAGGCTCAACTAGCAAAACTATTTTCAAAGCCATTAACCTGAGTAACATAATTTGCTGCTGATTATGTAACTGGAAGAATCTTGTGACTTCTTGGCATAATGCTACCTCAGACACTAAATTATCCCCCTTTATTTAGCTTTCTTCCTCCTTCTGTTATTTCCATTTTGGTGCTTAAGATTTGCCTACACGGCACTCTGCAATGCTGTGTCATCCCACCTGAAGGAGGTCAGCTCTGCAAGCACAGGCTTCTCCAGGGTCTTGTGAATTGCCTCTTAACCAATGAAAAGAGGATCTGTTTGTGAAATTTTAACTTCTTTTCTTTGCTTCTGCTCAGTGTCTTGCATTTGTTGAATCATCACAGCCTTTCCAGTAGTCTCCAGACCACAAGTTAAGAAACTCTAGGGCTTGAAACCTTAGGATACATCTGAAACAAAATACAGGTAGCTGTATATTGAGGTGCTGCACGGAGATTCAGTCACACATGTGTCTAGAACAGGGAATCAGTGTCAGAGCTTCTTTCTAGCTTATTTGCTGGGCTCTTATTCCCATGACAGAGAGAAGACAGGGAGGCTGCATGCCATGAACTAGGATCTGAGTTCAACCTAGTCACACCCTGGTGTGCGCATCTGAATTTAGAGTGTCTGAATAACTATTCAGACAGCTCACTTATGGCCTGCACAGTCCTGTTTTCTCTTATGGTGGTACCTCCATGCAGTAAGATGAAGAAAGTCGTTTACGTACGCAATGTGTGGTAAATAACCACAGTGAAAACATCAGGCTGCCAGTCTGCCACTTGTTCATCCAGGGTTCAGAAATCGATGTCTTTAATGATTTTCAGCAGGTTGGATTGGGTTTTTTGGTGTTTTGCTTATTTGGGGTTTGTTTCTTTGGTTTTTTTTTGTTTGTTTGTTTTCGTTTTTGTTTTTTTTTGTTTTGTTTTGTTTTGTTTTGGTTTTTTGTGTTTTATTGTTGTTGGTTTTGATTTGGTTTGGAGTTTTAATATTTTTTTTTCCCCATTTTAGCCCTGCATTCTTTCTGCTGGCTGAAATATGCATGACTTCTTTTCAAGACAAGCTATTTGGAATTGCTGATCAGAGATCTTTGTTTCGCTGTTGAGGCCTGATTTTCAGCTGGGTCTGTGCCACTCTCTGCAGTAAAGCATTTGCCCTCCATAGCCAGAAAGTCCTGTGGAGGAGCCACGGAGAGTGAGAATCTTCAGCATATCTCTATATACAGTACTGCTCACAAGGGAAGTTTGTAAGTTATGGTTTTATTATTTCCTGTGGTTTAACATGACATGAGAACAAAGGTGGACTGTTCTTCTTGCCCCGTGTGTGTAGAATCATATTGCTGTCTTTATTACTTTGGAACTTCAGGGATTAAAGCTATTTGAAATATAAGAAGAAGCAACAAGTGACTCTTTAATTAATCCCTGGTTAACACAACAGCTGATAGAAATGGAAGGAACATTATGTTCTCACACAGAAAAAGAAAACAAAAATTCTTTTAGCTCCTGCATACCTTGGAGACTAAAGAAGAGTTAAAACCACTGTGAAATGACTGCAATGAAAGAAATCTTAGATGGTCTCCAGTGCTGATTTATAGCCTTTTTAAGAATCTAATCAAGAATGAAATTAACAATGCAACAATAAGACAATGTTCTTTGTATTTTTGAACATACCTGCTCACCAGGGTATATGTTATCTGCAAGCACAAAATGGACAGAAAACACTGCTCAGCTATTTAGGCCACACATGCAGCAGACAGCTGTTCAACCAGCTCTAAATAGAGATACTCTCGTCATTTCCACCTTTGCCTTTCCAAGATCACAACTACTAAGGAAGTACACTGTAGAAATAACTTTGGTTCTGAATATGGGTTTATAATGTGTCATGCTAAAATTTTGAGATAAAATTAGTTACTCACATGTCTGAGGTATATGAGAAAAGGTTAAAGTATGTATGATATGAATTAGATGTGGGTGTACTCCTTTGAATTTTATTTGTTTCTAATTAGATTGCTCATTTGTATGCTTTTTCTTATACTTATGAATCCACCTAAGGCTTATGTTTAAGGGGAAAAAGATCAACCTCATTGTATGTAAGGAAATTAAACAAGGACTGTAAAACACAGTTCTCTTTGTACCTGTATGCCCCTCTATCTCACTAAATAACTCACCTGTAGCAAAATGTATTATACCACACTTCCCAGATCTGGTTGTCAGAGAAGGTGACAAGGTGAAAATGGCAGAGCGCAGAGGTCTGGCAAGGAGCAAAAAGAAAGAGGAGTTTCTTTGCAGGATAGTGCTCTAGGATAGAATAGAAAAAGAGAAAAGAGAATGCTAATCTTTAGAAGTTTTAACAGGCTCCAATTTCAGTTTTGTCCTGGAGAAGCATGTGCAAGCATTTTTCTCCAGCTGAAAACCAGAGGTGGCATTTTGAAATTAGAAACATTGTACTGGGAAATATTAATACAAAAAATACTTCTTTTATTAAGTCTCAGTACTGTTACATTAACTATGCAGTGATTAAGCTGCCTTCTCCATTAAAAAAAAAGGGAAAAAAGTAAGAAAAAGAAAAAAGCTTCTGTTCCTACAGAGATGAAAAGAAAATTATAATGGATACTAAGGAAAGTTAAAATGATGATTCAAAATAGAGAGGATATCTCTGAGGGCAACTATTAAGAATAGATCAATGAAGAGGGGGATAACAGTATTTCTGTTGATGCCTTTATGAACTTGGTTTAATAATAGGAACTTCAGAGAAGCCTGAAGAGTAATATTTAGAGTTCCAGATGTAATTGACTGTATCATGTTCCATTGCAGGACAGTGTTGGGCAAAAAGTACAAAGAAAAGCCATTTAAAATTGATTTTTTTTTAATCTACTGAAAACCCAGGCTTATGAGGATGTTATCTCTGATTCTATCATCAGTAAAGGTAGTTTTGCAGACTATTCCAGAGTAAGCAATGTCTCAGTGTCCCACCAGGGAACAAAGCAGTGATAAGCAGTTCCTTTCCTAATTTTTTTTTAGTGTCCATCTCGATATATCAGGAAATCAGGATCTGTCGTAAGCATTTTCCCCATGAAATCTGTAATTTCACTCCACAGGGCACAGAATAAAAATATGCAAAATTACAATACAAAAAAAGTCACTCTGAGAAATCTTTATAAAAGAATGGACTTCCTTAATTTGAAAATTTTATTTATTAAATTAAAATCCCCTTCATTTTAAAAGTTATGCCACTGTAAAATAAACACTCAATTTTATGTAAAATACTTTCACAAAATGTTTCAATAAAGGACATTATAACACAACCTGACTGTTTTCCCTTCAAAACAGGCAAAGAACCAGTTAGGTTTTCTATGATGCTTTAGCCCACTTCTACTTATCTTGCTCTGTTTTTATGTCAATAACTTTATAAATCGTCTCTTATAGATACATGCCTTCTAAAAAAAAGTGATTCCTGTGTAACTATGAGAGTCTGCCTCACTCCTGACCCTGCCCTGCCTGTTTCCAGCCCTCTGGTTGCTTTCAGCCACACTTGGCAACAGGAAAGAAGTAAAGACAACAAACTCTCTGGAAGCAAGGTGAGGCCCTGGTGAGGACTCTTCCAGACAGCTATTGGAGTATGGAAGTTCACTTTGGTAGGCACCAACAGCTCGTGGGAAACAGAAGTATTTATGGAAGTCCTGAATACTGAAAAAGGATTTGTGTAGGGTTTGGGAACTTTTGAGTAAGGGTGTGAAGACAGGCTCTCTCTGCACTGTAGAATATGGGAGTACAGGTGACTTGCAAGGTTCTGAGCAATATCCTGGTTCCCTGGTGGGGTGAGAAATGGTAGGTATGCCAATAACTGCTGTGCCATTAGCTTTCAGCTGGAGATTATTAGACATGAGGCACAGATCTTTAATTATGCTGCCTAAGAAAGATTTGTATCTCCAAGACAGTTGGGCAGCATGAACTGCTTCTTGAGGGACATCCTTTGCATTTCCTTTTAAGTATTTTAGTACAGCAGCTTCTCTGTAGACCAAAATGGAGTGTCCAGAGACAACAATAATATCCTTCCCTTTAATTAACTGCTTGGGAGGTACGTCATGCTCAACAAAGATCTAGTAATATTTGAGTCACATTTATATTAACCCTTCATCATAATAAGGAATTGAGATCCCTTATTGCCTTGGTATCCATAATTTCATGGTTCTTCAGTCTTGGTGTCTTGGGGAAGTCAGGCAGGTCTGCATACTTAGTAGAATATTGACCACTTTTCCTAGCAGGGAAGGGCATGTCTTTCCACACTCTGTACTCTCCACCCAGGGAAACCACCCTGGCCCCATTAGTGCAGTGGGAAGAACCTGTCTTGGACTGTGACAGAAGGATGTCTCAAGTATGTTCAACAAAAGCAGCAACTTGTTTGTTTTGTGCCAAGTCAAAAATAAAGAAAGCATTGTTGCCTATAAGGTACATACAGCCTTTTCAAAAGAGCAGTCTTAATATTGAACTTTCCAAATTAAGTAGAAAAGCTTCAAGTTGGCATGAAGCCTGAGTCATACTGCATGCAAACAGGAAACAACAGGAAGCTGGTCCCTAAGAAACTGTCTCAAAATATCAGTTCAAATAAACAGCCAGACTAGTCAGTGGTGTCTAAATTTTCATTATGTAATCCTATTTTTTAACAATTTTAAGCAACAAACATATGGGCTAAACAGTAGGTCATTAACTTAGTGAAAATTTAACTTCTGGCATTTGCAAAATCACTTTTCTGGTCCCAGAATGTTCTAGAAAAGACATTTACTTTTTGTATTTACATCTTAGAGGCTTTGGATTTCAACTATCTATCAAAGAATCTTGACTTTTTTTTTTTTTTTGGGGGGGGGGGGGGGGGGGGGGGGGGGGGGGGGGGGGGGGGGGGGGGGGGGGGGGGGGGGGGGGGGGGGG
>JAWWMO010000083.1:102616558-102671327 GCA_035047845.1 Dendrocincla fuliginosa
TTTTTTTTTTTTTCCCCCCCCCCCCCCCCCCCCGCCCCTATCCTGCATAGTTGACAATACAGTATATATTGAACGGGAAGATCTTATTTTTAGCTATGTAACTGAAAAATATTTACATTAATGTATTTCCACCAGGTGATATTCATTGCATGAATATCACTAGCTGGATGTTATTCCAAGACTAACAAGTCTCATAACATACCTCCTTTCACTTCTCCCCAAAGAAGAGGCATACTCCATCAGAGAGTACGTAACATTGGAGTTAAGTCATAATGGAGACCACACAACACCTAGAAAATGTATGCTAGCCTACATAGAACATTTCTCTGATAGAAAAATAAGGTGCATGAAAATCTGCAAATGAACAACTAAGGGAGAAAGTAATTTCATTCATGTCATATTTTACCTCTCCCATGGCAAGAAAATTACCAAGAGATTATTGGCAAAATATCCTTTGAATAAGAAATTGATTTTATAGTCTTGTAATTTGTTATCTTGACCTTTACACATATTTTTGCAAATTTTATTTGAGGCAGCATTAAGGTTCAGCAGTTTATGTAAATGATATTGGGGTTAATGAGGCATGAAGGATTATATGGCAGTGAAGAGTTGGCTGGATCCTTTAACGGTTCATCTCTAGGCTTTCTATTGTTTGCAATAAAAATGGCACAGTTTAGGGGAGATTGAAAGAAATTTCATTGGGCTTCTGTTATGTTAACTGCATATCTTTTAACATATGATCAGTGTTTATTGAAAACATCCTTTAAATGACTAATAAGTGTTATTTGCAATAATGACAAGAAAATCAGTTGCTGCAAATATGTGTTTCTCAGTTGATCTGAGATTCAAGAGGTTTTCTTTGCTCTCTTAGATCCTTTCTTCAATATGTTATGAATTTTCTGTACTACTACTTCAGTCACATGAATGTAATGATTCAGGTCTTAGCCCTATGCAAACCCAGATTTCTGCCCCCAATATACAACCATATGTGATCCTGTTTCAGTCTTTCTGTAATGTTCCCTTTATTTCCCCCTTTTCAAGTTGTCCTTCTCCAACTTTAGCTCCCCCCTGGAAAAAAAGAGAAGCTTTCTGAGATCCAATGCTATTCAATGCTAAATCTGAGATCACCTGGATTTTTAAGAAAATGAATGTATAAAAACGTATATAAGTAAAGATTTATCTGCACCAAATATTGAACTAAGTCCTTCACTGGAGTGAAGGGAGCCGGGCTGAGCTATCCTAGTGACTGAGTGATTCTTAATTTGAGTCTCCAAATCCCCCTAGAAAATTTTAACACTGGCAGGAGCTGACACAGACATGCTGGAAGACCATCTCCCTATAAGTGTGAAAATCAGGCATTCGGTGAAAGATAAACTTCATTCTTAATTATTGCAAGCACAGAAGAAAAACAGAAAACCAGATAGTTATGGAATTAAACCAGTTTTGATTATGCCAATTTCAATACAATATCAAAGTAACTAAGAACAATAAATACGTGAGCTGCTTCGTTAAAAAAATGCGAAACTAAATCTCTACTTTTCGTGAAAGAGCTTCTCTTTTTTTAATTAGCCATCACTACATTGTAGTATAGTTTATTATTGTCACACATGCTTTATTTTCACTGTGAAAGCTGGCTTTTGCCAAAATCATTTCTGAGCCTGTACTCAAGACCATCTTCACCTAATGTCTCCATCATTTGCACCCCAAAAGATGTGCAGATGCAACCTGCTGCTAAGCTCTGAAGCATCTTCATTGGAGAAGGATAACCTGGCAAATCAGCACAGGGCAAAAGAGATCTCTTCAAGTATGAGATCTCTGCAGGTCAGGGCTCAGATGGTACAGGCTGGTCTCCTCAGAGATGCTGTGTGAGTGGTTTGTCTCTGAGCTACAAAACACTTGAAGAAAAAGTATAAGGAATGATATTTTTCATGAGAGATCAAATGCTTGGGCCCATAGCTCAGCTAGCACAAGAGACTTTGCCAACAGGATGAGCACAGATGTTTTGTCATAAAGACTGTACAAGTACTCACTAGTAACAAATTTAATGCACGGAGAAGCTTGGGGGATGAATTAGAGCAGTTGGCTTAATACAAGGATTTCCACTCAAAAGGCACTACTTAAACTGACCACAAAGATTCATTGCCATTGTTAATACAGATTCAATTAAAATTTCTTTTAAAGAATGTTAGATCTCTCCTTTGAAAGTATATGTGATTTCTGTGTTTCCAAGTAAAATAATGGGTATAGCAAGTTAAGACAGATGAAAGTTAGTTGATAAAGGTTGCCTGGACTTTACATCAGTTTTGAAAATGCAGCAGCTGTTGGGGAAATGAAATACTAATATGCTGATTGGCAAAGTTTTGTCCAGAGAGGAAACTGGGAAGACCGTAAACAAAGTTACCTTGCTTTCTGTGCATCAGTGAGTTATACTATGATGCTGTTAGTCAAAAGGATGTGGCATTGATTAGGAAAAATGGCTAGCTTTCTTGGTGAAGATAAGCAGCCAAAATCATTAGGATGTTGAACAACTATGAAGGGATGCAACAAAGCTAGAGAATTTGGCAAACATGGCAGCAAATTACACTGACAGGGTAAAAGCATGGTAATGGACAGTGGGACCAGTAGTTCGCAGTACTCTTATTTTTCAGTGGTGTGTAAATTAGCTGTGACTATACAGGACAAAGACTTAAGATTTACTTTGGACAGCTTAGTGAAATCATCTGCTACAAATTAAAGGACTTCTTGGTTTCTTTTAGGGAAAGGCACAAAATTGCAGGAGCTGTTTATGAAAGAGTTACTTAGGTCTACTTTGTGCACTGGGGCATTGTTGGTTTAATCACCTCAGAGTCTCATCTGACATATGGTGTAGGCATGTGAGGAAATGTGTGGAGGGAGAAGGTACTCAGGGTATAGCTGTCTGCACTGGGTTTTGCAGTCAGTCATAGCTTTTACCAGCTTGTTGCTTTCCACTGGCAGTTCTAGATCCCAGAGCTCGACTAAGTCTTTCACAGTGTCATTGTGGTGCTAACGTCTGTGAGAATTTGTGACTGTATTGAAACAATCATGCTATCTTCCAATTATAGCAGATCTTGACATCTGGAGGAAATATTGGTAGCTAAAGGCAAAGGCAAAGCTACATCAACATCTGTAAAAAACAATGAGTCACAGTTCTCTTGCAGTTTTTCTGGTATAACATGAAATAATAAAAAACAATAGTGTTCATGCTGTCACTCAAACAAGGTTCTGTAACACCTTCTGGGTACTTTTCCAGTATGAGAAGATATTTGTATGAAGGTCTAAGAAGCAGAGGTGCAAATCTGTTGTTCATTGACACCTTCTTTCTCAAATTGCCTCTTCATACCACACAGTTGTTATAATTTTGGGAACTCGCTATCATAATCTGTCATAAAAATCATAAAATCATAAAAAAGGAAGACAAGGATGCATTTTTCAGAAGATTTACTTGGATCCAGTAGACAAAAGGCCTGACAAAGACCTAACAACAGTCCCTGATTCTACTCTTATCTGGGCAACTAAAAATCAAAGTGTGGTAGCTTTTAAGTGTGTTGTGAGAAGGACTGCAAGAATAGTCTCATTCCCCAGCAAATCAAATTTGCTGTCTTTTACCAGTACCTTCATAACCAGAGACTTTTCCAGAGGTGATGAGAACACAGGAGGTGCAATCCCTCTTCTATTAACTTTGTGCTGAGTTTCCGTCTTTATGGCAGGAATTCTCTGTGTGTGCACAAAAGTCTGGTCAAAGTTCAATAACTCAGCAAAAGGACTTTTTTTTTTTTTTTACTGTGGAATCTGCCTCTGAAAACTCCCAGCAGTGTAAAGAACAACATTTCAGTAACTGTTGTGTTTTTTCTTACCTTCATTATTCTTAGCTATTCCACACAGGTAATCTTTTATTTAGAATAACTATAAATTTCCGTAATTACAAGAATATGGTTGAATTACTTTTCATTTCTGAAAACTGCAGAACAGGAAGATCCAATTATAATAACAACTAGTAAAATGATTCTACTTTACCATGTTACAGTGACTTAACTTACCAAATTGCATGTGTTTATAAGTTTTTAAAGCACAAATAAAATCAAACCAGAGTCAGGTATTCCCTATAGATTATTCACTGGGAGGCTGTAAGAAAAAAAATTCCTGAGCAATTCATACAAGTGGAATGGAAACAAATAGCTTTCCAATCTCTTTCTCCTCTTTTCCATTTCTCTGGTTTTACAAAATGGGATATTGAAATGTTCTGAATTATCTAAACTCATTTAAGTTGACCTTCCAGAGAGCTAAGACACTTGGATTTTTTTAACAAAAATTTATCTACCACCACAAAGCTTAATTTTTTATTTAATGGAAGTTAGGTTGTGTATTAGCTAATATTACAATATAGATAATATTAGAATTCCTAGAACTTAAAACTGAGAGATGCTGGTGTGGCCTGAATCTTGCCAGAAACAACTGCAACACCTGCAAAGGTTGATCATCTGTTGCATCAGGTGGACAAGTTGCAGGAAAGAACTGAAAGACTGCATAGTATCAGAGGGGTTGAGAAGAGATAGATAAGTGGTATCAGAACCATGCTTTTGTGGCAGAAACCACAGAAGGTGAGGCACCTTAGACTGTGGTAACTTACAAAAGCAGGACAGTGCCAGGGTGTGCAGAGATGCAGTTAGAAAAGCAAAAGCTCAGCTTGAACTGAAATTGGACAGAGGGGTCAAGAACCAGAAGAAAGGGTTCTTCAGGTACATAAACAGCAGGTAGAAACTGAAGGAAATTATTGGCCCACTGTTAAACAGGAGAGGTGAATTAGTCACCAACAATGCTGAAAAGGCAGAGGTTCTCAATACTTTCCTCATCTCTTTCTTTACCAACACTGTTCGGCTCCCAGCCTTGGGAAAAAAATCCAGCTGGATGCAAACACTGACCCACTGTTCATGAAGAAAGAGTTGGTATGTGAACAGCTACAGAAGCTTGGCCACCCCAAATCAATGGGCCCTGACAATGTCCACCTGAGGGTGTTTCGAGAGCTGGCTGATGTTGTTGCAGGGCCATGCTCATCTTTGAGAAGCTGTGGACATCCCAGAAGATTGGAAAAAGGCTGATGTCACCTTCATCTACAAAAATGGCTTAAAGGAGGATCCAGGCAATTACAGGTTCATCAGTCTTCAGTTGCTGGGAAATGCATGGAACAAAGTCAGATAAAGCACATGAATGTGAGAAACCATCATGGATTCACAAAGGGCAAATTGTGCTTGACAAACCTGATTGCCTTCTATGACAAAGCAACCTGCTCAGTTGATGTGGGTGGGGCAAGCAGTTGATATTGTCTGCTTGGTTTTCTGCAAGGCTTTTGATACGCTATGCCACAGCTTCCTCCTGGAGTAACTGATGTATGATGATCTGGACAAGGGGTCTGTGCAGTGGGTGGGGACCTGGCTGACAGGTGGCACTCAGAGGGGAGTGGTGAACAGCTCCTTTTGAGTCTGGCACCCTGTGACAAGTATGGTCCCCCAAGGATTGATATTGGGCCTAATTCTGTTTAATATCTTCATAATTGATCTAGATGATGGGTGCTGGGCCACCTTGTCTGAATTGTGCTTTTGCCAGGAAAAGTTGGAACAGATGATCCTTGAGGTCCCCTTCCAACGTTGTTCTTAATTTTCCCTTCTGCCTTAATTTTACCCAATTTGTCTATGTGACATTGACTATTCCAACCTAAGCCCAAGTGCCAAAGTACCAGAAAATTCTAGTTTTCCTTCCTGTTGTGGGGAGGGAAAGAAGGGCGTTGGGTGGGGTGGATGGGGTGGATAAAGAAAACATAGTAGATCAGAATGGTTGTGTCAGAGTGGTTTTCTTCCATTCACTTGTTCAAAATTTCACTTAATGCCTAAGATTTTTGAGAGGTATCCAGAAGGGTGGGGAAATAAAGAACAATTCTGTCAAAATTTTTTAAGTTTCAAATACGTTCCTTCTCAAAATAAAGATGAAACATACTATTCTGAAGAAAATTATGTAAACAAGGAAGATTTAACAGGGTTCTTTTTCATTGGGGAATATTTTAACATTTTCAAAGCATGTTATTTTTATCTGATGCAAAATGCTGTTAAAATATCTTTACAGTATATTTTAACTTATAAATAAAAAATAGTCCTGCCACAGAAAAAAAATCAAGGTGCTATTTAAAAATGTAATTAAACAGGATGAATAACAATTGCAAAAGATATTTCAAAAAGGAGTAGTCATACAGGAGCCACCTGTATCACTTATAGAAAGCTTTTACAGGATACCTGTGCATTCTGAGGTTAAAACAATAGAAATTGCTAGAATTCTTCAAAGAGCTGTAGAAAGAAGATGCTGGCAACTTGTATCTTTAGGCATTCAAGTTTACAAGACCACATGGAACCTGAGACCCTCTGCTCAAAGGCTGATGTTCTCAACTTCATCTTTCACCATGCAGCTCCAGAAACACTACTTCTTTCCTTTGACTCAAATGTTCAGCCGTAACCCTTGTGGCGATCTACAGTGCTGAGCAGTAGAAATTTTAGTGGTGAAGATGTTTCAGGGCTCCATAATGACTTCCCTGTTGGATGAAGTTAACAGGCAAGAGTAAATATGCTCTAGAAGCATGCATTTGGGCTTACTGGGTGAGCAGAGAGTAGGGGACCAGACTTGTGTGTTTCTAAGCATTAAAGCCTTAGCTCAAACATATGCAAGAATAGTTTCAGTCATCACAAACCAGTAACTACGCTGAGGGAAGGTTTGATACACCACACCATTGCCAACTCCACAAAAAGGATCTCTCCCTTCTTAGACAGGCTGGATGGAATACAAGCATCCTTACCATGGTGCTATACACCGAATATGTTCATTCACTTCAGCCTGAGAAAATAAAACATTATTAAATCTAATAAATATTAGGTGCATGCTGCATACGAAAATACAGATTGTTCTGGATATTGTTCAGATTCATAACTCTTCGGCTGTTAAACAGAGATTGTTTCCCTTGATAATAATGCTACACTGATCTGCTGCTATATATATGCTAAATGCCTGTGAGTAGGAGACACTTTTCAATCACTGTGCTGATGCCAGATTTTTTTGGCTTTAGTTATTGTCACTTTCAATACACAGGAAGATCTAGAAAAAAAGAAACTCGTGGAACTCTGCCAAAATTATGTTACTGGATTTGATTCCTCCTGATTATGATTAGGAATTGGAATTAATATTCATTCTGTATTTACTTCTTTAGCTTTTCATATCTAATGCATTTTAAATCAGCCATGCTGGCATCCTCTGTGTGAAATGGTTGCATAAATGGCCAGGATTCTCCAGTTGGCTTAGTCATGCAAAGCACATTCTCTTTGGAGAGACAATGTTTTCCTCTTCCATTGCCAGAGCAAAGGTGTCCATCTCTTCTGGGATGTGAATGTGATTAGTAATGGAAAGTGGTAGATAATTTTAAACTCTCATTCAGAAAGCCTGAGATATTGAGACATCCTTCGAATTTTTGCATTGCTCAGATGGCTTACAAGCAGCATATCTCTGATGACATATATTTAAAAAATAAACTGCTTGAGAAAACTTGCCAAAACTTTTAATGCAAGTTAAAAGTAAGGCACAAACTAATGTAAAACATTTTCTGAAATTACAGAATCTTGAAGTCATTTGGTGTAACCTTCTGCTCAGGCAGGGTTAGAGTATGTTGCGCAGGGCCATGTCCATGCAGCTTTTGAATATCTCCAAAATGGAAACTCCATAACCTTTCTGGGCTAATTCTTTCAGGGTTTGACCACTTCCATAGTAAAAAAAAAAAAAAAAAAAAAAAAAAAAGTGTAATTATGTTTTTTATACTTTGTACCCATTGCCTCTTGTCCTATCATTGGGCACAAGTGAGAAAAGCTTGGCTCCCTCGTCTTCATTCCCTCCCATCAGGTATTTAGACATGTTGATGAGATTCCCCTGAGCTTTCTCCATGCTAAACAGTCCCAGCTCCCTCAGCTTCATATAAAAGAGTACATTACACACCTTCAAAATAAACAAAAACATCTTTACAGGACAAGAGGAAATGTCCTCAAGTTGAACCAGGAGCAGTTTATATTGGGTATTAGGAACAATTTTTTCACATAAAGGCTTGTAAAGCATTTGAAGAGACAGCTCAGGGGAATGGTGGAGTCATCATCCCTAGAAGCAGTCAAAAAATATATGGCTATGGCATTTGAGGATATGGTTTAATGGTGGACATGGTGGTGTTACTAAGTTGATGGTTAGACTTGATGATCCTAAAGGTTTCTTCCAACCTTAATGATTCTATGATTCTGTGTCCCTTTATTGAATTCAAACCCTCATGTTGATGTCTCCCTTGTGCTGAGGAGCTCTTAACCTGTACTTCAGGTGTACATCACCAGTGCTGAGGGAAAGGACCACATACTTCCACGGCCTGATGACCCTTTTCCTAATGTGTTACAGCAGGCTGCTGGCTGCCTTTGCCATGAAGGCACACAGCTGGCTCAGTCACCATTACTGTGTATTAATGCCATTATGGCTTGACGTTCAATTCAATTCACGGTTTTTATAGTGTGATAGATGGCCTGGCTTTATTAGAAAAGATATAGAGGTATTTAAAACATTTTTAAAGACAGAAGTGAGGTTTAATTGAAAGAAAGCAACGTATCACTTGCGACGGCGTGGTGGAACACTCCCCCTTCCCGTTCTCCCCTGGCCACGTAGTCCCCGAGATGCCCCGGGAAAGAGACGCACAGAGGCCGGAGGAGGGGAAAGCAGAGAGAGAGTTTATTCACATGGCCAGTAGTATTTAAAGGGCTTTAGGGGATTTTGGTCACAACCAATAGAAATCGAGGGATAACAATCAGTGAGGAAAGGGTTAACAAAGGACCAATAGGGGAGTTTCACATAGTGCTGCCAAGAACAAACTCCTGCATACTAAGCTAGGGAGATAAGTTTTCTCAAGGAGCTTTGGGAAGAAGAAAGGTGACTCATGGAAAAAAAGGCAAAGAATCCATTTTACAGTACAGTAAAAGCCTCAGTTTTTAAGGCACTTTGGCAGGTTTCTTCATTTTCTTCACAGGCCCACTGCCACAAACACTTACCTTTTGTTCTTTCATTTGGAAGAAAAAATCACTCTGGTTTCCTTCCTACAAGGAGTGTTTTGAAAGTGTAATATTCAATGCTTTGAAATGACAAATTAGAAATCATACCATAGCTGATAATAGTGTTGAATTTTTAATTAAAAAAAGACTGTGCTCATAGTTTAAAGACACCATCTCTAGGAAACGAAAGAACTATCAGAAGTATAATAGCTTTTAAACTCTTACTTTGATAATCATTATTTGTGAGAGTAAATGCATGGAGCTTATCTTGAGAAAACAGCAACTGAGGCCTGACTCCTTCCTAACTCTGCCTTTCTCTTGTCTCATAGACAAAGTTAGTGAACCTTACACGAGCACCTACAACAATCTGTTGAATCTGATAATGCATGCCGCAGGAGAGGTCCTCTGAATATATGGCTTGAAAAGGTGCAATATATAAGAATTATCTTTACAATCTGGTGGTCATCAGAGTGTAGATCTTCTCAGTAACCACAAGGCTTCCCCTGTTTCTCTCTCAGGGTCCTGCTCCAGAAGCACTTCCAATAGTTCTTCATTTCTTCAATGTCAGTCTCCTTAAAGTACTACAATAAAAACAAATGTCAAATTCATATGAAGATGCTGAAATTGGGAGGACACTGAAGCAATGGTGTCATTATCTGGGACAAACACCTCTAAACTTATGGTATTAGCATCTCTGACATTTCTCACTGATAATTTTGGAAATTTCTCAGTTAATGTGGAAAAGTAAAATTAGAGAGATGGCAATAGTCATACTCTATTCAGTCACTCAGTTGCTTCACAAAAACTTTTAGATAATAAAAGTTCCCAAGTGTGAGAATTATATAAATTAGGTGTAGATAAGAATCACAAGTAAAATGTGAAGCTAACAGCAAACCCGATTCATTAGAACTTTTCCACGCAGATATACTCGAAGGTCAATCTGCTATCAGTCTGAGGCTGGGAAAAATGCTTGAATACTATAGTTGCAAACCTTTAAGAACAAGTATTTCCAGTCAGTCATATTTTCCTCTGCTTCTCAGGTCTTGATAGTAAGAGCCCAAGAAACAACATGGATTGCTTCTTTTCATGAACCACCATCAAAATAAGACAATTCTTCACCTCTCTGTCCTTGTCCACATTTAACTGAATTAAAGAATCTAGGATTTCAATTTATGCTCAGGACATACTTCCTCAAGAGAAAGAAAAGGAAATGAAGAGAATAGAAGAAGGGAGAAAGAAATTATAAATTTGGACCCTTTGGGGCCCAACCTACACTTTAATGGAGTGAGTACATTGTACGCACATTATCTGAAATACTCTCTGACACTTTAATATAAGAGATGCTACAGATACTTCAGCCATGGAGTAGACCTACGAGTCCTATCTACTAATCCACATTAGAAAAATTCTCTACCAGGTAGGAAACATTAGTATAAGTTCATTATTTTCGGATGGTGTCTTATTGAAGTTCATTGATCAGTCTACTTCTAACTTAGCAATGACACTTCTTGAGAAAGGACTAAGAAAGCATGTACACTATTCCCCAAAGAGATTTTGCTCAGATATCAGTAGTCTTCAATGTGAATCAGAAAACTGCAATCAAGAGTTGTCTCCACAGTCATAAGAGGTAAACCTGAAGACACTAAAATACTTTGTACCGTGATATCTGACTCCAGAATCAACAGATTAACTGTTCCCAGAATACTCTTTTATTCCCTGGTTAGTAAAGTAATTGAGAACATTCAGCAGACAGTATTTATTGTTATGATGTCTCCTACTAAATATTCTAATATGACAGCAGACTTTGTCAGAAAACAAATCAATGCAACAACTAAATTACATCACACTGAAAAGGAAAAAAGTCCTTTTTCACTTGCTTGCTTTGATGTCCTAGTGATAGTTGTATAAAAGTATGTGTAAGAGGTGATCAGTCATAGAACTAGTCTAACAGATTCACAGTGAATAGCTTGATTCAGTATATATTTTCATCCTATTTTCTTTCTTTTTTTTTGTTCCTTCCATTTCTCGTTCTGATTCCTGCAGGAGTGCATCCTGTCCTATGAAGTCCTAGATCCTTTCATTTGGATTGACTCATATGTAGAATCTTCACATTAGTAAAATGTAGGATCTTGACTTCCCTCTTCTCAGCCGCTGTGGAGACAGAAAGATAGGTAAACAAACTCAGAAGACACCTTTCCATGACTCAGTGTATGGGATTAGATTCATTGGTTAGTTTTCATCATCACTCATGAGAAGGGGGGATGGTCCCTGACTCCTTTCCTTCTGCTAGCAGAAAAGCAGGTGCCAGCATTTATTTCTTCCAGATTGCACTGGGATAGCACAAGGGACCAACAACAGCCCTTGTGACTGATAATCATTCCCTTTAACATTCAGCCCCATGGATAATCCATGTTCACAGATTCATAGATTAAGTGAACTGAAAACTCTGATGCTGTAGGCTTCAGTACCCTTTTTGCTGGACTGGATGATGGTGATGCTGCTCTGAGGGGTTAGTGTGTTCAGTAGGCTATAATCCAGGAAGTGTGAAGGATTAGGGTGTGAAGCTTGTCCTAATATGTGGTGAAGTTTGAATAGCTGATGCAAAGAATAGCTTTTAATTCGCTACAAAGAAACACAGATCAAGAGCCAGGATATTCTTCTTTTTTAAATAAACCAGCTGGAAGTAAGTGATCCTGCCAGAAGCGTCTACCATGATGTGACAGGAATCCCTAAACTAGCTCTGTATGAACTGGTGCAGCTCTAAGAAAAAAGTAGAGCTGCACAGATACATTAGTTTGGAGTTAAAGCAGAAGAATTGTGGTAGTGTGTCATAAAATTCAGGTGCTTATTGACTCCTGTCTCTACATCTCTCTCGCGTAAAGTTAGCTTAGGCATTTTAGTACACAGTATGTGTTTATCCTTGAGCGAATTTCTGCCCCGCTGGGTGCAGGTATGTGAATCATTCTTTTCTGTTCAGTACAACTGGGCTGGCATGAAGTTGAATTACAAATAAGAGTTTCATTAGCTGGTTCAATGGTATTATTTTCAAAATATTTTCCCTAAGGCACACAGTTCTGTATTGCCTCCTGAAGCCTCATCCCTAATCCCTGAGTATTCTGCTAAAGTGCCATGGGTTCAGTCTGATGCCATCTTGCAAGACAAGCATTATTAAGACTTTAATGAGCACTTGGACATGCACTTAGATCAAAGCCCTACTAATGAAAGAGGCAGTGTTTCTTTTTATTCAACTGGTTTTGGATCAAGCCTTTAACATTGTCAGAAGCTTTGAGATATTTCACTTGACAAAAATGTTTAGAAAACATGTTAGACATGCTTAAGAAACATACTGAATAATATAATAAATATTTGTTGTTATGAACCAGTACTGGGATTCAAACAGTTAGATTTTATGAAAACAGTATAATGGTGAATAAATCTTCACTGACAAGTATAATTTGAGGTAGCAAAAATGCTTGTAGCTTTTTTTTTCATCTCAAAGGAATGGCTATCACCAGAGTTGTCCATTACCACTAATATATTTGATATAATAAATTGCTATGTTATACTATCATATAGATTGTATCAACAATTCTGAAATACAGCAGATTATGCATAGAGTAAGATATAACTCACTAGGAGCATGTATGGTAGAAGCTGTCTGTTCTGAGTTCTGACTTGTGCTCTCTCTTTATTGGCTGAAGAGTTAATTTGTTTCCTGTCATGGGAAGAATAAATTCTATTAAAAAGAAAAAAAAAAAGAAAAAGGAAAGGAAGCATAGCCTCAAAAATCCTTGTGACAAAGAGCCAGCCAAAAAATTGCCATATATTTCTAGCTGTTATTACATTGAGCATATATTATCTGTGGACTGTGACTTGGACAGAGTGTGCATTCACAATGCTAAAAGGAAGCAGAAATTCTCACACCTCTTTTGTGACCATCTGGATATGAACAGGGTGCTAAAGGGGAAGCAGATTTTATGGATCTTTAAAATACATCTCCTACACCCCAAAATCCAAAAACCAGAAGGCTGGAGGGATGATGGTGGAGGGTGGATGAGGAGATTGGGGTGGTTTTTGGCTTTGCCCCTCATAAATGCACTGTTGTCCAAGGGAGCTGAGCTAGTTGAAGGGATTTATAATTTACTTTTGTGATAGGCAAGTCAAAGAGCTACATACATTGTACATTTCATGTACAAAGAAAGACATCTGCTGCAAAGGTTTCTGGCTGGAGCATGTTGCACTTTATCCCATGATCAGGACTAAGACTGTTCAAACACCTACATAGAAATTATTAGAGCTACTATCAGCCAACTAGTATCACTATGACACTGCTGATTTTCACTTGAAGGGTACTGGCTATACATCAGCTGAGGAGCTGCCTTGCAAATCGAATTTCTTTGCTGAGGTCATAACTATTTAGGGAGAGGCTTGAAGAGAAGAAATGTACAGAAGTAACATATAAGTGGAATTTGATAAAAGCTTTATCAGCTCCTGAGACTGAAAGACATCACTGTAGGGAACAATTTTACAAAGGACAATGCTATCTGCAAGGCATACTGTTCTTATGAACATCAGGTAATAAACTTTTTTTTTCTTTTTTTTTAAATCTGATAATTGGCAGATCCTCCTTAGAAATAGTGTGATTCCCATAGAGGACTAATAATGTCTAGCCTTTGAAACAGTAAAAAAGCTTGGGGAAAAAAATTACATATCTCAGGCTGCCCCATATGATTCTGTTTGACTATAGCAATTACTTTGCACCATTCATTTTCTCAGAGAAGATATATGTATCTTACAGGGACATCTAGAAACTGCTTTTGCTGTACAGTAGAATAAATGACACCAAACAAACCCTCTATTGAAACACATTCCTACTTTTTTGTTATTGCTACTTGCATGGGCACAGAGTCAAATTTTATCAAGATAAATGGGAAGAATCCCACCGATCTTGATGCCCTTCGAATCAGATCTACTAGGACTGGCTCAATTCCAAATGAGAATTTTCTCTCCATTATTCTTGTGAAGTTTTGCTCCAACAAATCTAGTGTTTCCTTGAGCACTTCAGTCCTTGCCTTATGAGTATTCTGTTCACCCTCTCCAAGAGCATGTCTTTTAAATATGAGCTTTTTTCAGGTCTGGTTTTCTCTTGAGTATTGCAGATGGAACAAGGCACCACAGCTAGATGATATATAGTGTCCCTGTTGATTCCATATTGCTTAGAGATTTCTTCTAGGTCCTGCGGTTTGCTTCATGAATCATGCCAGCCTAATCCTCAGTGCTATGAAAGAGCTCTGCACCCTGGTGAAGGCTGATGAATAAAAGCCAAAACAAGATCTAGTGAATGGGTTGGATATGGCAGAAGAATATGGCCTGCAGAAAAGGTAAAATGTAGATATAATCCATAATCAATTCACTGAAAGAAAGGATTTTCATTCATTTCAACGAATGCTGAACCATATCCCTATGTAATTTTAACAGACTCTAATAGTTTCTTGCACGTATGATGGAACCTATTTTTAAAAGTGAGCGTTTTCTAGGACCCATGAAACTTCAGCTGGAACTGACAAAGAAACAGACAGGTCAAGAATAGTGTTCTTGGGTTTTTTCCTCACAGCAATGTATTGTGGGGTGACATCGTCCTTATTTGCTAAGGTGTATTTTTCTGAATCAAAGATGAAATAGAAAAGGATTGGGAAGTAACAGGAAAGCATGCCTAAATATTAGAGTGACTATGTTAGGTCTAGACTAGAGACTGGTAGGGGAGGAATACAAGAATAACAAGCATACTTTTTCTATAATCCTTTCAGCTTCAGGTATTTGCTGGCCGAGTTTCTTCCTGATCCAAGGTTTGGTTTTGTATCTTTGCAATTAAGTGAAAAAAACCCAACCAAATAAACAAGGAAGGTGGCAGGTGGAGTGGCATAATAGCAAAGGTATTGCAGGAATAACAGTCTGACAATTCAGATGATGCTCAGGAAACAAAGCTATGATGCCCTTATTTTCCTATTCTCATGTGACATATCAAAACACTTTTAGGGCAAAAAATTAAAGTCACAGAAGTGGTGCTGGTAAATCCTTGCAGACTAGTCTTGCAGAATAGGTATGATGCTTTGAATATCCAGAAACCGCTTCTCAGGTGGTGTTCTTCTGTACTTCTTTTTACACTCAACGTCACCCTCTGATGTTGGTTTTGGCTGGGGTAGAGTTAATTTTCTTCACAGTAGCTAGTAGAGGGGTGAAGTTTCGGATTTGTGGTGGACAGTGTGGATAATATAGGCATCTTTTTGGTAATTCTGAGCAGAGCTTGCACATCATCCAAGCTCTTTCTGCTTCTTGTACTGCCCCATCAGTGAAGAGGCTGTGGGTGCACAAAAAGTTGGGAGACGACGACAGCCAGGACAGTTCTCCCCAAATGACCTGCAGTTGTCAACACATTGCTGTTGATGCCCAATTCTCCACATGACATCCCAGTATTACTAAATAATTTTCTGTATAAGCTGTACCCAAGGATAATGCTCTTTTGAAGAGGAGATGAATGCAAACAGCATAGGGGAGGTCTTCATAGTTGTGCTGCCCTAGCTCCCCCTAAACTGACACCTCAGGTCCAGAGGTATGCAACAGAACCTCAGCCATGGGAAATCATATTGCTTCTGCAGCAGTTGGTAGTAGTTCTTCTCTGTGGGGTTTTCTGACTAGATAATACACCTCCAGGAAGTGAAACACAGAGAGGCAGTATATTAACTGGATATATTGCTGGATATGGGGAAATGACAACCCTACAATCTGCACTGTGGAATATTTTGGGCAAGAATTTTTCCTGTTTTGGGGTTCTTGAAACTCATCCAGATCATAACTTAGCTTCAGCAAATACTGTGGGTATATGGCAGCTGCAAGTGTAAACTGAAATGATGGCTTGCCTGTGCCCAGGTGCAGTACGGAGAGTTCCCATGTGCACCTGCTTTTATCTCCTGTCTCCTGAGTTCCCAGGATGCTTCCTTTCAGGAACCCAGCTTTTTGACAGGTCTCAGTGCTGGTGACAGTCTTCCCCTGACCCAGGTCAGATAACATAGGGAGGCGGTCCCCCATGCTCTGAATTATGTGGTGGTATGAAAAAATATCACTAAAAATCTTTCCTATTTAACTAAAACTGCAACAGACATTTAGTCATTTCTCTTGTATTCTAAGACTGAATTTTATCTTGACTGTGCTAAAATTATACTTTAAATATGAAGCTGCACACCGCTTAGTTTCATTAAAAGGCATGCTGATATGCATTCGCTAGAAGAATGGCATACTTTTCCTCTGAAACATGAAGGAGGATTTCCCCTTAGTCAGATTTGCAAAAAAAACCCTGATTTTTTTCCTGCTATTCTTTTTTCTCCTTGAAAATTTTCCTTTTACTAAGAAAAGCACTTGTGAAACCCTCATTCCTATCAAGCAGGTAGTCAATTCTCTTATTTCCAGGAAGGCAATGCTATCTGTGAAACATCAGGTAATTAGCATCTTACAGCTTACTTTGGAATTTGACACAAATGAGAAAATCCCCAAATTTAAAAAAAAAAAAGTCTAAAATAGCTCTTTATAACTGCATATTATTACAAACAGAACTTTAGTTTTCTTCTATGGTACTTGTGTACTAACAAAAACCACAACAGAAAACACAGAGAATTTTTATGTATTTATATGATACTTTTGCAGGAAGCAGATCAAGCTAAGAAAGCCGCAATATGAGTGTGGATTGAAAGGAAGTGGCACAGAAGGGTGACATTTATTAATTTACAGATGGTATTACTCTAGCTGCCTGAAACCATAGTGATCTGGTAACAGACATGGAACTCCAAATGCCTGAAGCAACCCCAGATGTCACAGCATACACTCCAGGGAATATAATTTAATAATAATTTATATGGCAAGTATAACACTTGTGAAATATGTCATTCAGCACCATCACTGTGCACATTCCCTGGTGAGTAATTTAAGAACATATAATATTTCAGAGCTTTGAATCAGGAAAGAGATGATAATTAGATTCCTACTTTAAATCAGGTATATGAAGGGGAAAGTTAATCAACTCAAAAAGATAATTTAGCAGATTTGGATTCTCTAATGACATTTCTAATTAGAATTAGAGCATAATTTGAGACACATATAAAGTTGCTAATTATTATGAAAATATTTTCAAACATGCTGCAGGCTCAAAGGTGAAGAAAGTTTATGCAAATCTTGACAATAAAACCTGTCAGATGCTCCATAACTTGGTATAAATATATGTTCTGAGCAGCTATGGGCTTCCTGTTAAAAAATTGTCATTGGAAAATTTTCATGTGGGACACCTGGCTCCTGAACTGAATAGCTATGGCTACTGAAGAGGTCTATGGGATTTTCTGAGAAAAGATCCATTTTCTCTCTAATTGTGTGTTCTGGTTAGGGTGCCTATAGCTTTTTAATAGTTAGGATTCACAGATTTTTTTCTTACCAATAAGGCTGAGGCAGAAATGTCTTCCATTCCTAACATCGTTTAGTGTGTTCCAAGTCAGTAGGGTAACACTCAGACTTCATAGAATAGAGCTCTACAACTCCAGCATTGAAGTATTGTCTTAATACATTTAAGACAACTCTTAAAAGGAGGACAATCTTTTAGAACTGAATATTCTCACCACTAGATCAAAGCACATACCCTACAGTGTATTTCTCAACTTCTCCAGAGGAAGTAGGTTTGTTTTGTGAGTTATAATAAACTCAAGGAAATGCCTCAAAAATGCTGAAAAAAATAGCTTGATCTAAGTCTGTGACAGAGAAGGCTGTGCTGTGCCCATGTTAATCCTGAATGCTACTGCACACTGTAGTAACAGGTGTGGCTTTGCATTGTGTTTCTGTCTCTCGAGGGCTTTCAGACTCCCAGATCTTTGTTTAGACAGATCATTCATTATAGAGCTGTGTACTTGTTCAAGCACATGAAGGATCTGCTCTTGCTGACTTTAAAATGCTTTAGATAGCCCTCTCCTCAAATCTATCTCACTTTACTTTAGTCATCTAAAAGTTAGATCAACTAAGCCAACTTCTAGGCTTCCTCTGAAGTTAATGGATAGAACTGAGGATCTTCAGGGGACAATTTATTCCCCTTTTCTAGGTACTAAGGACAACATGAGTCACAGTTCTAAAGGTGCTTGCCTTTCACTATTGACTACAGAGGAAGTCAAGATGTTTAACTTTTTGTCAGTTAGTGAGATAAATTCCACCCACAGTGTCTGCATTAGGCATTTTGATTTAAAGAAAATTTATACAATGTGTGACCTTTGCATGGTCTTTCTTAAGGCACAGAGGAGGAAAGGTTTTTACTGTACATCATTAAATCTCATCTGTAGTTTTCTTTTGTATGTAAGACAAAAAAGAAGGTATTTAACAAAACAGTAAGCCAAAATGTGCACTTTTGCCAAACACACAGCAGTAGTTTTTCAAGGGCATTGTTATAAAATGGAAAGTTTACTCCATCATTCAGTGATCTACTGGTGGCAAAGCTCAATGCCATCCTTTTTGCCATGAGTTTTATATTCATGAATCACTGTTCAAGCTGAGGGTCAAAGTACTCTTCTTCTCTTTGAAAAGTTACTTTACTGACAAGTACCAGAAGAGTGTTCCATTGTATAGCAAGTGAGTTACAGAGACAAGCTAGGATTGTATTCTTTCCAATGTAATTTCATAAACAGTTTTTGAAATAATCTCCAATACACTTCAAATGCCATTGAACTGAGTAACCATCAGAGGATAAACTTTCAGAAAAACAGAAAATCCAGCTAGGCAAAGGACTACGTAGAGATCTCAAGAAACATGGAACTACTTCATGAATTAAAAATCTGTTGTGTTAACCTTGATCATGTAGAAATGCCAGTGCATCATCCTCATGCTTATGCAAAGTATCAAAATTATTTCTTGCAGAATGAGTTTTATAGTTTGCTTTATATAAACTAGGCCTTCGGACTTTGTACATCATTTGATAAACACACTGTTTTCCAAGCTCTTATTTCTTACTCTAGCTTATCTTTGCTCTTTTACACACATCCAGGGACAGTCCCTTCCATACCTAAAGTGGTTTTTGAGAAACAGGAAAATGTCTCCTGGTGCAGTATATCAAAAGGTCTTCCCTCATATGCAAGATTGCTGTCATAAAATAAAGACATGGCCATGGATCTTGCTATTCCAATGTGCCCTTCTACAGACAAAAGAAATAGACAAATAACTCAGGGATATTCTGCATACCAGGAATATCTCTGCCAGACATGTAAACCACTTTGGTACTTGCTGAGTGAAATAATGCTCATCTGAACAGTAAATGAAAATCTAAACCTAAAATTTTGTCATGCCATTGTTTTAATGATTAGATTAGGTAGAGATGATGCAAGCAGTAAAACAACTTGCATCAATGTCATTAGGGAAACAGGTTGACTTATAGGCAGAGAACTGTCTTTGTGAGGTTTTGAAGATAGACCCCTTACAGAGGAGTAGAGCAGTCTAGACTGAGCTATTTAGTCTTTTAATTTGGATATTGAAAGGATATTTTATGTTTACTGTGGTTTGCCTTATAATGGATAAACCACTTTGCCATTAGGGTTATGTTCTTTGTAAGACAAACTCTTTGATACCTTCATAAGTACTGAAGATTGGAGCCCATTTGTTATCATAATTTAGTTCTGTTCTTTCTTTGCATCTGAGTGCTGAAGATAATGATGGTTTATCTGAGGGAGAGAAACCACAAGATTAATTACATAAGAGTGGAAAATATTAGAAATAAAAGTATTTAGAGTTTAATTTGGCAATTTTAGACTTTTATTACTATTTACTTATAATCTCAGAGCAATGATAATTTAGTAGAATAATCTATACTGTTAGAATAATTTGCTTCTCTCACATTTTTTTAAACTTTCTTTGCACTAAATTTTCAAATCTTAGTAGCATATGTAGATTATATCAGAGTAAGTTAACTACCCAATAGCAGAAAGTTTTAGAGAGAATTTCTTCATGATTATTTGCAGGATCATTGTAAAACAAGACATAAAGTTGGTTTTAAATATCAATTTTGTAAGTAAAAACCATAAAGCAGAAATTTTTGAGCCAAAAATACTTAATATTTCCTTTTATGAAATCTAATTAGACTCCTCAAGATGACTTGCTCATGTTTCTTTACAATATCAAGTCTGTTATAAAACATAATTTGCTACTCAAATGTCTGATGCTTTTAGCTGAAATGCATGCTTGTTTTGTTTTCATGCATAAGCATTTATTTTGAAGAATCTGACTCAGAACCATAGTAAAATAATAACAACTCAGAATATGTATATGGTATATATTTATATACAGTGTACTATTAAATTATGCATACCAGAAAACTGCACTATCTAAAACATCAATTTTTATAATGGCTTTAAAAAAATCTATCTCAAATGCCAATTTTCCCCGTCAACCAGATCTAAAACCAAGCTGTTATTATGAAGTCTTCAACCAAAACCACCAAATTTGATGGTTTCCTGTACAAGATGATGGTTCAACTACAGCGTTTCTGGAAGTTATTTCAAATCAACCCCATTTGATCCTATTAAATGTACTCCTAATGCATGTTCAATTTACTCGTATCCAAAAGATATCCCATGTGTATGCTACAAGACTGCTCAGCGATCTGAATTAAAACCATAGTTGGGAGGAAGATCCATTCCCAGAATTGCACTTCTGCCTGAATGCAGGTCCCAGTTGTGGATGGCAGCATGAGTAGCCTCTACATGCCTAATACAAACTCCTCCAACTTCAGCATATGTTTGGTTTTAGGCTGGAATTTAAAGGTTTTGAAGAAACCAAGGGCACTCTTCAGTCTCATTTTTAATTTATCCCTCTCCCCTTCTCCCCAACACAGCACTGACACCTCTAATACTTAAAGACTAATGCAAAACCTTTCTCCAGTTGTTCTGCTACAGATAATAGTATTTGGTATTGGTACTGGACTGGGAAAACCACTAGGATTCAGCAGTGGACTAGAAAATAATTTAAATATCCTTCTTTGAAGAAGGTCTCCACTCTGCAATCACTTCTGAAATAATATTTTTTTAATCTTATTCACATGATTTATCTAAACAAGAAATTAAAGCAAAGCTAGTTCTTTGTTTAACTCTTACTGTATTTTGTGTCTTTTAGTCCACAGGTCTTGTCTACCTTTTATTTTCTGGATGCTATTTAATTAAATAATGCATAATATTATTGCCTCCTGAGTCTGTTAGAGATGGCTGATTTAGTTTGCACAACAAACAAATTTGGCTCAGCTCTGATTTCTCAGCTTTCCTGTACTGAAGAGTCTCTTTATTTATTGTCAAAAAGGTAGAACCATAAATCCCTGAGATATGAGTGCAATTAGCCTTGTTAACAGCTGCTTTAGCCAGTGATCTTTATTAGGAACATATCTCCTGCTGGATACTCATTGAACTCAAGGACTCTGGTAGCTGAACTCTGCTCTGCTGCCCTCAATACGAGGATTGTGTGCTCAGTTTGAATCTCCTGTTTTGTTTGCTTTATGTCTAAGTGGTCACCCACAGGGAAAACAAAAAATCGCCCAGACACTCAAGAATAAGCCGGCAGAATGTTCTCACAAATTGCACTCACAAATTCTCCGTTTACAGGATCAAAAGTTTTCATTCATCCAATGATATTTAATTCCAGAAAATGTTCATTGCAGGTGGGTTTTCTTAAACTCTGGAAGGCAAAATCTGCAGTCTGAGTTCCACTGTTTTGCTTTCTGAAATATAAATACAGTTTATGATTATTTATTCCCGTACTCAAGGAAAAATTTGACATCATGTATCTACAGTGAAAAATACGGTAGTAAAGAAGGCTAAATGCACTCACTTCTAATTTTTAGAAGAATTATACCTCAGGCATGGTGCCATTGCAGGGAGATGAGGTCACAAAAAAACCCAGCAATAAATACTAGATGAGAAGACACTGATTTGTTTCCTACTGTTTGTTAAGTCAATTTGGTTCCAGCCATTTAGAACCCAATAAGCTTTCACTGGCAGTTTTTTTTCTTTCACCTGTGAGAAAACATAACACTAAGGTACTTATGCAGATGGGTATAAGTACAAAAAGGGAAAAAAAAATTAGCACATTTGGAATGGCTTCCTAATTGCTTTTCCCTAAAGACATTTGCATTGTTTCACCTTTGTGAAACAGCAGCAAAATTAAGAGACGGAAAGACTTATATAATTTTTCTGTGTGTTCCTTGCTTAGGCTTTGTATCAGATCTACAAATGAAAACTGAAAATGAACTTTCACCAAAATTAGGTGACTAATAGAAGAAGAAATTGCAACTTCTTCAGTACCTAGCTGTTACCAAAGTTGTAAATCTGACTGGGGAGCAACATTAACTACAAGTCTACCTTCTAAAACAGGAAATAGAGTCCAGAGCAAGAGAAAGAGCAACCTGAGAAAGACGTCCTTACACATGTATAGGGAAACCTCTAATGCTGAACTGAATCCAAGGCATGCTGCTGCACACCTATTTGTAAAGTAGGAGGTTCCAAAGTTCAAAGCTAACCTTCCAAAACTTTGTTCATTTAAATGTGTGGAAAACCAGAATCCTATTACTGTGATATTAAATATTTATGGGCACTTTCAAAGATTCAGAATTCTTACTTGGGCAGAACATGACTCACCCTTTTGCCTGAGTTTTCTTCAATATTTTTCTGCTGTTTTGGCATTATCACATAGTATAACATTTTACAGACAATATCTGTGCACTCCTGGGGAAAAATATACATAATATTCACAGGAAACATTCGTAATATGGAAATTTTTATGTCTTGGTCTAGTTTACTTCAATTCATTGAAAGATGTCACTGATATTTCTGGAAAATTTTAGCAGCATTTCCCTCTTTGCATCCTTCTGACAAAGCTGAGTCAGTGGCCATACACTTTGGTAAGACACAAGCTAACTATTATGATTTCTCCATGATATTTATTTTAGCTTTAAAGGAGTATTTCTTCAGAAAGTTAAAGTTACCCCTCCTAACTTGACAGCATACCCAAGAAAGCTTCTACACAGAGCTAAGACATCTAAGTAATTTGGAAATAATGAGGGAGTCCCTGACTCTGTCATAGGGAGATTCAACTTCCATTTAAACATAAATGCCTTGCTTCTAATACTGTAAAAAAACAATCCAGAAGCTTTTCCTTTCTCATTGGAATCAATCATTCATTTGTCTAACTTGACAGTTTACATCACAGAAAAATGTGGGCAAAACAAAATAACATATATATATATATATATATATATAATTCTGACTGGCTATGCATGACTTTATATATTTACATATTTTTTTTCATAAGGATATACAATTAGAGACAAGAAGCATCCTTTTAAAATAGTGAAGAGTGATTATTAATGCTTCAGATATAACAAAATCCATCTAGAGGGACCATCTCTTACCTAAAAAGTAGCTGATACTAAAACCCCCTCCTATATGGAACACTTGCCTAAATTTTTTCCAAGGCTTAACTGTCATTTAAATGATAAATTTACATTATTCTACCTAAGCCCACTACTTCTTACTGTTCCCCATGGGTAATGAAAAATGGGTTGTTTCCCTTTTTGCAGAAGTCATTTATAAATTTGACGACTACTGTATATTCTACCTTAGTCTTATTCTGAACTGTATAAGATTTTTGAGTCTTTTCCTTTAGAAAACCATAGTACTTTGGATCATTCTCTTTTGGAATATCTACATGACATCGTGATTATCTTGAATGACAGTGCTGAGAATCAGACAAGGACACAGTTGAGCCATGATCTTTATGCAAGGATTCAAATATCCACGATGTCATGCTTGTGTTTACACATATATTGTTTTTACAATTTTATTTCAATCATCTTTGGGCTTCCTTTCTCCTACTCTGCCACTCTCCTTTCCCTGAGTTTCTACCTACGGTCCCTGGATCTGCTTCAGACTGCTGCAGGAGACCCAAAATCCTTTTTGGATTAGGAGTTATGAAAAAGTAGAAACTGCCCAAAGATACTAGGCTATCTTTTTGGCTTTGGGTTTTTGTTTGTTTGTTTTTGGTTGGTTGGTTTTGTGGGATTTTTAAGCTCTGTTTGTGTTACCAAAATGATATAGAAGAACTGAATTATACTGAAAAATTAAATCACCCTGCCCTGTCTACTAAAACATACTTTTCCATGAAAAAGAATGAAACATCACCTTAAATTTTTTTTTCATATATCATAAAGAAAATTATTCCATTAACTTGTTTGCATTTTTCAGAAAATGGTGAAAGCCAACTTCATTATAAGTAACCTGTTTTTGGAATGCAGCTTAACTTTTCTTCCTCCTGAGCTTCTGAGTCACTTTCTTTGTTAAGCACCTGCAGATATTTCATCTTGTGTTAAACTACAAACTGCAGTTCAACATGGAACGTCTTTAGTTTCTTGATAGGCGTCTATAATTAGGTTAAATTTGGATGATTCATGTTATTAAATGATCCTCAAGGCCATGCTTCCAAATTCATCAATAGTACCTCATTAAGTGCAACCAATAAAATGCAACAGCTATTATGCATAAACTATCTCAAGGTCTTCTTACGCTTCCTGCACATCTCAGCTCAACACTATCCTGGCAAGACAGCTCAATCCCCTCAGTTTGTATGTAACACACTAAAAAAGACCTTTTACCTACAAAGAAAAAGATTGAGAGCACACAGGAGACAGTAGAGGAGTGAAAACACACATACAGCAGCCATCAAAAAGGAGTAACAGAAAGCTGGGTTTGCATTCTCCTCTCCTGGATAAGCTGCTGGGCTGGGATCCTGTTTATATTACCTACCTGAGTGTAAGATTCTATCAAAAATAAAAGTAAGAGCACAAATCTGTGATGAAGCAAAACATATCAGAAGACACAACAGCCGGCTGTGCTGTAGCAGAGGAGTCCAAGATGCCTTTAAGAGTATGTGATCAGAGGGACTAAATAAGGCTCTGTGCTCTCGAATGTCCCTGTAGTATTATCTCCTCTGTTTTCATTGAGGAGGTTGGGGGCTCAGATTAACAGAGTGAAAAACTCTAGAGAGAGTCTGCAGCATCTCTTGCCACTGGATCTCTTCATCTGGCAGTGACAAGATAAAGTGGAAGAGGGAGCAGGGACTGTTTGACCACATCTCTGCTAACAAAGCTGCCACTGCTGCACATACCCATATCTCTCTTTTCACATCTTGGAAGACAAAATGCTTTCAATCCTCATGGCCATGCCCAACCTTCCTGCAAACTCAGCTTTACCTCCTTTCAAAATGTGGCTTTCATACTTTTCCAGGTCTTGTTATCATGTTTGTAACCTGATGGCAGTAATTATAAACATAGTTTTCACTCACCATCTCACAGCTGGAACAATTCTGTTTTTTCCTGAGGGATGGACTTATTTTAAAACAGCCCATTAATATGTTGTTTAATACCTGTACAGCCACCCATCTGAGCTCTCTCCTGTGAATGAAGAAGAATCATGAACCCATCAGACTGTAAATTTTTTTTTCCTTCCCAATGACTTGCTTCCAAGGATGTAGAATAACTGTGGGGAAGTCTGGACTCACAAAGCCTTTTAGGACACTGCTACAGAGACTCACCAAAAGACTGCCATACTCTCCATGTCTTCCAACAGATGCAACCTACATCCACTGGAACACAAAAAAGCTCTATCATTTATTTATTGCAATATGCATTATAGTATTCAAAAGGCAAAAAAATGAAAATGTTTCTTTTAAGCTACCCAGTAGCTCTTCCACTTACTTTTTAATTTGTTAAGCAGGTGGCTTGAAATACAGAAGCAGTAGAATCCCCACTCATGGTATTGCAAAAGAAAAAGATTCAGAAAACACCAGAATATTACCCTGATTTTATTTTTACTCCCTTAGCCTAATATGAAGACCCAAATTTCCCCTCATTCTAACTGAGTACAATGTGTCATGTAAAGTAATTAGAAGCCAATAATTAGAAGCCAATACTTGCTTAGTCTACAGGCACACTGATCACTGTGCTGACATGGGAGGTTACCGCTTGCACTTCAGTGCACTTTCCAATAAACCAAATTACGCTGCCTTACTAGTCCTTGCAGTGTAATTCTGTCCTCAAATGCACTCTTTTCTAGCCATCTATACAACTGAAATTTGTGTGCACTCCGGAGCAAACTTTTCAATTACGAAAATGTACTTTTCTTGCCTTGACAGATGTAAACTATCTTGCTGTTATCCATTCAGAACCTGGCTGGAAATGGCACCTTCACAATCCACTCTATCGGCCATGCTTTCTCCTGTTTTTTTTTTTTCCTTTCTCCTACTTATCAAGGGTGTTTCCTTCTGGCTCCTGCTGCCATGTAGAGCCTGTCATCTAAAAGTAGCAAATACAGAATAGGAAATAGAGGGTCTTTTATGTCAGTTAACAGTAGATACTGTCAACCATATCTATGCATTCTTCTTGCTTTTAAACTTCTCATATACAACTGTTTTCCCAGGTAGGAACAGTCTCTTTGCTCTGTAGTTGCACAGATACTGGTGCCATGGGTTGCAGCTCTGTGATGGGGCTCATATGTTCTGGAACACTGCTCCCCATGTGACAGCTGTCACTATCAGCTAACAGTGACATGTAAGGAAACATGTAAGAGAATTGCAGCACCACTCGCTTAGGTTTTGTGTGCTTGATAACCTGGGGCTGTATGAGCATTTCTATGATTACTTTTAAAAGGTTATATAATTAACTCAGAAACATTTTAATGAGGACATGTGGATCTGGCCAGGAAGCAATTTTATTTTTTTTTCCCAATGAAGTTTTTCTATTAACGCGTATTTAAATGGCATAAAAGTAATATCAATTACTCTGCTATATTGGCTTTGGACACACTTTTCAAATTTCTAAGGGCTTTAAATTAAAAATCACTTGCCTTTGGTAAATGATAAATCAATTATATTTGAAAATTAAAACTGTCAAGATAGTGAAGTTCAAAATTAACTGCTAAACATAAAGAATAATACTGTATGCAATTTTAATAATTTCTAAAATTCAGTGTAGTAGTATAATTACAGAGTACAATCTATGTTCCAAGGGAGCTATTTTCCTTAAATAAAAGAAAAATATTTAGGAATTTTGTACGAAGCCAAACCACAGCCAAAAATGATCTGATTAATAACATTGTTGTGCATTAACTCTTGGAAGGCAGCTAAGCCACACACAACCACTAGCTCACTTCTCTGCAGTGAGATGGAGGAGAGAATCGGAAGGGAAAAAGTGAGAAAACTTGTGGGTTGAGTTAAGGACGGTTTGATAGGTAAAGCAAAAGCCACACACAAGCAAAGTAAATCCAGGAATTCCATCACTACTCACCCTGGGCAGCCAGATATTCAGTCCTTTTCAGGAAAGCCAGTCTCCACCATCCATTAGCAGTGTCTTGGGGAGACAAACACCATCATTCTGAATTTCCTCCTTTACTCTCTCTTTCTCCCAGCTTTTATTGTTGAATACAGCATCATATGGCACGGGATACCCCTCTGGTCAGAGTTGGCTGTCCAGCAGTCCCCTCCCAGCTTCTTGTGCACCCCCAGCCTGCTCACTGGTGGATGGAACGAGAAAGAGAAAACTTTGCTCTGTTTAAGCTCTGCTCAGCAACAGCAAAAACATCAACACTGGTTCAGTCACAAATTCAAAATATGATACCATACATGAGCTACTATGAATAAAATTGCCCCATCCAAAAGCAGCACAAACACCAAACATTTTTTGTAAAAGCTGAATTAAAATACAAGGAGAATGTGGAAAAAGGAAGACTGATGATTAAGAAGGTTCCTTTCTTCTTCCTGTTAGGGATATTTCCTAGTGTTATCTATGGCTATATGAAGTCTATCACCCAAAAGCACTTGGATGCATAAAAGTCTCCTTCATGTCTGGCAACAGAAAGCAGGTCAGTCATGATTTGTATGTGTATATCTCTCCCCTCAGATCAAAGCACAGTGAAGGAGGTAATTAACAAAAAACTTCTCAATTACTTGGTAAGGCTGTCTACACCAGATACTATGGTGGATGATGAGTCTAACTGAATATTCCCTGGTATTATTTTTCATGAAATTGCTTCAGTTCTTGACTAATTTCAACTTGTTATCTTTTTATATAACATATAAAATACAAATATGAATTTCCTACTGGATTTTCCTGTCTCCATTTAATGTGCCACAGTTTTATTGATTTGCTTCCTTTTAATCGTTGCTATTTTCAGTCTTATCTGATCTTACCAGAAGTGACAGAACACATGGAATGAAGAATAGTTCTGTTGGATGTCTTTGTGTCTTAGATTTAAATCTAAGAGCCCTCATTTTCCCTTTATTTCCTAAGTTGAGATGAACACCTTGGATGCCGATACCTCCATGTGAGAAATTCAAATTGGGTCATGTGAGTTAGAAGATTTTAATAAAGCCTGATATGTCTTGGAGTTGAATCTTTCCTATCCAGACAGAAAGAGGAACCAAGGGAAAATTATCTCAGGATGTCTTTATTGTTTTGATGTGCGACAAGACAATCTGGTGACTTTTTTCTTACATTCAGCCTTAGAAAACCACAAACAGAGGTACATATTTACTTAGTCTGGTTTGAGTGAAAAGGAGGAGCCACTTACTTCTAAGCAGTTGCTATGGAGATCAGGGATAAACTCATTAACTTTGGCTTAAGCTACAAATCACACTGAAAGTCAGTATCCCACAGATAAACACTTCCCCACTACAGTGGCAAATTGGTAAATAATCACCTCTCCATGATCCTTTCATTTGCTGCTCTCTTTATTTTTGGGTAGGGATAAAGATAAACTGAGTGCTTTCCAGCAGAAAAGGGACATGTCACACAGAACTAACCGGGAGAACCATAGTTTTGTATACATAAGGAAGAAATTTGAAAACAGCCTTTTTGTCTGTCTGGATAGTTACTGTGACTTGGTGTATAATAAACAATTTCAGCATAAGTGTGACTAACTAATGATTTTTTCAATGTAAGTTACAGAAACGATGCAGTATTGCTTCTGTGATTTTAAAATGAAAATCCTTCTCTTGCGGAAGTCAGAGGAAGTCATACACTTATCATTCTGCTCAGAAATCTTGTTCCTCTGAGTCATCTAGTAAGATTGCTAAGTATTTCATACCATGAATTCTTCTTTCAAAGACAAAACACATACTTGACAAGTATGTTTCAATGTATTTCATTGATAAATATTTATAGATATTTATAAAAATTTTACATTATCTGCCATATTTTTCAACATGTTCAAGAATATGTATCACACTATCTTACAAATACATTTCCATATGTTTTATTTCTGCAAGTATTCAGATGCTCTTCCTGAAGAATAGCAAGTGGATTCATTAGAGAATTCTCCTTTTTAATAACTCTGACTCCTTTTCTTTCAGTCATCTATTTCTTTATACGTGTCAACCTCCCCTATTACCTATTAAATTGATATGGCAACTAAAGCTCTGAAAAATGCTTAAACTTGGAAGTGAATGCAGTATTTTTTTTTTAATATAAAAGTGTATTTATCTTTGTGGAACTTACATATATAGTGAAGTATGAAACTAATACAATAGCACATATGTCTGCAATAATTGGACGCAGAAAACATTACAAAACATTTTTGTTTTAAATCACAGGCACTCAGAACCACCTGAAAAATATTTTTATTTGATTGGAGACCAAAGGTGTGATACCTGTTCATAAAACTTTGTTTTAATAAGATTTTAGTCAAGAGTATTCTAGATAGGTCTTTGGTATTCATGGTACATCCTAATGAACAATTCTCTCACTGGAACAGAAGTTATGAAGATAAGTACAACATCCTGTGGCAACTGTCAGAAAAAATCCAAAGAGAGTTTCAGTTTTGTAGTACTGCAAGTACTGCATTTAATACTTTGCATATGTGAAGATCATAGGATCATCTAGCAGCCAAGGTATTACAGGTATTCAGAGTAGTTTGGATATAATACAAGACTTTCGTTATATCCTAAAGTATTTCTTTTTCTTCCAGTTGCAATTTTCCATGCTCAGTCGCTTCAGAATAGAATATTATTGATGTAGCCTATATTTTGAAAACGTCTGTAATACAGAATCGAGGATGGCAACATGCAGGAAAACAAGAATAAGATTACAGAAATCCATTCCAAGAGGTGAGTCGTGACTTTCATTGGTGTGGATGTTATGAAGAGAAATCTCCCTGAAATATTTCATTTTCTCACTCAGGCATCTAACTGAACTTTTGCCATGCAATGAACCCCCTGACAGTCAGCATATGAATCATCCTGGTAATGAATCCAACTCTCTTTGCTATGAGGCAGAGTGAGAGGACAGATGAAAATGCGCAGCGAAGGAAGGTTCAAATCCTTGAAATGTTTCTGGGCTGCTTCTCTAATGAGCCATGCTAGGGTTTACCCATCCCCTGCCTCTGAAGGTCTTATGGAGCCCATGGGCTCCCTCATACCTCACCTTCACCTCTAATGGTCAAAGCAAATGGAGACTACGATTATCATTTATCCCCTCAGACTCACATGTGTCCTAATGAAAGGGGTGAGAAGGATGTGGAGTCTAGGGACGTGCTCCTCCCCTCTTCAGACCTAAACTGTGTTGTGTGCTTGTTCCTTTATTGGTTTAATCACTGTCTTCACATTCCTTTGATTAAGGATCTCATTTATTCTGTTTCTAAAGTGAGTTTCTTAGTCTTGCCCAGTCAGTGGGCTATTGAGATAGACTACTCTAAGAAGCTGCGCTTATTTGCTTAATGTAGAAGAAATATTTTCTGTCAGTTGTAATAAAGATCTGTTAAGAAGGTGGATGGTCCCTTTTGTTATTAGCTTTCAGTTAATCACAGACCAAATAATGAGCTTTAAAGATGTAATATCTTAAATGTCTGGAGAAAACGTGTCTTTTCTCACAGTTACCAGGAGAGGGAAAAAATCATCAGTTTCAATTAGACCAAGAGAAGCATGTGTGGCACAAACACAGTCTGAGGCATTGAATTCTAAAGGGATGTGAAAGTAATTTGATGTTCAGTTAAAAAACGTGTCAGTAAACAGATTGTTGTCTTCTATTTGTAGTAGGAGCAGGCGTTTCAGGCTGAAATACCTCTTACCTGTGTCTCGTCATGACAGTTATTAAATGGGGAAAACAAACTTAACTTTAGCTTGTTTTGATTCAGAGGCACAGAAAACCAGAAGGAATTCCCATTTCTTGTTTTAGGAGTTCTTTCACTAGTTCCAAATATCAAAGCATATAGCAGATCAGTCCTTTCAGACAGTAATCAGTAAGTAGTTCACTGATACTTAGAGGAAGACATGATAACTCAGCAGGAAAAATGTGTTCTCACATCAAAATGCTTTCCACTTCATCATTTTTAGGGGAAAAAAAAAAAAAAAAGAGGACTTGAAAAACACTTCATGTCCACTACTTTCACTGAGGATATTTAGAGTGCAATGTTAGGTCCCTCTTTTTCTACATCTGATAGGATATAAGTCAGACTTCTAGTTATATGTAGGTCTAGGATATGGTTACAAGTATTGCTTAAATGGGATAACAGCAATTAGCAATACTTAAAATAACTATCTGTAAAACAATCTATAGCAGTGCCTCACACATTTTGTACATTCCCTTCATATTCTACAGTGTGTCATTTTGTTAGAGTTCTTTTCAAACTGCTTGTGTCACCCTGAAGATAATTGCAAAGGAATAGATTCATCAGGAATGCTTTCTTGTGATCTATCTGTATTATATATTATATCAACACATATATTCCTGCATATATGAATACATAATAATACATTATCTAGTGACTTGCTAGTTTGGAAACTATACAATAATCTTCTGAACTCACATTATGTGGACCAACAAGTGGACACACTATATGGTGCCATGTTTTCCAGCTGTGAGATGGGAATCTCTTCTAAAAAGCTCATTTCTATCAACACCTATTTCTAGACTGATACGGGATTAAAAAAAAACTTGATAGAGTCAGTCTGCTGTGTGGGATTATAGAATGAAGATGTGGCAACAGAAAACAGAGGTTCTGTTACTTCTGAATACTACACACCAAACAAGAGCAGAGGTATACATTAGTATTAGTATACATTATGTATTAGTACTAAAGAAGTGAAATGAGCAGTGAAACATCTTTCTGCTGAACTCTTTTGATATCATCACCTCATCCTTTCCTTTTATTCCCATTATACTTGTCTCTTTACCTTTCAAGCCACCTGGCAGAATCAATAGCAAGCATCTTGAGGAAGGGGAGGGTTGTTTAATTACGTTTCTAAAAAACTGCTCATGTACTTCAGTTCTGAGTTGATATTCTTAGGCTCTACCATAACACTTAATAATGACAACATTAATCAATGAATTGATGCAAAGGTGACCTATTTTAAAAGAAATATTTCTCTAGCACATATTCACTCTGGGAATTTGTTCCTTTGTATCTCTTTGCTGTTTCCCTAGTCTGATGTCCATATTCTGTGAATTACCTTTTGAGTATTGAAGCATTTAAGATTAAAGGAAAAAAATCCACTACATTACTTTGCTTTATTTTTCCTACAAAATTTATGTTTATAGAAATCCACATTAGCGATTGCAATGTTTATTTAGCTAGAAATAGAGATGGGCATGTATTTTGCCTGTGTAACTAACTTTCAAGAAGCTTGTTATTCATATTCTCATAGTTATTTTATTTTATTCAAAATATTCATATTATTTTATCAATGACGTAACTCACATTTCCAAGATTTTTTACAATCTATCTTGCAGTAGACTAGGCACTATTAGGTTTGAAGTTTGGCTCCATGATCTTGAAGGTTTTTTCCAACATAAATGATTCTGTGATTCTATCATGTCTTGAAGTTTTTAAAGCTTTTCTTATTTTTTGTTCGAATGACATGCTGGTAGCCTAGGTTGCCACATTGCCACCACAGATGCCTGTGTAGTTTACTGAACTTTTGTGGTCGTCTATTAAGTCACTCAAACATATGCTTAGTTTAAAAACAACTAACTGGTGTGAAGAAAAAAAGATTGAACTTTGAGTCAAATGCAGTTTGATCTTGATTCAAGTCCATCCAGTAATCCATTTGATTAATTCTCAGAAATTTTCTGAGTCAATAGGCAGTTAAGTGCTCAAATTCTTACTGGGAGTTAAACTGTTTCTCTAAAAGTGTAAACCTGGTGTTTGGAAAAATGTGTTTATGAAATTATGTTGTGCAGAGTAAGACTGAAAAGAAATAGCTTCTGACCAGTTTACAGTATCTCTAACTAACATTGACCAAAGGATGGAAGCAGGATTCATTAAATGCCTTTGGATATGATACTTTGTCAGATTAAGAACTGAACTAATGAGAAAACACTTTCTACAATAACAACATTAATTTAAGCAATAGATAAGGAAATTAAAAAATCTATTATCTTCTGATCTGATGTATAAATTAGAGGTTAAGGTTGTCATTTTGATGAAAACTTTCCTGTATAAACACGACGTGTGACAGCAGTGTTTCTCACTACTTATAGAACTTCCTATAGGAAACTGAGAACTGGTGCCAAGAATCTGAGAACTTGGACAGCGAAACACCTGTTCTTTCAATTTTGTTGTTCACAAAATTTTCATTTTAGAGAAACACAGAATTTTAAAACGCTGTAAGCAGTAGGACACAGACAGAGGAAATACTTTGCCTTGGGGATGTTAGAATGGGGAAGCCTGAAATTAGCCTTCACATCCTTTTTTGTGTATCTTCCTTTCCTTCCATCCCATTCTTTATTTCAATCTGCTCCATCTGAACTTGCCTCCCGGTCTCAGGGATCACTTCCTGATATTCACTATCAAGGGGGATGTTTTTAAATTAACATCCATCACATGTACAATATGCACTTCACATGATCCATCCTACTTCAAAAACAGCATTCCCTGACAACGAATTAAGCTGGACGCACAAAGAACCAACACAATACTGGGGACAGAAATAGGGACCATTAGAGGCAGGAGTCTAATTCAGGAGCAGAATACCCGAGTAGGGAAAATAATACAATACTGGTGATGCTATAGTAAAATGCCTGTGCTTGCTTATACTGGGCCAGAGTTTAATACTCAGGTGTCTAATCCATTACTATTGAATTTTTTTTTTTTTTTTTACATATAAATGATAACGAGAAATAATAATGTTCATTAGTCTGTCTTTTAGTTTTTTTATTAAAATGATTGCATAGAAACGGAATATGAGACTCTATGAGTGACTAAGCTAAGAGGAGTTTGTCCTAAGTATTTTGCTCTTCAGGAATCAATCAAAGAGAAGAATAAAAAGATAGGTAAATAAAAATTTCTTCATAGCACTGAAAGTTTCCATGAAAACACAAGGTGATATTTTTCTGAGGCAATCACCTGAGACACTAACACAAGAACTAGATCACCATGACACAGATCTTAGTGGGCCTTATTCATACACATTTCTCTCTGTTGGAATTCACTGTACAAATTACCCTCTTTTCAGGAGGGAGACAGGAAACATAGAAGGTCTGAGCCAGGTTGCTATTACACTCTAAAATTCAGCAGGTGCTCACCTGTTCCTCACTGTGAGAGAAAGGGGTAATGGTAGCCAATGAATTAGCATGAAAAAAAATTATGGAAATAAAACAGTAAAAAAACATCTATGGTCAGTATTAGTGATCTACTTTTCTTTTTCTTAATTAATTTGCATGCTCATGATGGAGACGTGATGCTGCTAACAACTCTGCTTGAACATAACATTCCCTCAATACTTTTATTTATTTTTCTATTTTTAATCTTGATGCACTTGATAACTGTGTAGCATCCAACTCATTAAATTGGCTGAGATATGAAGAGTCCCTGTAGCCTCAGCTTCTGAAGCTGGGAAAGAGGTCAAGTATTACAATAAATGCTGTGTCTAAATGAAATAATAGACATCAAAAACTAATGTACATCCAAACTAGGTTGATACAAGGTTTCTGGTAACCCCTAATTAATCAGACCACTCCTATACATGCTCTTGAAATAGTCTTCTCAAGGTGCTAATTAACAAGCACAAACCTCCTCTGACATATGGTAGAAGTTTTTAACAAAATATGTTTCTAACCTCCCATGAGACTTGAGCATTATACAGATATGTGGACAGTTGGTCTTACCTGAAAAAGACAATTCAATGTAGGTGTGAAAGAAATGCTTTTCTATTTCATTATCAACAGATCCTTAGCAAAATCTGGGTTAGATTCTGATATCCTTACTTGTGTAGAGCAACACTGTATAAAGTTTATGTTATAACTGAAAAAAACCATTCTAAATTCAAGTAAAACCACTTGTGGTTAAAGGTATCAATTATCAGAGTTAAGAACAGCAGATTTGGATTGACATTTACAAAGTTTGAGGTGATGACAACTTGCTTTTCCATTTCTACTCTGAACATGTTCATAAACCCAGGCTCACAGTTAGCTGATGTACTAAGTGAACAGACTCCACTTAGAAACACTGAACTCCATTCTGATACCTGTTTCAACAGCTGACAGCCAGAGGGAAGGTAATATTTTGCATTATTCACACAAAGCTTTCAGATGAGAGACACACTTGCAAAGCCTGGGTGGAGAAGGATGTAAACCTTGCTTCATGTGCCACCTCAGCAGGCTCAGGTGGATCACCACCAGAGAAGCATCAAATTATTTCTAGCATCCACCACAAACACCAGAAGAGCCTCACCAATAACTCACTGGTACTCTAAAGAGTACCACAAGATAGTACCATAGATGCCACAAGCACAGCATCTATGATGCAGGGGAAAGCTCTGCTATAGTTGCTAAGTCCAGGTCCAGTGCTGCCAAGATACCTCATCCCCTGGCAGAAGCCTGTGGCGGAAAGTGTGCCTGGGCTTTGTCTGTCTTGGCTTTTGCTTTAATATTAACAATAAAACCCAACAACAATAATTCACTATTAATTATACTATAATAATAGTAAAAAATAGTAAAAATCACCATTCACATAAAATTATCTGCACTGAATCAGACTAAAGGTCCATTTACCCTCCTGCTGTACAGACACTTTTCTGTACAAATACTTGGAGCTCTATAAGCACAAGGACACATGCAGCAGATGTAAAGTTCACTAGGAGCTACTCCAGCTTATTCCAGCTGGGAACTGTCCCACTATTGCTAAGCCTCCCACTGCAGACCTCCACACTCCCTACATGAAATCTCACTGCCTACTGAGTGTGCTATTTACATCTGAATGTGAACATGCAATTAATATTGCATACAAAATTCAATGAAAGGCAGAATTTGAAAGTTTCTGACAACTAGGCAGATTTATAATTTTTTTTTCTCATGAAACTAACTTTGCTCCATTTAGTTAGAGGATATGATGCCTGTGTAATAGACATAGCCTTAAAAGCAAGAAAGAGCTTTGTCTTGTACTAAGTTTACGTGTAAGATGTTGAATATCTAAGTGTTTTACAGGGCTCAAATGTCAAATCCCTGCTCATCAGCAAGCATTACCATTGTTTTTCCAAAAGTCAGTGATAAAATCCAGTGAACATCAATAAACAATATCAGTCAAGAGGATTTTTGCTTTAGGAAAGCGCAGGGCAGCACCCATACAAAGCAGCTGCTTAGCACCTTACTACAGGTAGAAATTTACCTTACTTAGGCATTCACAAGGAAATACTCGCTCAAGCAATTGAGGTAATGTCCTAGATATCATAAGGCACTGTTGTGGTACTGACATTTATTCTTACATATGACCATGAATATTTCATGACCAAGTGGATTAAAACCTGTCTTTAGTAATTATACTGAGCTGTTTACTACTAAAATCTTTGCTGAGTCGAGGCTGTGTTTTCCATATTGTTTTGATACAGAATATACTAAATATTTTTAAATCAACTAAATCAACCCAAATATAGCATGTGTTCAACTAAGCCATTTGGCACTGTTGAGAAAAAGTAATAATTGCGTGGAATTAATATTGTTGTTGCTAACTGTTAAAGTAGCTGCAAACAAATTTTCCAGCAATTCTTTCATGCTTAGGAAAAAAAGAGATGAGTTTGAAAACAAGTTCATTATTCATGAAAGCTTCATAAAAGTTAACTCAAGCACCACCCCACTCCCCTACTCCTCCCCAATTCAAACACACGTTTGTCCTCACCTCACCTCTGAATCATCTGTTCAGTCTGCCCTTTCTCCATCATGCTGTGCTGAACTCATTGCTTTCGTCATATGAGATAGGGAGCTGGGAGGCAGAAATGTCTTTGCGCAATACCCTGGCCTGATCCCATTCAGAAACAGTAAAATGAAAATCATATGAAAGGACGTCAGCCTCCCAATTATACATAGACTTGATTTCCTTTCTCTGAGCTAGTCCTAAGAATCTAAGACTCAGGATTTGGAAGGAAAAGCTATTTTTTAATCCAATAGTGCAGGCTCTTGATTCAACAAACAGCCTAATACTCTGTATGTTCTTCATATTACGCTTGCTTTTGAATAACAGGTGAAGTCTCTGCACACACAGTACCCAGTGTGCCAGTCCTTTTGTGCACCTGTTGCATTTTCACAGACCTTTTGAAACAGCTACTTCACATTGCAAGCTCCCAATAAGCACCAGCAGAACACAGTGGGAGATAGACAGTGCTTGGGACAAAGGCGTGAGGGCTCTCCCAGCATGGCTGTCTTTCAGGCCCTTCAGCAACTAACCTATAAGTAAAACAGATTAAAAAAACCCCACCCAACTCACCAACTATTGATATCCCCCAAACCCAAACATTTTAGAGAGTATATAATTTGCGTTTCTCATTCATAACTGTGAACACACAATTATTCATTTCAAGGAAGAGAGTGATTCTTCTGCCCTGATGGCTTTTAATGATTTTGACATTAACTTGGGTTCATTCCTTTTCTTGAAGTATTCTACATTCTTTAGTTCTAGATAATTGCTCCTCAGGACAATTACAGAACACAGCACAACCTGGACCCCCAAAGTAGTGAAAACTCAACATTTCAAATTAAATCCACACCAACTGCGAGGCCTCAGCTCCTTGAAAATTAAAATCACAGTTCGTTCTTTCATGTTGTTTTTATCAAATAAGCCTTTAGGGACTGAAACAATGTTTAGTACATTTTATGCTAGGATATTTGGCTTTGAGGATAGAATTGCCAACAGCTGAAGCAAGCACTTCCAAACTGAGCAATTTCTTTTAAAAGTAGGATTATTAAAATCCTATTCATGCCACATGTTGGCATTTCATGATATTCAGGAAACTTCTAGAGCACAAAAGCAAGTGGCAGAGATGGGCTCATGGAATCTGTGTTATGGCTATTGATGAATGCTAGTGGAAAAACCAGAAGTGTAATTATAAAAGTTTTTCCTTTTTACTATTGCATTCTATGAAAAACAATTTTTTTTTACATTCCAAATTTCCATCTGGATGGAGAATTGAATGTTAATAGCAATTCATGCAGCAGAAAGATTTAAAAATTTGCTATGAAGATTAATTGATAGTATTATGAAGCAATTGTTTATGCAATTTTTCTTTTATGACTTCAGACTTTTTATGACTCAAATTTAGGCAATTTCAATGTACTATGCCAGAAAACCTAAAATAATGATGAAATTTCTATTTTCTATGGCACTTGGTGTGATTCCTGAGGCTGTCCTGTGCAGGGCCATCTGCCCTGCACAGGGTCTTCGATCAGCTTTGTGGGTCCTTTCCAGCTCAGGATGTTCTGTGATTCTACTAATCTATGACTTCCAAAACATATTATTACAACCTCAATGTTACAAAAAACCTTTTAGTTTATAAAAAATTCTTTTTTTCTCCTCATTACTATAAATAGAAATAAAGTAACTATGGCAAATATGTCTGGCGTGGTGCTTTTATTTTATTTTTTTTTTCTGAGTTTAATAGCTGGGTGCAAGATAAATATTACTACTTCCATTCCACTAGCCAAAACTTCTCAATAGAGATTACCAGGGAAATGGTTTCTATTCATAGTTTTGTTATTTGCAGAACTGTTTGATGAAAACAGATAACAGTTTCTGATAGAGATGGTATTATAGATCAATAAGGAAAAAACCTACCACCACCAAAAGCAACAGAAAAATATGGAGCTCAGAACTGATGTTAAATTTAAAAGAATTTCATATGTTTTAGAGAATGTACATCTACAGGCAAAAGTTTAATTTAAGACATAGGTACAGGCAGCCCTCATGGAGCCTAGGGACAAAGAAAGAAAAGAAAAAAAATGAATTTTTCTAAGATTTACTTCAAAATATTTGTTCCAAAGCATTCCAGAATGTTTTGATACAGTGATCAAAAGTAGGTGTGCATAAAAAGTTCAGTGCATCATTTGATTTTTGATTATCACATTGTTTATTGCATTTCTAGATGACAGTACCTCTTTGCTAAATCAGAGTTATCTTCATGTCCCCAGTAGGATACTGGACCCTCTTGTAAAGCTTTAAAATTGTCATTGAAAAATGAGTAAATAATGAGGAAAATTAAATGCCGCATACCAGTCCACTTGAAAGAGGGAGGAATACCAACTTGCAGGGCTTAACTGGCCCTACTGCAGACTGTCCCTGTGAAGGAAGAAGCCTGGGGTCAGAGGACATGTGCGCAGGACACAGTGGGGAAAGCAGCTAATATTGCTTGAATGAGAAAAGTGCTGTAAGTTACTTTTCAATATTTGTTGATAACAATGCTGTAAATGTGGACTTCCAGTTGCCATGGTTACAAGCAGACTTTAATACAGACTGGTAACAAAAAAGTGCCCTCCAGTTATTTGTTGCCTGTCTCACGTGTTCCCTACTTTTCGTAATGATTTATTCCAATTGCTTAGCACTTCTTATAGAAATATTCATCACTTTCTGGGGCTCAGTTTTTTGTTCTTTTTCAGCTTCCACCAGTAATTCAGGACATTGAAGAGCTGGAACTAAAATTTTTTTCCCTGCAGCAATTGCTTGGATGTTAACAGGTTAACTTTGCATAAAATCTACGGTTTATTAAGACAAGGTTTCAGCCATACCAAGACACAGAACACGATTTTAATGACTCTTTTCCCCTTTTCCTCCCTATATATAAATATTTTAATTAATCGTTAGCAAATTATGCTCCTCATCTATTATTTCAGAACAGTTTTTCAGCCTCAATGCTGAGCACACAACCAAGATAGTAAATTGAGAGCTGTCTTTACTATTTCCAGTTCACAAAACTTAAAAAAATGCAAAAACATAAACGAGGAGAAGTAATTAAAACTTTGAGTATTCTTAAAGCTTTTGTAATAATCTACCAGATACGCTATTATTAAGGAAACTACTACAACGTCCATATCCTAATATTAAGCACATAGAAAGGATATAAGCTTTTCCACTCCAACAGAGAGTGTTGAACATCCCTAGACTGAACATTTTCCCTGGACTACAGAAATCCTGTGCAGTGGTATGGTTTGAAAATGAAAAGTATAGCCTGACAGTCAAGATTCAAATTTGTGGTGAGTCGTTTACCATACTGAGTGACTAAAGCTACAGAAACCACCCAGGCAATATCAGGTCAACTTCAAGCCATGACCAAATGATCAAACTGTCTTACATGAACATGCCATGTCACAGGAGAGGCTGAGTGGTAAGGTACTTCCTCGCTGTTCCTCCAAATGCAATGCCACTTTGTCAAAAGGGGGCTTCTGGCACTGAGAGAACCAGGGAGAGTTATTTGGTGTCCTCGACGTGTTATCTTGTGTATCTTCAGTGACAACCGTTCAGTATCTCTCAGCATTCAATCTACTATTCTTGATTGTCTCTCAGCTTCAGTAGTTGAACATCTGTGTGCTGGGGAGAACAGCATTTTTAAAGTTAGTCTGTATTTGCACAAGTTCTACAGAAGCTGTTTATCAAAGCTTATAAGATGCTTGAATTGCTTAGGCTGTCATATGGCTTTTATTTTTCTTTAATTATAAGCAATTAGCAAGTAATTTCTTTAGCAGACAGAAGTCCCCTCTGTATTGTTACGGTTTTATGATAGATACCAGTTGTAATTTTTGGGTTAATAATTCTTCGTGATCTGGAAGAGCATGGTATGGTAAAACTATCACACTCATTGAAAGGGATCACAGAAGAATTACTGCCCCCCATGAGCCTCTGCCAGGAGTTAGAGGGGAATCAGCAGATTGTTCTTTGGTGGGAAACATGAGAACCTCTGTTTATTGGAGCATTCAATGCACATGCTAGTGCCTGTGCTTAAACAGTGGCAGCAGTCCAGAATAGGAGAAGGATTTTCACCCAGACTTTTGAGGAATAAATGATCACCATAAGGGGTAACATGAAGTCCTTCCAGTCATACATGAAAGAATAACATTGAAGGGAAAGCTCTAGTATTTCAGTTTGTACTTGCTTAGTATAAGCTTACACACCTGTAAGTCACTGGTGCCTTTTGCACAGGTCTAGGTTTTCCTGCAGGGTTCTAGATTCCTTTTTCATTCTCTTACCATCCTGTTCTCCTCTTGACACAGTCTCAACTTTCTTGCCAAAAAGATTTCCTTCATGTCATCACTTCTGCAAGGTTTTGAGACTGTTCTGGCACGTTTTCTGTCTTGATCTGAATTGCAAACAAAATGATTATTACTTTATTATTACCCCTGAAAAGATAATTGGCTTTAGTAGTGCCAAGGCTGGCCAGGAATGTAAATTTCAGGAAGCTCACAGTATTCCTGTGAAATCTCAGATAAATTTTAAAGCTGCTATCTTAGTAGGGAACAATGTCAATATTTCTGACTGTCCTGTCCAAGGAATGAGTTTCACAATTGGAGGAGTTGGCAGCAGACAGGCAAATGATTGACAATTGTGTGATGCTCTGTATTGCAAAAATCAAATCTTTTTGTCACATAGCTTTTAGAGGTAGCTCCAGAAACTAGCCAGGTTTTTCAGGAATCCTGTTACGCATTCTGGACAACAGCTGCTTCAAATACCTTTCTTGGTGTATTTTTTAGAGTCAATACTTACCGTCTTCTGAAAATAGGGTTGCTAAGTTGATTTTTGAAATCTTGATCAAGGCAATCTTTGACCAAATCAAATAAGTAGTGTGCTATTCATGCATGAAGGTGTGTATTCTCAGTTTTTCAGACTGGGTCCAGAAGTGGAAAGAACATGAAAATAAGTAATTCATAATTCCTTCTGCAAAAGCTGTGTGATTTAGGAGGCTCTGCTGACTTTTGTCCAAACATTGACACAATGTCAGTGTCTACCCAATTATGTCTTAGCTGAGGGTAGGAGTTACAAGACACCCTTAGAACATGGGTAAAATAACAAGTTATTAGGAGCAAAGCTGAGTTGAGAAGTTGCTGTCATATTTCTCCAGTACATACTGGTAAACAAAGGCTTCTGTGCCTTAATGAAGGATGTGCAGTACCTTGCATTAGCAAGTGTGTGAAATGATCACAGGATACGCGTGAATTTACCAGGGAATATCTTACATACTTGTAAGTTCACTTTCCATTCAACTTCTTGATTATCATAGCTGGACCCACATGAAAATTTAATACTGCTTTCCTGAGGAAAATGACTGTCAGTGTGATGCTGTGCTTGTATTTCATGTGAGTTAATGCTGCTATCTTTTGATAGTTAGTTGATTAACTCCTGCCATTGGTATGCTGCTTCTATGTGCTGGTTGACCTTTAAAATAACAACTAGAAATTAAAACCCACTCCTTAAAAATACAACTCACACTTCAACTAGGAAATGAGCTGAAGCAATTTATACTTATGGCAGAAGGTGACATACGTGTTCCTGCTACAGAATTTCAAAAAGATTTCAGATAAATCTGAGTGGCCTTTTCGTATCATTTCCCTGCACATTTTTCCTGTCTTGATGCTAATCAGCACACCTTTCCCTGAGCAAGAAACAGCAGAGAGCAAAGGTGGAGGCATGGGGACATGAAAAAAAACCCCAAAACAAACAACTGAAAAACCACAAAAAAAAAAAAAAAACAAACCAGAAAACAAACAAACATACAAACAAACAAAACAAAACCAAAACCAAACCACAGATTTTAGTAATATAAACAATTAAGAAACTGCAGATGTAGCCAGGGAGGGAAACATCAGACTTTACAAAAATTTGAAGTGTTTCTTTCTTTGGCTGCTGCATATTTGAAGAGCTAGGGAAAAGAAAGAACATTTCAAATTAGGGAAGGCTGAAAGACAATGTCAGGAATACTGAATAGAAGAAAATTATATAGCCCAAGTTTTGTACAACTTGAACACTTACCTTAACATTTTTCATTTTCAGCCAACCTTAAATCTTAAATAAAACCCCTGGAATGTTAATGCAATGATTTTCTATTCATCATGAATAATAAACAGAGTAATTTATAATTCAAGTATCTCAAGTTTGCAAATTAGTTCTCATGGTGAGTCAGAAGGTGGTGACCAAAACAAATTTGCCATGTGAACTGATGCAAGAATGGGGTAAATTCTTCATAATGCTCATAAATCACTGACAGGAAATAGGCTGTGCCTATTTCCCTCAACTTTTTTCTTTCAAGATATTTGATTTATCTCAGTCACCCTGCAGCTATTCCACCAGTAAAACGTACCTGAAACTTCAGGTTTTCTTCTTCTGTGTCTGTGCATACACACACATATATACACATGTGTATGTGGAGACTGATTGCAGCACCCCCACTTGCTCATCATTTAGTCAGTTGGTATTTCCAAATTTAGAAAACTACAGGCCAAGGAAAAGACAACTGCCTGACCAAAAAGTAGAAAACCCTATTCAGTACCATCAAGAAGTTATTCACATAGAGAAAAAGAGTGTTTATGTCCCCACATATGCCACCAGTCACTACTGAACAGCCCAAGACTTAGGTAGACCCCTGAAATTTTAGTCTCATCCCAACATTTTCCCTGTGATTGGTCGTTTGTGAGCAAGAAGTTCAATGCTCCAGACAAACAGAACAGAGCAGGGGTATGCATGAAGAGAGGTATTTAATGGTTTAAAAAAAGAGAGGAGGAATTCATCCTGAGATCAATTTGCCAAATCTGAAAGTGTGTAATCTAAAATGTATATTTTATGGCAAAGTAGCTATTATAAACCAAGCTTTCCAATGCAGATGAACATTTTGAATATATACAAAGGAAAGAGCACTCGAAGTGTGGCAACTCAAAAATAAGCATGTTTACTGTTCTTTGAACTTAGCTTTCAATAATTTTTCAAGGTTTATCTTCTAAGAAGTGACTAGGGAGGGAGATTTTTCTTCAAATACCATTGCTTTCATAGTGAGATTGTTTTGATTCAAGTAACAATTATGGAAACATTTGCCACAAATATTTCCATGGGAGAAAAATGTTGTGAGCTTTCTCTTCAGTTTTGAAATCTGATCCCAGAATGTAACTTGCTTTTTCTTTCTTATCTGTTATTTGTTTCAGACCTCATACAAGAAGACAGAGAAAAGAAATCAAGAAGAAGAAAGAAGGAAACTGTAAAGAGTGGAAAAAGGAACTACCAGCCCTTCAACCTGAAAAATGAAGTCATACGAAGTTGAAAGTTTTTTATTTGGAATCTCTGCTTAAAAAGAAGGAAAAGTCTTTCCTTCTTACTCTTTCTAGACTAGAAACCCCTTCATTTATATCACAAATATTTTTTCTTGTTTTTTTTTAACCCTTCTTTCCTGTGCACATTATAAATCTTCTGACATTAATCATAATATTTTTCAATAAAACAAATAATCACAATAGCATGTCTTTGATATGCAGCTATGATCAGTGGAACCAGTGTGCCTTTTCAATGATTTCAATGAGCTGTCCATCAAAGCTCCATTTTTTACTAGAAACCACTTGCACTCATCCACTTCGTGGTAAAAATTAAGCTATACTTATACATTAATGATGTTATAAATAAAACAGATTATAAAACCCTGCAGAGGCAGTCTGTCAGTTTTAGAGGTCCTTTGATGGCTACATTAGTTACACCTTCACTTCTGATCTGACAGCTTGCTTAAATAGTCATGTGTTATCTGCACTGAGTGTGAGTAACCCAAGTTAGACCCTTAAGTATTTGGAAAAATCCATATGAAAGCAGCACTTCCCAAAGCTAAAACCAATAAATATCACTTTTTTTTAATAGTCTTGAGATATATTTTGAATTTTTTAATTCTAAAAAAATCAATTCCAAAATCTTTATTAAAAATACATCTGCTTTAATTAGTTATGTATCTTCTTCATTATATCCCAGTGTATTAGAACAACATGAAAAGTATGGGAGCAAGGAGCGCAAGGAATAATAAGAGGCGCTGGGACTGCAATACACTTTAGAATAATTTGGCAGGTCTCTTTGCTTGATAATGACAAACACAGGAACAGACATTATCCAGCCAGCTGCAGCAATATGGGAAGTTACTTTATGAAGGTAAGTTTGATGTGAGAAAAATCATAGCAACAACCAGTATTATTTTAATCCACTAATCCAGGAACAAGGAAATCTTTTAAATGGGTTAAATTTTTTGCATTTTGCCAAATGATCACTGCTTTCAGGATGAAATTTAAAAAAGAAAACACTCTACCCCCTTTAATTAAAAAAAATATACACATCATGTCCTCCTTCAGTAGGGTTTCTTATAAGTTCCATTATTTTAGGATATTTTCTTCCTCTTTTTTTGTTGTTTAATTTTTTTCTTTAAATTTGTTTGGGGTTTGTTTGTGGTATTTTTGCTTTTTCCATGGAAAGGAAGAAACCATCTGGCTCTGAGGACCACAGATGAAAGACAAACACAAGGTTTTGGGACATGAGTGGATCTATTTTCACTTCTCTTTTTCACAGCAATGCTTCTGTGCCCCCTGTGCCCTGCATTTTCTACTGATGGAAGGTGTAGCAGGGTACAGCTGACTTTACAGCACAGATGAAATAGGGTTTTTGCTGTCAGCATTGAAAAGGAGAAGAGATAGCCCACACTGGAGGATGATCATCACAGGAGTGGAGGAAAGCGGCATCAGTCCCCATTGCCCATAACTATCAGTAAGTCAGACTGTGAGTGCCACAGGGAATTGCTGCCTGCCTATATTCTTAGTGTCTACCAGATGGGTAGTGAATACATAGCGCCTGTGATAGTCCCTCCATACTTAGCTCTGCTCAGTCTTTAAAAATACCAATATACTTAGCATCATCCTTTCATGTAGACTTTTGAATTGTATAGTTTAAGTAATAAGCAATGCTCACGACCCTGAAAATAACCAGACTGCCCATGAGTGAGCTTCTGTGTGACTGATTTTCTTCTCAGTGTCCCAACCAAAATGTGAAGGAAAATGAAATTTGGACAAATTCTCTGTGTTTCATTTTCATGCCACTGGTGTTTTGTTTTGGTTTTGTGGTCTTTTTATTTTATGAATAATCTTAAAGAAATTAGTACATTTCAAATTGATTTTTTTTTTTCTGTGAAAACCCACAATATTGCATGGTGTAAATTTTGAAAAAAAACCCACTCATAGAAAGTATTTCCTTCATTTCTTCTTCTGAATGAAAACTTCATGCCAGTTTTGAGCCAGCTTCACTAATTGCAAAATTATTCTATATCTGCCCCTTTTTGTTTATTTGCTGTTTGTTTTGTTTATGTGTTTGGTTGTTTTTTTGTAAACTTACAATTCATTAAAATGTTTGGCAAAGCTGCAGCTCTAGATGAATTTCCCAGAACCAGAAACATAAATGTGCATAGGTTGTGATCTAATCAGTTTTAGAAAGGGGCATTTCTTTGTAAGGTCCTTACTCCTGCTGCTGACAGCTGGCAAAAGAATTGCACATAAACAACAATGTGTCAATAGGGAGGAAATATGACTGTACCTGGGTTTTATATACAGTAAGGAAGCTGAGAGAATAAGCTCTTTTTTTTGATATTGTAATTGTTATGCAGAGTTTTTTAAATATGTATCAAAGAAATTTTGAGGCAGACATGTCACTGTTTAGTTTCTAATTGCAGGTATTATTTAAGACCAATACCACTTGTCAACACTCTCACCCAATAAAAGCATGGTATTGAAAACATCTTCACAAAACAAGCATGTAGGATACATTGTAATAGATCGCAGTGCTTTCAGCTTAGTCTAAAATGACAACAGAATTTAGGCAACATTTTTCGTTCAAGTCAGATCATTGTCATGTTTATTGAATACAGAAATTACTTAAAATTCTTCCTAGAGATCTGAAGGGGGTCTCCTACTCAGAAATTCCAGATGACAGTACCATTTTTCTTAAGTCTCCCAGGCCCTTTGTAATAGCTTACTTTCACTCTCAAAGAAAAATAGCTCTTTCTGGCTAGAGTTAGTCTTCACATTTCTGATAAATTGCAAACTGATTTGGCAATTACTCTGAATTAAAGATAGACATGTCAAACAGATCACTTAGAAGTTGATCAAGAGCAAGTTAAAGTGTCAGGATGTAAAATAAAATTAATTTAAACTAGGAAATGACTGTAGATTTTTTCACATAAATAATTGTGATTCTAACTAAACAAAGACAAAAGCCACAATACACCAAATAGTTATATCTCCATTTTTAAAACAGCACTCTGCTTTTTAGAGGGTTCTGAGTATTTTTAAAACAAATGACTTTGTGCAGCAATTCCACATTGTACATCTCTCCTCATATATCCTCACTTACCTTGAAAATGCTCTTAAGTTCTCCAACAGGACCAGTAATATGTCAAATGCAGGAGCTAAACCACCATCCTTGTAGGATCCATGAACGCTAACAGTTGTTCTCTTGACATAACAGCTTTGTGCATTCTCTGGCACCTGCTTTAAGATTGGCTTAGGGTGTTTTATTGTCCTGGGCTGAGGTTTGAAAGTTGCCACGTTGGAACTGTGGTTTTATTAGCACTCTTGTAAGCTGAGTATCAACAGGGTACAGAAACTTAATTATTCTTTCTAAGCCAAAGCTGATCCCCATGGAGACCCTTTTGCTGCAGCAGCTTTAGCAACACCTATTAGCTGGATAAATAGAGCTAACAGAGCTGTCAGTCTACTACATTGTGCAGGATCTGTATTCAGATAAAGCAGTTGTTTTAAATATTTGCATATATGAATGTATAGATGGACACATACATTGCTGTATGTACTAATCACATTAATATAATATGATTAAATATTTAGGCATTTCTATGCACTGTTTATGGGCTCAGGTGTAAGGATTCTGTTTTGGCAATTACCTTGATCTAAGCCACATTCATAATAATTTTGATTATAGTTTGGAATATTCTACATTGTATTAGAAAAAGGAGAAAAAATGGAAGGAAACGTAGAGCCATCACAATTAAGACACCACAGTTAACCTTTTTTGATATCTGACCCTTATTTCAAGGCTGTTGCTCTACTGTGATTAAGCACAAAGACAGTTTTGGTAGGTTTCTTTCCAGCAAAAGCTCCCCAGAACTTTTTCTACTAAGGATAAGCAGTTTCAACAACAGCAACTCTGAAAGGCTTCCTCAGGATGGCATTCTGGCATTAAAGCCACATCATTTCCATCAAGCACAGAGTGTATAGGAGAAGTATAGCTAAGTAAATATAGCTCAGTTGACCCTCCAGAACACACTGTACAATGGAAAAGGAACAAAAATATGCAACACACTGCCTTTGTGCAACCTGCAATGCCTCTCAGTTCAATTTATAGCATGAAAATAGAATTTGCCATTCATTTGCATAGAATGGATGTTCCAAATCTATGAGCCAACAGAATTTTAATTTAAAGATCTACTATTTAACAGAAGCTCTAACAAAAATTTCCAACATTGCTTTGGATAAAACTTTCATTTAACTTAAAAGTTATGCACTATCATTTATTTTGGCAAACACCCATTGAATCACAATTCTGTGTGCAATATTTTGAATAATAAAATCACTAATTTTTGCAAGTATTAATACCTGTTTGTCTGGTTCTCCTGAAGACCTTTTTAGGACAGGCTGAGGGACCAGAAATGCCATGACTGAGGTGACAAAGTCCCTTATTAAGACTGAGCTGACTCATTCCCTCCTCTGTAACAGACACCTGGTGAGCAGTCCAAAGCATGAAATAGGGTCTTGGAGGATCCACTTAACAATTCCTAGTATGAATGAATATGATGTAATACCACTGAAACTGGAGAAGAATAACAAGAGTTTGAAACTTGGTGTCTTCACATATCTACACTGCAGGAAAAAGAAAAGCTACTCATGCTCCAGAAGTTGCCTTCATGAAAGCAATCATTTTTTCTCCCATCATAGCACTTTCTAGTCAGATGTAGAGTGTAATGCATTTCACCATGGCAGACTATCACTTTGTAAGTCAGTTCATTGTGCTTCTAATAGCATTGTATTTGATTTATAATATTTGTCTAGCATAAGTAAATCTGGCAGAAGGCAATTAAAATAAAGTTTCCTAAGTTTGCAAGGGTTTCCAGCCCAGAGAAAGCTTAATTAAAGTCAATCATGGGAAAAAGCACTTAGCCCTGCAGCCCTCCACATTTGTCAGACATCTGAATCATGGGAAAGGTTAATTAGAGTCAAATGAGGAAAAAGTAAACACTAAAAGTGCTTTCTGGGGTTCATTAAATTTAAATAAGTCCAAATATGTAATATCCAACTTTGTAACAATGATCCACACACACCTCTGTCTGCTTTTTTACAATCACACATCTTCCAAACACTAAATCAGCATACTTGGAAAGTCTGACTCTTACTTACAGGCTTCCATGTCTCCACATTGCCAGTGAAAAGGAAGTAGATGAAATTTTTATACCCCTTTACGTCAACAGAAGAGAGTAAAACAACTTGTGTATACATATTCATTTCAAAAGCACAATGCTGTTTAGAGGGTTTTTTTATGAGCTCTTAGTCCCCCTTCTCTGTACCTCTGTCTTCTGGGGGATGAAGCAGAGGAAATGAACTTTAGGAATCCTACTGTGATTCTCTAAAGAAAGTAAGTGGGGACAAGTCCAGGCTGTGGATGAACAAAAAATGATGAACAATTAATGCCTACTGATTCATCTAAACTGAGAAATAAGTGGAGCTTCCTGAGTGAAGGACATGAGTACTTGTGGTCTCCTTTCCAGTACAAGCCTTTGGGAGTAGAAGACCCTTTACTTCTCTTTACTAAATAAAATCCAAGTGTGACAGGGAATCTCAGTTACTCCATTCTTGAAGGAGAAAGGAGTATGTAGAGTTGAGAGCACAAGTAAAAAACAAATTTGTTTTGTAGGAGAGATGACTGTATGTCTTCAAGAAGGCAAAAAAGGAGTGTCAAAATTTCTGAGTCTCTGAAGCATGTATCTTCTCAAGGTTTTTAAGTGCCTGTTGTTCATTGGACATTAATATCGCACCACAGCATTCCTTTACATGTCTGATCCTTGTCTCCCTTGCACAAATTAGATTTTTATTGAAGCAAAATATTTCAAAATGATCCTGTCTATCAGTTAGCTTGGCTGACAGCTCCAGTTGCAGTGGTGGGAAAGAAAAGTACATAGATTGCACTTGGAGCATAATTTGCTGTAAAGTTAATAGTTTTCATTTGTATTCATCACAACAACAAACATTCTGTGAAATACTAACCAGCCTGTCTTCTAGTTCCATTTTCATTTCTTGATAACCCTTCCTTTGATTCTTTATCTGCAGTGCTCACAGTGATTATAAATCAGTCAGGACACTGTCATAAAAAAAACAAGTCTTTGCCTCAGTTACACAGGTCCAGATATGACCCATTTGTACAGCATTTGGCAGTCCCACAGATACAAATGCTTCAAATGTGTCTACAAGAAAGCAGAAGAGGAGAGGGACTGCCCTTCTTGTAGTGGACAACCTCATCCTCTTTTCCTATCACAGAAATTTGTAGTACTTCTATGCCGTCAACACAGGGCTGCCATCCGCATAGTACACAGTCCTGTAGGTTTTGTCTCACAGATTATGAAGCCAGAAAGGTCCAATGCTATCTGCTATTCCATAGTGCAATGGAAACTAGACCACACTATTGAGAGACACATTCAACCCTGATGACAATATTTTTGCCAATGAAGAAATTTTCACAACATCAGCTAAGTATGCTCAAATAACATAATTCCTAGCAACCGACTAGTAGAACTTTTCCTACTTTTGCAGCTGTATGATCCTCATTCCATCCTTATGTGGTAGACAGACAGTAGCTGACAAAAAATTCTGTATTCCAGCATGGGCAAATACAGCCTTTCATTAATTCTTAGCTGGTTAATACACCCATCTATGGTAACCACACTTGAAAGGTGTGGACATATGGAGAGATGATTAAAATGAAGAGCCAAAAGCGTGAACAGGGAACCCGAAAATCAGCCTTGTTGAGACTAGAATATTGTTGAAATTGTTTTCTTCTTTGCCTTAAACAACAGGTTGAGATACTTGATTAATCTGGTTAGGATACAGGATGCAAATGTTGGACAAGAGACATTTTGCAACATTTTCATTGGTATTGCAAGGATCTGTGTCCAGCAGTAGAAATCAGAAAATTTCAACTCTATAATAAAGTAGAAATGCCTATCAATAAACAGATTTGAGCACTATAGGTTGCATTTTTAAAACAGGCACTTATGCAACCTCACAGAGACATTTTTTGCTTCACGATTGTCTGCACAGTTCTTTCTAACTGTCAATAAATCCACATTTCATGGTCCTCTTTATGAACTAAGAAATCTCATCCTACTTCTGTATCTTCATTCCATTTCTTTTTCTATGAATTGATTTCAGAATGGTTTCTAATTAGCTCAGTACTCTTATAATACTTAAGCTTTAACCTAATTATGCTAATCAGAGCTTAAGGGTTTCAATTAACTAGTTACAGGGGGTCAGAAGAAAACTTCCTGCTGTTTTTGTTTATTTGTTTTCTCATCTTCCTCTGAAGCATCAGTGACTGGCAAAACAAAAACAGACCATTTAATCCACTACAAATAAAATTTGTGTCATTGGTGTGTCTGCTCACATACTCAAGTCTGACCAGTTGGACAGCACTTTCTCTCCTTGTCGTGGTGATGGAGCATAAGGTTAATTTATTACATTTCTTGGCCTTCTGGTGCACCAGAAGATATGTCTTATCTATTGGAATAATCTTGGTTTAATTTATCTTATAATTTCATAGAATCAAAAAATCACAGAATGGCTTGAGTTGGAAGGGACCTTAAAGGTCGTCTAATTTCAGCTCCCCTGCCCTGGGCTTACTAGATCAGGTTTCTCAGTGCCCCATTCAGCCTGGTCTTGAACACTTCCAGGGATGGGGCATCCACAGTTTCTCTGGACAATGTGTTCCAGTGCCTCATCATCCTCTGAGTAAACAATTTCTTCCTAACATCTAATCTAAACCTGCCCTCTTTCAGTTTAAAACCACTGTTCCTTGTCCTGTCACTATCTGCCCATATAAAAAGTCCCACTTCCTCATTTTTGTCAGGCCCCTTAAGGTACTAAAAGGCTGCAGTGAGGTCTCCCTCAAACCTTCTCTTCCCCAGGCTGAACAATTCCAGCTCTCTCAGCCTGGCTTTTTATGAGACGTGTTCCATTCCTCTGATAATTTTTATGGCCTTCATCTGGACTTCCTCTAACAGGACCATGTCTTTCTCGGGCTGATGACCCAGACCTAGATGAAGTATTCCCGGTGGGGTCTCACAAGGGCAGAGTACAGGGGAAAAATCACTTCTTTCAACCTGCTGGACATGCTGCTTTTGATGCAGCCCAGGATGCAGCTGGCTTTCTGAGCTGTGAACACGCAGTCCTGACTCATATCCAGCTTTTCATCCACAAGAACTCCCAAAGTCCTTCTCTGTAGGGTTGTTCTCAATGAATTCTTCTCCCAGTCTGGACTCATGTCTGGGATTGCTTCGACCCACATATAACACATTGCCCTTGGCCTTGCTGAACTTCACAAGGTCCTTCTGGGCCCACTTCTAAAGTTTGTTCGTGTCCCCTTGGAGGCATTCCATCTTTCAGCTGTGTCAACTGCACCACTCAGCTTCCTTCACATTGCAGACACGTTGGTCAAAAATTGGACTTTTCTATTCACTATCTGTAGTACACACCTTTTGAAGACTGAATTTTCTGGCTTAGCTGGAAAAAGGCCTTTGGGCTTCGTTTAAGGAAGCTGGTCAACTTGAATATCTTCTGAATACATAAAGGAAACAACCTGAATTAATTGCACCTCCTGGCCCTAAATTCAGTGTATACCTTCAACTTCCTTGTCTATGCAAATTGAATATCTCACACCACTGCCTATAAAGCATAGCTTTCAGCCCTTTGTTTATCCTTACAGCTTTTATCTAAATCTTCTGCAACTTTTTAGAAACGCTGTTGAATCACTGACAACAAATTTGGCACAGTATCTTTATAATGTTTTCACTGTTATCTGTATCAGCAAGTTGATGTCTTTTCTGGTAGTTTAGAGTTTAAGTGCTACTGAGAAAAAAAAAAAAAATCCATTAAGCATTTTCTAACTGGCAAATGCTATGAAGGGAAAGGTTTATACAACTTCCAGCAGGGAAAAAAGCACAGTTCAATATCCACTCAAATTCAGTGCCCAAAGATACTTGGTATGGATAAATAAACTTGAAGGGAAAAAACAGGAAGAAACTCAGAGTAAAGACATACCTTAAAGGAACAGTCTTATCAACAAGAAACCATGGAACATGAGTGTGTTTAATACAGAGGGGAAAACTTGATATTTACATATTAATAAAAGTGCTAGGTAAAGTCTGGAGAACAAGATACATGTAAGGGATGACCTCATAAAAAGGGACCAGAACCAAGTAATTTTGGAGAATGTGTCAATCCATGGAGTCAAAGTAGAATGCCAAATCTGAAATGCAGTGAGTTGAAAGTTATGGATATGTGATAAGTGAGAGATGATAATGTTGTGGTAAGAGTTGCCATGCTTACACAATGGTTCAGCAATGGAAAAACTGAGCAAGCAGTCCAAAAAAAGAATCTCTTTGTGTAGTAGTCTTGAAGGAAAACCGAATGAAGGAAAAGGGATAGTATAACATGATAATTCACTTGGTTGATAGCTAATTTCCTGTTTTCCCAAAGGTCTACAAGAGTTGGAGCTGTCCAGAAATGTGGGGGGCAATAAAAAGAGTGTTATCAAATATATTTATGGCAATAGGCAGTATAGAAATATCATTGGCCCATTACAGGATGATGATGGTCACCTCACAAGCAGGGACAGAGAGAAGGCAGAGGTGTTTTGCACTTTCTTTGCTGCTGTCTTCCACATGGATAATGGACCAAGGGAGTCTCATTGTCCTGAGCTGTAAGACTATGATTGCAAGAATGGTCAACTCCCAGTCAACCCTGAAATTGTGCAGGATCTACTCTCCAACTGAAACCCTACAAATCCATAGGGCCTGATGGGATTTATCCCAGAATCCTCAAAGAGCTAGCTGGTATCATTGCAAAACCTCTCTTCATGATTTTTGAGTGGTCTTGGGAATGCAGAGAGGTCCCAGCTGACTTGTGAGCTGGTGAACATTGTCCCAGTTTTCATGAAGGGCAAAAAGCAGGACCACAGAAACTACAGGCCTGGCAGTCTCAGTTCTGTGCCTGGTAAAGTTATGGGGCAGATTATTCTGGG
>JAWWMO010000083.1:102671427-102684501 GCA_035047845.1 Dendrocincla fuliginosa
AAGTTATGGGGCAGATTATTCTGGGAGGTATTGAGGAACACCTGAAAGACAATGCAGTCATTGGTCACGGCTGGCACAGCTTCATGAGAGGAAAGTCTGGCTTACCAAACCTGATTTCCTTTTATGACAAGGTAATTCACCTATTTGATCATGGGAAGCCAGTTGATGTAATCTCTTTGGATTTCAATAAAGCTTTTAATGCTGTCTGTCTTGGACAAAATGTCCAGCACACAGGTGGATAAACACATCACATGGTGGGTGAGCAATTGACCCATGGGTTGAGCAGAGGGTAATAGTGAATGGGGTGACATCAGACTGGCCACCTGTCACTAGTGGGGTCCTACAGGGACCATGTGTCCATCTCAGGCCCTGTGCTCTTCAACATCTTCATAAATTACTTGGAAGCAGGAGGTCAAGGATTCTATAGAAATTTGCAGATGACACAAAACTGGGAGGAGCTGTTGATTTCTTTGAAGGCAGGGGGGCCCTGCAGAGAGACCTTGACAACTCAGAGGGCTGGGCAATCATCATATGAAGTTCAATAAGGGAAAGTGCCGGATTCTGCACCTGAGATGGGACAACCTGGTCCCACACCAGGGGGAATACATACAGACTAGGGAATGAGGTGCTGGAAAGCAGTGCCATGGAAAAGGAGCTGGGGTCCTGGTTGATAACAAGTTGAATAAGAGTCAGCAGTGCCTCGGCAGCCAGGAGGGCCAACCATGTCCTGGGGGGCATCAGGCAAAGCATCGCCAGCCAGGTCGAGGGAGGAGATTGTCCCACTCTGCTCTACACCCGGGCAGTCTCAAGTGGAATACTGTGTGCAGTTTTGGGTGCCACAATATAAAAGATATTAAGCTCTATTAGTGAGAGTCCAAAGGAGGGCAATGAAGATGGTGAAGGGCCTTGAGGGGAAGCTGTGTGAGGAGTGACTGAGGTCACTGGGTCTGTTCAGCCTGGAGGAGAATGAGAGGAGATCTTATTGCAGCCTACAACTTCCTTGTAAGAAGAAGAGGAGGGACAGACACCAGTCTCTTTTCTGTGATAACCACTGACACCCCAGAGAATGGCCTGAAGCTGTGTCAGGAGAGGTTTAGGTTGGATATTAGAAAAAGGTTCTTCACTCAAAGGGAAATTTGTCACTGGAACAGGGAAGTGGTCACAGCATCAACCTTTGTTCAGAGTTCAAGAAGCATTAAGACAATGCTCTCAGGCACAGGGTGTGACTCTTGGGGATTGTCCTTTGTAGAGCCAGGAACTGAATCCTTGTGGGTCCCTTCCAACTCAGCATATTCTATGATTCTGTGAAAATTTGATAAGTCAGTTCCTTTTGGGCTGCCTAATTCCTACATCTCTGAAATTCTGCAACGAAATTACTACCAGTCTTTCTGAAGAAATGTAATTCTATGTTTTGAGACATTTTCATTCCTGTGAGCAACATTTCCAGAAAATGTTAGTGTCAGAAAGAATACAACACCCTTTATGGCACTTTGATTCTCCAACAGTGGGTGTTTACAGAGACCTAAATCCTGTGGCTAATTTAACATTCTGCAAAAAACCTGCTGAGATGGAATTACATTCCAAACATCTTGATTGTTTGCAATATTGCACAAAAATATAATAATACCTTTGAAGAATAATAAAAAGCAAGTTGTACCTGCCAGCATGTAGAAGAGCATGACACTGCCCAGAAGACACAAGAAGTCCAAGACCTCCCAAGCTGAAGCCATACTTGTAACATTCACTTGTTTGTATAGCTTTGGGAAGACAAACTACTCCCTCAGTCTTTCAATTGCATTCATCTGAGGCAGTTCACACCAGGGAAAACCAACACACTCCAGTACTATCCCGGTGTACTGTCATAAATAAGAAAGTTTAAGACAATGTCTTTTATTTCCTTCTCTCCTGTCCCAGCATGGTCCTCACTGCTGTCACAGATCAGGACTGGTAGCATGTTGGGAGAAGGGAGTGCTTTACTTGTTGTACTGCTACCACAGACAGGAGTGAGGAGGGACAGATGGAACAAATTATATTGAGTTTGCATATCTGTGTAATGTCAGGTATTGAAATCAACAGGGAGCTTGTTCCATGGTTGCAAACATTGCTCTTTGAACTTCCTTTGGCAGTACTTTCTCCTAAGAGTGAAGTATGACCATGCTCTGCAGCACTTCAGCTCTTGATCTCATTCCACTGCCAAATAAACTCCACAGAACTTTGTGTGCCTGTTCTCCAGGACTGTGTTTGCAAAGCATCCCAGTGCATCCATTTGTGTATGGAATACAAAGTGCAGGTCCAGAACTATGGAGAAGGAAAATTTAAACACAAAGGTCTAGTGATTCCACTTAAGCAACGTCAACCTCTACAGATGGTGAACATAGAATATAGACTTGCTAAGGTCTTTTCAAACTAACTGCATTTAAGAGGTGCAGTCTTTCTTCATAAAGTGTGCCATCTGAATAGTCCCCCAAAACAATGTCAAAATACCACTAAAAAGGACTTATTTTATTCTATGAAGCTATTTGCAATTAAAACATTCAGTAAAAGACAGCAATGAAAGTCTTTTTTCTTTCTTCTCTCACAAAAGTCGTATTCTGGCAGACAAGAAGGTATCTTTCTTCCACCTATTTTTCCTTTCTAGTGATTACTAAAGCCAAAGAAACAGGCTTTCTGTTCAAATTCAGAGTACTAATAAATGTGATAAAGTATTTTAAAAGATTTGGGTATCAAATAACAATTCAATGATCTTTATGCCTGAATTCTTTTTAAAAACTCCAAAATGTGCTACCCTAGTAGCTTTCAAGGATTAAATATGAGAACACTACTGTTTGTATGTACATTGATAGAAATGCATCATTAATTACATAAACTTTTACCTGAAAAATTAGTAACATCTTCTCTCTGAAGTCAATTATACATAAAAAATGTATAGCAGACTAGGGATTCTGCCACAATATAAATTTTAAAGCAAAGACTTAGAAGTTTCTTTCCAACTAGATATTGCAATATTAACATAGAGTACAATTAGGAAAATATATCAGGAGCAGAAAATTCAACAGTCTGCTTTCTGGGATGTGGCACTTTATTTTAGTTGCTTAGGCACATATTAACTCAAGAAATAGCTTTCCTAATAGATAAACAATGAAGGACATTGTACTGTTGCACTAGTTTTTGAAAGGAAAATTACTAGGAATTTTGTAGAGGTCTGTGATGAATCATCTGGTTGTGTGACTGTTCTTTCCTCTTGTTTTCACCTATTAATGACATTAAATTATAACTGTATCAATCAAAACAGCCAAACTTGGCTGGTATGCACCAGCTTAAATTCAAAGTGTTTTGTCATACGTTCTTTCATGAGCAATTGCTTCATTTGATACAGGAATACTTTCACCCCCAAGACACACTTTTAAGAGTTTTTCTTTTAAAAAGTACTAACAGCGAAGAATATGTGTGATACAAAGCATTTCATCAGTCACTGGAAACAAAGTTCATGACCAGATTTTGAAAGGTTTTCCAGAACTAAAAGATTGAGATGCTATCCACTGAGTACACAGGATTTCATGAGGTTTAACCATTTATTTCAGTAGCCCCACGAATGTCATTGGAACTAGAAGACTATACCTGAGAATGCACCTTCCTTTCAATATGTCTGTGCAGTGTTCTAAAGACTGATTTATTTAAGATAACGTACTTAAACAAAATAGACTAAACTGATTTGCCTATTAAAGGAAAAATACTATCTTAATTAGAGTCTCTGGTTCATAAAAATTCCATGCCCTCACATGCCAGCCCTAAAAGTACCTATGTCTTTTCTGGTGGTTGGTTTCCCTTAGGGTGGTGCCATTCCCAGACACCCTATCCTTCTCTTTCACACAGAATGATTCTGCTGAGGTTGGTGTTAGAAAATACTTTGTTGTGATGCTATAGTATAGTAGCCACACATAAGAAAAAACCTGCTATACAAACAAATTGTGCCCAAACTCTAACTTAAGCAGTACTAAGCTTTTAACAAGCTGAAGAGGAGCCAAGCTCTCCATTATCTGCTAGCTGGACTCTTTTTTCATTTGTCACAATATCAAGGCTGTGAACCACATAAGAAAAGATTTGCATGTCACCTCTTCAGGTCTTTGACTCTGCAAGCTCTCCAAACATTGGAAAGAAAACATAGAGTTGCTTTACAAGGGCAAAGTGAAGAAAAAATTATGCTTGTGCAGACTGTTGGATTCTTGTTGAAACAAACCCTGCAGCCCTGGGCCCGGTCCCAGACACAAGTGTCAGGAAAAGCTTTGTTGGAAGGAATCCTCTAGAACAGCTGCTGTCTCTGACAGATGTGCCAGTGCCAACACAGCAACCAGAGAGCCAGTTTCCATAGTGATTGCAAACTTTGCCCATGTTCTTCCTTCTTCAGTGTCAATAAGCAGGCACTGACTTGCTCCTTATCAATGCAAGTTGCATATAAGCCTTTTAGAAGCAGCAGTTTATGGATATAGGCACAGCAGCTAAACTGACACCTGTGACACATCTTATTTGTGTCTAGTCTCCTCAGGGAACAAACAAAAGTTATTTTCTCTTATCTCTTTCTCAGCATACTGCTATTTTAATAGCCATATTATTATTGGGTTTTTTTATTATTTCAGGCTTGCAATGACACCCAGCACTTTCAAAAACTGCAAAGGTGACATTAATGTTAAGTGGTATGAACAGCACCAACAGAAAAATGTGTTGAAAATCTAAATACCATTCTCCATTTAGATAATAATATTGCAATTAATCAAAAGCTGTTACTGCAATGTATTGCAAGACATCACAGTATTTGTTGCCTATGTGTGGCTAGTCCAGTGCATGTTTATTTTTCTGTAATGCTCACTAAATGTTATCAGATGTGCTTGACCTTTAAGGTCTGATATTTCCCTCCTTTTTATCCTTAATTTCCCTTCCCCTTTCTGCTCTTCCCCTTTAATTGATATGCATATGGTTATGTGTGTGCTGTTATATAGACCTATACCAAATGAGTTAAGTCGGAGTCATGCACAGCAACAGGATTATTTGGAGTTGAAAGATGATATACAGTGAATACTGTTCTCACCCTAATGTATAGCATAGGTGTTAGAATGCAAAACTATAAAGCATGGCAAGTGATGCTAGGAGATGGCAAAATATAGACATGATATAAATAATAACAGAGGTAGTTCACTTGCAAAATGTTCATAATCTAAAACTGAAAACACCTGTGGTGTTGCCTGATTCTATGTGAACTGACAGGAAATATGGATGGTTTTCTAGTGCTTGAGCATAGCAGGATAATTTGAAGATTTGATCATCAGCTTTGTTTTGAAGAGATTCAGAGTATCTTGTGATTTGGTCCTGTTGATCTGTGTTTAGTATACAACTGTATCGAGACTCTTTAGGTTTTTATCCAGTGTAGGTTTCAGAGAAAGGCTTTTGAATTTCAGGAGGTAGGTTTTCTGATTCTGATGTTTGAGATGTGAAATATGGAAAAATCAAGAACTTCAGGTTTACCCAGGGTGCGCGTGAGTAAGGTGATGTGCTGGCATTTACTGCACATCACCATTATCTTCAGAGCTTCTCTATTGGTTTTTGGAAGGAAAGCAGTTGCTTACAGTGCCAACATCTCCTCCAAACCCCATTCTCAGTAGCAAACACAAAAGTGCCTCTTACAGTTACACCTCTCAAACTTACCTGCTTCCTGGAATTTGCCAGCAACATACAATCTATGTGCCAAAATATCCCCGGAGACCCACAGAAAACCATCTGGAGATTCCAGCGGGGTAATCTGATGAGTCTGGAAAGTTTCTGCATGTTGTTCTTGAGAGTTCACTTTCCAGTGTCTTACCTGGGCAGATGGTGAATTTGATTTTGACAGACACTATTGAGGAAGAAGATACCAAAAGGGATTGTATGTCAACAAATTTGGAAAGAATCTGAGAAAAATGTTGATAGCCATAAACCATAGACATCTCAATTTTCTTTAGTCCTGCTTCCAATGTCTAGTTCAGCTACAGATATTTGCACTTAATTAGTCACTTGGAAAAGTCAATATTTAGTCACTTGCAAAATGGAAATTTCTGCTACACATTGGGAATTCACCCAGTGGAAGTAAAAGGAGAAGAAAAAAAAAAAAACCTGAATGGTCTTGTGGATGATAAAATAACTCTGAGTTGTGCTCTGTGGCTCTGAAAAAAACCCACAAAACCAAACCTGCAATCTTAGAGTGTGAGATAAAGTATTTTCCAGAACAATATAGAAAATCTAATGCTTTAGTGTAAATTTTTGTAAAACCTCATTTATGACAGACCTTATTCACCTTCAAGAAACATTTTCTCCATCTGGAACAGGTGCATGGAAATACTGAAGATAGAAAGGAAAATAAAAAATCTATCTTGCACAAGAGAATAAAAGTGCTTAACTTTTTTTCACCTAACAAAATGAAGGCTGAAGGAGATACTATTGCAGTCTATAAATATTTCAGGAGGCAAACATTAAAGAATGGGGGGAGGTCAGTGTTAACACAAATTGATACAACTGCAAATTGGCTATGAATTTTAGGCTGGAAGAGTAAGAGACAGCTAAAAGGAAAGAATAAACCAGAAAATATGTCTGTGTTGATCTGGGCAATATTTTTTCCTTAAATTGAAAGATCATAACAAGCTCTGTGGCAGCTTTCAGTGTTATCATGTGAGAGAGCCCTGCTGTTATCCAAGATTTTCCTTTACAATCCTTCAAAAAGCAGATTTTGACCCTTCAAGTCTGCCTCTATGCTAAACTGCTGAGTGAAATGTGTTCACTTGAAATTAGATTCAGATTAGAAATCAGTTACCTTGCTCAGGATTCAATTTCATTAAGGATTTCTATGTAGGAATTACCAGCCTATATAATTACCATTACCAACAGGTCTAGACTTACAACCCTGCATAACAAAGCATCTTCTAACCTATAATCAAATGGAGTAGGAGTCCTCTTGATACCACCCTTTAACTGCACAACTGTGTGTTTTGGTTTACAGGCAGTGTTATTTTGTTCAAATATCCTCCCTTCCAGTACATAGTTTCTTCAGAGTCTCTCTTTTACTTTTTCTTATTTTAATAAACAAAATAATAATGTATAATGCAGTTGTACCACCAGCGTGGAAAAGAAGGCATTTACTTATTTGTAGCATCCACATCTGCTTTGTATGAAAATCACTCAGCATAGCTGGAAACTTTCCTTTGCGCAAAAGACAGATAAGCTTTAGCTCAGCTGATATTTCCTGTGTTTGCTGATGTTAATGACAAAGTCAAGAATAAATTTATCCACGGACTATTTTCCCAATTCATCACACAACAACTTATTCAATTTCCTTAATGATTTACTTACTCACTTGGGGACTTTCCTTCTTACAAGAGTGGTATAAAAGGCCAAACCTAAAAATTAATTCACAAAGACATTTACAGGTTTTCCAGCCTGTACCAATTAAAAAAAAAAATTAAAATAAACTCACCCCAAACCAAACAAATAAAAAAATCCCCACTTAAATCCACAAATTGAGCCCCACTTACTCCTCTCAAACCTTGCTAGAAAAACAATGATACTGCCTTGAATTCTGATTTCTGCCAAAACGATAGTCTAAACACAACATGTATTTTTTAATATTTCAGCAAAAGGGAGACAAGCAGATGAGGTGCAGGCCAGGCTGCAACGAGCCCTTTGCCTGTCCTGCACCATGCAGGGTGTGCAGGCAGCATGACCTGCAGCCCAGCACTGGGCTCTGGGCACAGCACTGCCCCTTGCAGCTGGGGCTATGGGTTTGCTGAGACACCAGCAGCTCACCTACCTGCCCTGTCTTCCTCTATGCTTCCAGTACCAGATGAGCAGGTTCATTTTGGTTTCTAAAGTCACTTCACCTCTATTCTCTGGGAGGCTCCTGTGAGCAGAGTGATAGAGAGCATCCTCAGCACAGCAATGTCCTCATTTCAGTAACTGGAAAGGTCCTTCCTCATTCTCAGCCTGTCTGCTAGCTTGTACATAGAACAACTTTTAACAATATAAATCAGTTGCATTTTTTTATTCTAAAATCATGTTGAGATTCTGACATTTCAGGACTCCAGGACTAAGTCCTAGCACATATGCAGCTGAAATGTTTCTCTGTCCAAGGTGCATGCAGATATTGCCAGATGTTACTGTGAGGCAGAGGTATTAAGCAAACTGTCTGGGGGGCTGTTCTGCAGCACACTCATTCTTGGCAGTCTAGAAATGGATGTATTTCAGATATAGGTTGGGTGGCATACTAACACTGAAGAATTCCTTTTACATGTAAAACTGCTTCTCTAGCTCAGCTTCCTTAGACTTGCAAAAGCTGTTACAAAAAGCAGTGCAGACAGCTGCTAGAGCCTGTATTTAATACACATACTGACAATTCCTCAGTCTCAGTGAAACAAGACTTTGCAAAAATTTTTGCAAACCAGGATATAGAGACATTGAGAAGAAAATGGAGTTTTCTCTGCAGTTTTGGACTTCCATTGTTGTTCTGGAGAAGCTTTGAACTGTAAACTTAAAATCAATGGATTCAGGTTACTCAAATTTGTTGTATTGCACCCAGAAAGACTTCACTCTGTACATTTTTCCAGTTCAAATGAAGAAGCAGGATATCACAGTACTATTGCTAGGTATAATATCAGGTGTATAAAGAAGAAATGTCACACATCAATATTTAGCCATTAAAAATATACAGCTTATAAAAATAGTAACACTACAAAAATCAGAAGCTTGAAAGGCAAATTAATTAATGGAAATTAATAATAAACACAAGATTAAACTACATTGCCATTACTTTGTAAGAATTGATTCAGAAGCCAGGAAGACTGGCAGCACCTTCTAGATTTGAGAAAAAAAGCTCAAATTTTCACATCATAAGATAGAGAATGAGACTTCCTAAACATAAATTTGCCTCTAAAAGCACTACTAAAGGAATACTTCTTTATTGTTTTTAGAGGCAATAATACTACACCCAAATATCATTCAAGAATAGGGTTTTGGTGAAAAAAACCCCAAACACTGAAATAATCCTATGACAGTATCTTCAGTAATTATAGAGGAATATGGAAAAATGTCAACTATCTAGACCTATATTGATATTATATATGGGTTTCAAACAGAATAGTCAATTTGCTCTGACAATGCTTGCTCTTTTTCTCTCTCTTTTTTTTTTCTATGAAAAAAATCCCACCCTAAAACAACAATCAACTTTCAGCCTTATTTGTGCCTTTTCTGCAAGCCTTGTCTGTTACTTAGGATTGCAGTAGAGAGCTCTTATTTCATTCCCTAATGCAGTTTCCACAGTCTCTTTGTCAGGGTTGCCAAGCTCTCAATACTGATCGTCTCAGCGACTTCTAGCCTGATAATGCTGGAAGAGGTCACTTTACATCTTAAATTAGGAAAACAAACCTGGCAGTATAGTACTGGCATGTTAAAGCTCAATGTGCAATTGGGCCACTGTTCATGGTCACACAGGAGTAATAACACATGCAATTATATGGTAGAAAGCATCTGCATCCCATTTCAGTTTTGGAGACAGGAAGGAGTTAAAGAGGTGGGACGTGTAACGCTGCAATAAAGGAACATTGACTGTAGCAACAGCTCGTTGCCTTTCCAAACAGTAGCTTTAAACAGGCAACTTTCCCTAGTTTCCCTAAGATGTAGTAGATGAATGGAGCTCTGGTATGGCAAAAAGTAAACAGCTTGCTGAAGGAAAAACAGAAGATGGACCCTCTCCAAAAGAAACAGATTATGAGTTCCAACATTTTCTGGATCAAAATCCAAAATTTGACAGGTTATTCTTTCCTACTATACATGCTTCTAAAAGCATTACAAAAATTCTTATTTGGAAGTTCTGGTTAAATAGATGTTCCCATTGCTGTGAGCTTTCTCTTTGTATTTTCGTATTTCCTTACACATGCAGCCTCACACCCACAAAAGTTATTTTAAATATTTATTACCATTATTATTGTTATTTATTTAAACTTTCAAAAAGACAAACAGTCATCATGAATTTCTTTTATGTATATGGGAGTACTGCAATTTTTCCTACTGTTGAATATCATAGCAGTAACATCTGCTATGACTACCATGCTGTTCTTTTCTGGAAAGATAGGCTATCACGAAGAAAGGCAGAATATCTTGTAGACTGGATAAAGACAGGACATGCTTATGTTAATGTAATACTCGACCCTTTTTCTTTGAAAATCCTTGGGGAAGTTAACATGCAAATAGCACCTAGAAAGTCTATTGTCTGTTCTTGAAACAAGACCCTTAACCAGTATATTTGCCACCAGAACAAGGGTTAAACAAGTGTTTGTACAGTAAACAGCTAAAAGATCTTAGGCTTTTACAATACGGTTTTGAAAGATTGTGAGATATTTGGGAAATGTTCTCTAAAATTTATGTGTTGCTCAGCAAACTGCAGAGTAAGGAGAGGACATAAATAGTTTAAAAGGAGACTTCTGGTCCTTTAAGAGGTGAGACAGAAGTCTTGTATTTATTCCTCAGGAAAAAAAAACTCTGTAACTATGATGAATGCCAGATGAGACAGCATGATTCAAGGAGTAAAGAGTCTGACAGGACAGGAAAAATTAATCTAGGCTTTTTACGGCACTGGAGCCCTCATTCTCTGCTGACTGGAGAGATACTCAGGCTCTTAAACCAAATTGCACTTTTTTACATGGCATGCACGTTCACCAGAGCAGTGGAAAACTAGGTCCTTTGCTAATAACCCTAGAGTTTAATGCAAGTTTTTGAAAGAATAAAAGCTTCTGCAGTCAGCTAGCAAAGGTGTTTTAGTTCACTATGCTGTTTCTGAGTGGTTATACTTGTCCCCTCTGTATTGCCTCTCCCAGCTTTTACCTGGCAGGCCACTGTCTCCCCAAGGAAGAGCACTGAAAAATCCACATCTTCTTCATCTCCTTAAGAAGTGTTCAAAATCTGTCACAATTTTGGTTACCTATAACTCTGTTTATGCCACATAAACTTTGCAGTGTAAATAGACTGAAGACCCTAAATTGTTTCACGTAAATCTCTACATCTTATCAATATCTCGTATTAAAATTTGCCAAGGAGAATGAACAGCCTCCTCACAGAAATATAAGGGAAAGAAATTGCATCAAATTATCATTAATATATTACATTTATGCATTGATAGTGCCTAACCCATGAAGAAACTGAATTCCGTTATAAAAAAGACTATAAATTCACAATATCTGAGAGCCACAATCAGGCCAGTAGACAGATCTATCACTGGGGAAAGGGAAAATGAAGTTGCAAAAAAACCCCGAAACTGGAAGCAAATGAAAACAAGGATAACATAAGAAGCTTAATATTGTATATATTCAACAAGATCTCAATATGAGTGTTTTGAGATACTGATAAACTATGCACATTGTACAATTACAGTTTTTGATTTCCCAGGGGAGTCAAGCTGTATGATGCTCTGTTGTGTGTACCTTACTTCATACGGAGATAATTTCTGCAGATGATCATTAGTTCTTCATAAACTTTATTATAGTTGCACCTAAAGCTCTTTAAAATCATTCATGCTTGAAAGATTGAGTTGGAAGGGATCTGGAAATATAAACCCTTTCATATGCCTCCCTAAGGCTTCTAGCTTCTTAAATCAAGACTTTCTTTCCATTATCTTCAAGCCACTCAAACTTCATTTTCCTAGTTATCACTTCAATCTAAAGAAATATCATGTATTTGTCTTTTGTTCTTCTCCATTCAGAGGTAAATAGATAGCCCTTGGGACTTACAGGACCATTATGTTTCCTTTCGCTTAGAGAGAGATTTCATGAGAACCTTTAATTTCTGCCTTGTAAGGTAGAAAACAATGTTCTTCACCACCAAAATTTAATTTGTAATATTGTGGTCATCCTTAAAAGCACAAACTTTATCACCACAACTTATAATGAGTGGTGCCTCCAGACTGCTGTTCAAAGATCTCCAGCTCTCTTTTTCTCACAAACCAAACTCCACCTCAGAAAAAGACCTGCTAAACCTAGTATCTTGTTTTCCTGGTTTTAAGTCCCACTTGTCTCTGTATTTTCTTACTTGTGTCTGTATTTCCTTCACCAAAGTGTGTGTAGAGCACTGATTGCAGCTAAATCTCTTTCAAATTAATTAGCTTGTGTAAAAAAATCTTTTCAAAAACATCAGCAAAAAAAACCAATGGGACCATATCTATAAAATTTCACAATGTCATAGGGAAGAGTTTATTGAGTGAGGTATTGCATTTATGTGTTAATCCGCTAGTCCTCTGAAGTCTGGTACAAATAGTGAAGGTTTCCCCCTCTCCACTCCACACCTATCTTTCTGAAGTGCCTACCTTCATGATTTTTCTTGATGATTTTGATATACATATTTTTCAAAAAAATCTTTTCTATGTTTTCAAGCACACAGTCTTGTTTTGTCTCAGTTATTCCAAATTTTCGTTGTATGCAAAATGAAACATGAGATACCTGGTGTTAAGCCTCTGCCCCCAGAAAATGCCAGGCCGCATAAGACAGGTTGGCATGTTAATAGCTGGAGCTAATGGAGCAGTAAAGATTCTGGACCAGTTCACAACAACGTAAATTATTGGCTGCACTTATTAACATGTTCATTTGTTGTTTAAGTATAGTTTCAAATGATAATTTATATATCTTAATATCTTATTAAAAATTAAGATATACATGCATGTCTATAATTCATGCATTACCAGAGATAAAACTTAAGGAGAAAAATTCAGGTAAATGTATGTGGGTATAGACCTTACTCACGCTAAAGTCTCTCCATCTGGGCTCTGTCTGCCAAAAGCTGGGAGTCTAAAATAGGAATTAATCCAAAGATCACACAGTAATATTCCTCTTAAATGTCTTCATCAAAATAATTCAGATGCCTTTATACTGAACAATATCAAATCAGTTTTCTGGAGGACTAGAAAGTACTCTTTTCAAACACAGAAGTAGAGATGAAAACTGCTACAAAGAGGAATTCCCTTCGAGAAGTATCTGGCAGATAGACCTATCTGACATGATGAGTCCTCATCTGTTA
>JAWWMO010000083.1:102686743-102768165 GCA_035047845.1 Dendrocincla fuliginosa
TGTCTACTTTTGCATTTGTGCTTCTACCTTAATGACACATTGAAAGAATAAATAAATAAATAAATAAATAAATAAATAAATAAATAAATTATTATGCCATCATTTGTCATCTCAATAATGTACTCTAAGATAAACGGTTTGAGTGAAATGACACTGTCTCATCCACTGATTTATTTTCCATATTTAAGCCAATTCCAAAAGCTAAATATGAGCCCCAGTGCCCAAGGACTCTCTGATTTGTGACTCTGAGTCCATAACGCAACAAATGAATTAAAATGAAATATAAATATTGACAATTACAAGAGTCACTTTAGTAATCAGAAACCAAACATTTTTGATACTATTTACAGCATTAAAGTCTTGACTTCTCATTCTGCTGCTGCTAATATCTTTGTTACCTTCTGAGAAACAGATTCATAAGCAGAGCAAGACACAGAGAAATGTGAGCTATTGCCTCAAATTGCAATGTTCTTTAATTCTTTTTCTCCTCTGTTTCTGTCTTATTTATTTTTATCAAGTATTCCCAACTCAGCTGCCTCTGATGCCTACTACTGTGACAGTATTAGAGGCCACTAACCATTTAGATCTTTGTTGATCAAAGCCAAAATATTAAACTTGACTTCCTTCCCCCTCCCCAAAAAAATCCCAAACCAAACTTCCAAACTAAAAATTCCTGGTAAAAGCAGACAAAATCAATTTATGATATGCTTGAGTTAGGTATCCTGGTAAGATTGTTTGCTCTGTATGGGAATTGTCCTTTGTTGAAGTAATTAGGTCCCAAGTTGATTCACTCTGTTCCTTTTTACAGAATGTATTGCATTATTACTACATGGAAGACAGCAAAGCCTTAAACAATGGGCACATTTCTCTAACAAATGAATAGGCTTGCAATTTTCTGGATGGAGCTGATGAAGAGAGCTTGTATTGGCAGCACCAGAAAGAGAATTATAGCTTAGGAATTGATAAGATGTAACACCTCATCCTTATTAGGAGGAACTATAATTCTGTACCCTAAGTTTTTAGTATAGAAGTAATGTCTTTCCATGAGAACAGGGAAGAGTTAAGTAACACAGAAAGAAAATGAAAGACCTACTCAAGAAGAAGTCTCCACATACTATTTAGATGGGGATTGTTTTTCACAACCAACTTCAGTACACCAGTGTGGTTGTTTAGATCTCAGTGGGGCAGAGGCCTTGTCCCTGTGGCAGTTGATGCATGCTTTAGAGGAAAGAAAGAGGTCTGACATACCATTCTGCATACCATTTCTATTAACTAGTTGAAAACAGCCCCTAATCAGGAGGTACTGATGAGAAGAGGAGGCAGAGGGTGTTACAGGTGGTCTGAGTCATGCTGCTCTTCCAGTCTGGAGGTACCTAAGTATGTGCTCTGGTGATGAATAGAAAGGGGAATAAATGAGTTGATGAAAATGAGGCACCTTTTTTCTCTTTTATTGAAAATGGATTTGAAGACCAGGAAACAATTTACAGTTCTAGTAGTTCACGTCATACCTCTTCAGACAGCTTACTGTAGTGACTAATGTCTGTAGTGACAAAAGCCTGTTAACTCCTGTGGTGTGAAAGGAGTGGAGGAGACATCTTCCTGGAGGATCCTGAATCCCCCAACCATCCTGATCACAGTAGAGACATAGAAATTCTGATCTTCTTAGAAAGGTGGACCTCTCAAGACACATGGAAACAAAATTAGAATCATAGAATCATTTAGGTTGGAAAAGACCTCTAAGATCAAAGTCCAACCATTAACACAGTACTGATAAGCCCACCACTAACCCAGGTCCCCAAGCGCCACATCTACATGTCATTTAAATACCTTCAAGGAATGTGACTGAACGCCTCCTCTGGGCAGCATGTTCCAGTGACTGAAAACCCTTACTGTGAAGAAATTGTTCCTAATACTCTATCTAAGCCTTCACTTGAGGTACAACTTGAGGCCATTTCCTCTGGTCTTACCACTTGTTGCTTGGGAGAAGAAGTCTACCTCCACCATGCCACCACCTCCTTTCAGGTAATTGTAGCAAGCAAGAAGGTCTCCCTCCTTTTCTCCAGGCTAAACAACCTCAGTTCCCTCAGCTGCTCCTCATAAGACTTGTGCTCCAGAACCTTCACCAGCTTCATTGCCTTCTCTGGACACGTTCCTGCACCTCAATGTCTTTCCTGAATTGACAGCCCCAAAGTTGGGCACAGGATTCAAGATGTGGCCTTATTACTGCATAATACAGAGGGACAGTCACTTCCCTGGTCCTATTTCTGATCCAAGCCAGGATGCCATGAACCTTCTAGGCCACCTGGGCACACTGACGGCTGATGTTCATCTGGCTGCTGACCAACACTCCCACGGCCTTTTGTGCTGGAAAGAATTTAAGACACAATTCCCCCAGCATATAGTGTTGTATGGGGTTGTTGTGACTCCTGTGCAGGACCCAGTACTTTGCCTTGCTAAACCTCAACCAGTTTGCCTTGGCCCATCTAACCAATCGGTTCAGATCCCTCTGCAGAGCCTTCCTGCCCTCCAGCAGATCAACACTCCTGCCCAACTTGGTATCATCTGCAAAATGACTGAGATTGCACTCAATCACCTTGTGCAGGTCATTGATAAAGGTATTAAACAAGAGTGGACCAAATACTGAGCTCTGGGGACACCACTTGTGACTGGACACCAGCTGGATGTGACTCCATTCACCATCACTCTCTGGGCCTGGCCATCCAGTCAGTTTTTCACCCAGTCAAGAGTACGTCTGCCCAAGGCATGAGCAGTCAGTCTCTCTGGAAGAATGCTGCAGGAAATAGTGTCAAAGGCTTCACTGAATTGCACATAAACAATATCCACAGCCTTCCCCTCATTCACTAAGAAAGTCACTTTGCCATAGTCATGCCTTAGGACTTTATATATTTGTCTATGTTTTTATATATTTGTAAATTTTTATATAGCTGTATAGCTTCTCATATTTGATGCAGCAACTAGCAACTTCTACCTCTGTGCTACATTCCTGAATTTCTGTGTGAAGAGTAAGATAGTGACTAGAACATCTTGCTTGGGACTCACGTACCAGGACTAGAATAACAATACATATTGTATTCAAAACAGGATAGAAGACCCAGGGACCTTGGAGAAGCTCCAAGTAGGGAATGTGATGTGAAGATGATGATGGTGAAGAAGTAAGGGGTCTTGAGACAACCAACTCAATTCTAGGGAGGCATGCCAAGGGGCAGACCTGAAGAGGGTTCTGGGGGTGGCACCAGAGTGGCACCAGGGTGGACAATTCTTGGGTTTGATGCAACCTTTAGTTATGGTAATGAAGTAGTATTATAAAATTAATAAGCACCCCTATGCAGCACATGTGTCTATATACTTTGTGAACTGAAAAGCTTTTCAGTAAAGAACTACTCTCTACTTTATCCAGACCAATATTGTCTCAAAAGCTTTTTCCTTGATTTTAGGCAACAACAGAAGGAGATCAGGTTGGCAAAGCTGGACCTGCTTTCCACAAACCCTTGTTAGCTGGACCTGATCACCTGGTTGTCCTGTACATGCCATGTGATCACATTCAAAATGATATGCTCCATAAGCTTTCTCAGCACTGAGGTCACACTGACAGGCCTGTAGATTCCTGGATCCTTCTTCCAGCCCTTCTGAGCATCTCATTTTCAAAGCTCCAGTCAAATGGGATCTCCCCAGTTAGTCAGGACTACTCATAAATGACAGTGACTTGCTGAGCCCTTCTGTCAACTCCCTCCATGGCGTTGGATGGATCCCATTTGGCTCCATAGACTTGTGTGCCTACGTGGTGTAGAAATTGGATTACATTTCCCCTTAGAATATGGGGGCTTCATTCTGGTGACCATTCAGGTCTTACAGCTCAGGGGGCTGGGTATCTGGAGAAAACTGGCCTTACTATTAAAGACTTAAGGCAAAGAAGGAATTAAGAACCTTTGGCCTTTTCCTCATTCTTTGCCCCCATATTTCCCCCCACATTGAATAAAGGATGGAGATCCTCCTCAGCCCTCCTTTTGTTGCCATTTTATTTACAGAAAAAAAAAATGCTGTCTTTTACTGCAGTTCTTTAATTGGGTGACAAAAAGTAATCAATAAACATAGAAAGTTTCTGTATGAAAGGTGAATATCCCATGATTTTTTTTCTCTATCTTAAAGGTAGTATAAGAATAGTGATAGGCTAACATTCTTCTGCAAACAGCTTTGCACACTAAGTCATGTAAGTACATGTTGCTCAGTAAAACCGATTAGATTATTTTTGACTAATGTGGGAGACTTAATATGCTGGAACTGAAACAGGACATGGCTTTGCAGTCAGTGCAGAGACCCATATATTTGTGGTTTGTGTCACCTTTGGGGAGATGTTGGGTAATATTTCATCATTTTGGCCCACAAGTCGAGTCAGCTTCCAGATTCTATTCATGCACATTTTTTCTCTCTTGTAACTTGCTGTCCCTTAAATGATTATTTATTGGCACAAAAGGGTGTAATCTTGGTTAGGGAACAATTGAGTTTTCCTCCTAAGAAATTCTAAGCACACAGGAAGAACATATAATCATTAGAGAGCAAACTGATTTTCACTAAGATGAATTGGATGTGATATATCTGCAAATTCACCAAGTAGAGTGATATAAATGTCATTAGTTGTCTGTTCCTACCAGTGAGAACAAACAGGACCAAGGAAAATCCTCAGGTAAAAAGCCCATTAGAAAAGACATGTAAAGACATGACATATGCTGCTATGCCTTGTAGGTGAAGAAGTTTGCAAATTAACTAATCTAGCCTAAAACCCATACAGAAAGCTTTATTATCTTCTTTCTTTACCTATTTATGCATTTGAGAAACTTTGCCTTACTTGGTGCTTAAAAGACTTTATGATTTTATTTTTCTCCTTTCTTCCAGTCTTTTGAGCCAGCTTCACAAGACCTTTTGCACAGTAAGACCCTGTGGTAAAATATTCTCCAAGGAGTCTGTACCTGGACAAGTTCCTGGTGTTAAATATACCTGTGGGCCTTACTGCTGCTGTGGTGGAGCACACACGTACTGGCAGCCCTTGGTGAGTCACCTCTTCCTCTGCTTTGCCAAGTCAAACTGCAGTATGCACAGAATTAATCACATCTAAAGTTCCCAAGTCCAGGAACAGAAATTATTGCAACAAATGTCTGTTAATATGCAAATAAGGCCTCTCTTGCTTCAAGCATCATCCTGTAATTACTCAGCGGTTTCTCAAGTGTGATTTATTGAATCAGCAATTTGTGAAGATGGAGTGGCATAACGTAATTTACTTGTGTAGCTTCATTAATGGTTAAGGGGTAGAAATATGCATCATGTCACTATTCACAAATAGTATTTGTTAGCACTAGAAGTTGATATAGGTCATTTAATTTGTCTATGCAAATTCACTTAGACCATGTTTCGGAATCAACAGCTCTTCAACAAGCTTGTTTCAAATGTTTCCCACAGCATTCCCACTTGTTGCTTGAGCATTTAGCTTAAAGACAAGCTCTGAGAAAACAGAAGCAGCTGGTGCTAAGCAAAAATTAAATGCTTATATTAAATGAGTAATACCAATATTTTGTAATTAGTGAGGAACTGACTGCATTCCCTGCTATTGTGCCACTGCTGAACACAAAGTTAAATGAAAACTGTATGTATTTTAGAGGATGAAGCAACATATGTAACCATCAAATAAACTGTGTACTGTAATTCCATTCATGACTAATATTATGCTGGGAATCTGCTAAAGACAATAACTGATAATGTTAATCACAAAAAGAGGCATAATATGTACTTTAATTCTGTTCTTTCTGTTGCTCTGCACTGCTGAATATCTCAGCTATAGGAATGGTGGGTAATGCAGATTAAATTGAAAAGTCATGTTCCACAAACATACTTTTTTATATCACAGAGGCTCTTATATTTTCATAATTTTGTTCTGTGTATGAATCCTTTTTCATCACTTTAGTGTTCTCATCTCTGCTCCAGATGACAGCAAAAATTATTTTTTCCACAGTTTCTTCATTTACCCCTTTCTTAATTTCTTTGTAATTTAATTTTGGTAACATTATTTTGATTTTTTTTTTGTGGTGTGAGTCAGGCAAATCTGTCTGTAAATTTAACTCCTCAGGCAAGGTGGAGGATGATCTCAGAGTATTCTCTTGTGATATTGATTAACCCTTTACACAGGAAAGTCAGATCTTCTAAAGGAAATCTATGGGTGTGTTATTGTGATTTTTTTAGGCAAAATTTTTGGAGCAAAAGTGTTCATGTTTGCCTGGGAGTGACAGGACCCAGTCAGAAAAAGCAAGTCCCTTAAACTTCATGGAATTTGTGATTGTAAAACCTACACACAAATATTTGAATCATGAAGAACAAATTTCTTTGTGCTTTCCCTTGTCAATCACTTCTTCATTCCAAGAACTGGACCTTTGATTCACATGATATTGGTTATAGCTTCAACAGTTATTCAACAATAAAAAAAGGAGGTGGTGGAATCTGGCCTGATCTAATTAGAATCATTTAAATATATATTTTAAGAAAGTACTAAGAAAAGTGACCAATAAACCTTGTTCTTGCTAAAGACACCATGAAGTTTTAAAAAGACACTTGAAATCCAGAAAACTAGGTAGCAACAAGCATTTCAGACCTCAGGTCAGGGGAATTATTATTCGTTCCTTTCTAGTAAAGTCTTTTAAAACCTCTGACTTTGTACAGGCAACAGAAACACTCATCACTACATATGACAAAGAACTCTTTTTTCAAAATGTCTTGTTAAATTACCAGCTGAGTTTGGTAGTAAGTTTTAGTGTGTGGGAATAATGACAGCAAACTGCTCAGCCATCTGCAGTGGGTGCTGTCCCCTTACGAAAGGTCAGGGAAAGCTCACATGATCCCAGTTAATAACACACATCTGAAGCAATGGCCCTTACAGGACCATCAAAATTGCAATGGTCTGTTGACAGTTTTGTTTTGTTTTGTTTTCTGAAGCAGGCACTGGCACTCAGGCTTGTATCCTGACACACGAATAGTATGAAATGTCATCAGAAATACAGGTCTTTTGTTTTACCTTTTGTAATTACTGTCCAAGGAGAAAATGGGTTTTATTGACATCTTAAATAATAATTGCTCAGGTTTTCATAAAGGGTGACAGTGAAAAATGAGGAATTAAGGAATTTGCTGATAAATATTTTTCCCTTAGAAAGACTTTTTCCTTTATTGGACTGAATGTAGTTGTCTGGCAACCACAACTGTATGTATCTTTTCATTACATGATGCATCATAGTATTTTTATGGTCAGCACTCAGGAAGATGGGAAGAAGAGAAATTGAGATGTGCTAGAGGAGCTGGACAACTTTCTAATGGGCCACACACTCTCAGGGATATATGAGTTCATTTGAGAATGAAACAGATATGAAATCCCCCCCAAATGTTCTTAAAAATCTACTATCTCCTCTTTTTTCCCCTTTCCTTCCTATTACTCCTCCAATCCTCTGTCCTTTTCTGAAGACTAGAACAGTAGTAGATCAGATCTTGGATATCAAGGGAAGCAGACTTCTAGCAGGCTTCTCAGTCCCATGTATCTCACCACCTTCTTGTTGCATGTGTGACACTAACAAATTACAGTGTCAACGAGGGTGAAAGAGCTGGCTTTCCTGATCTTGATTGATTCAAATGACAGTGTTGTTTGAACATTTACCAGAACAGTTCCTAAAAGTAGAGATCTGCCAGCTAAGCCTTTGGAATACTCAAGGGGTCAGTCGGCAGCAGAGGGTTGGCACAGGTGAAGTTTCACTTTGTTCAGTCTTTTCTCATTCCAGTTAACTCAACAATTTGATCTTGTTGGGTACATGTACCAACTCCTGAGGGACTTGGTTTTGGGTGGAAACAATCAGAGAGCAAAATGATGCTGGAATCTCCTCCAGCTCCAGTATCCTTTGCTTAGAGGACTTCCTTCTCCCACCCACTGGTAAAGTGGGATCCACCAGCACTCACATGTGCAAATGTCTGAGCCCTGCTCCAGCACAGAGAGAGAGAGGGAAACAATACCAATTGCAAGGAGTGGGCTCAACATACTCCTTCAGCCATCATCCTGGGATGCTTGAGCAGCCCTAGGAGCTGTAGGACAACAGGACAACAGGCATAGAGATAACATTGTTATGTTACTATGCACAGTGTCAGCAACTAATAATTTTGTCATCCTGCAGTGCAGTGGACAATTCAAATTATGATATTCCTGGAATTCCTACAATACCATTGCCTATTATTATACTGTTTCTAGCTTTGGCACTGCCTTGCTTGGGGAAAATTACACAATATTTTTGCTTCATTTTCCTCCATCAGGAAGCTAATATAATTGTAGAATTACATTACATTACAGTGCTATGGGGACATAATATATCAAATCTTGAAGCAGCACACCTGCCTCTGAGCAGAATAGTGATGCACATAGTAAGCTCTATCTCTCAGTGTTTACTGCCTCAGACATCATGCCCCTCCCACATAGCTTCTCTGCTACAGGACACACAAAGGCAGCTTGGGTGTCTCTGTACCTTCAGTCATCAGACCTCCAACAGTTTTCACAGAATCACAGAATATTCTGAGTTGGAAGAGGCCCACAAAATTATTGAGTACAGCTCTTAAGTGAATGGTCCATACAGGGATTGAACCTGTGACCTTGGTGTTATTAAAGCCATGCTCTAACTAGCTGAGTTAATTTTAATTCACAAGTAGATCAAATTGAGTGTTCGTTGCTGCAGAGGAGAAGGATGGCATGCAGAGTCACAAGACTGTGCTCATGAATGTGAGAAGGCACCCAGATCTGCAATTATCTCTTGCAAGGTCAGCGTACTCACATAAAACCACACAAACCCCACAGCAGAGTTATGTTACAATGAAAAAAGGGATTTATTGAAGATAAACAGATAATAATTAACCTATGACCATAGGATATTGCTGCCCATTATAACACTGAGGTAAACAGTTTCTGCTTGCATTATAGTCTCACCTCCCTCTCCTTTAAACCTCCATCTCAGCTTTTTTACAAACTGAATGACTGCTAACCCAAATGTGCTACCTGTACCTAAAAAGAAAGATAGTAGGTTCTTCATGTCACCTTCACATTTGGATGGGATGTTAAGTTTCCTTAAGCCACCTCACGAGATTGCCAACAGCATAATGATGGGCAGTACCTGTTTTACCATAAAATAAAGCAACTGCTTTAGTTGCATAGTATGCCTCTAAATGTCCTATATGTAAAGTCTCTGCCTTCCAGTCTTCTGGAACAACATAGCAGATGTACCACTGGTATGAGGGCAGCTATCTCTTTAGGAAACCAGTGGTAAAAGAATTTAGCTCCCACCATTACACCTGTGGGTTGCTCACCCATACGAAATCATCTGAATTGGTCTCTGGTTGCAGCAAGGAATTCATCAGTAGCTTGGAACTACTTCAAATACACGAAATCTCTTTGTTGACAGCAGAGAAATTTACTCTGAAGAGTATCCTTTTACATGGACCCAAGTGTGATTTTCGTCACACCCAGTAAAAATCCAAAAACACTTCAGTGATGTTACTCCGAGGATATTATTTCGCATTTCCTTGCAATAAAGTAGTGTTTTCTTTTTGTATTCTGTTCATTCAGGTATCTCATACTCTATTATTCTGCTATCAGTAAGCAGGAAGAATTAGTGAAGGAAAGAAGCGGTAACAGTAAGCCTGTGAAGATGAAGAAACCAACCAAAGTGCCTTTTAAACCTGAGGCTTTTTTACGGTATTGTAAAGTGGAGTTTGCTTTTTCCCCTGAATCACCTTTCTCCTTCCCCAAACCCCGTGGGAGAAAACCCCTTATCTTCCTAATTAGTATGCAAGCCTTGGCCAGGCAATGTGAAACTTCCCCTGGTTGGTCCTTGCTAACCCTTTCCCTATTGGTTCTTCAACCCTTGACTCCTATAGGCTGTGAAGCCCTATAAATACCCTGGCCAGGTGAATAAATCTCTCTCTGCTCTCCTGCCCCATGGTGTGTGTGTGTGTCTCTTTGCTGGGACGCCTGGAGACCACGTGGCCCCTAGAGGGAAGGGGAAAGGGGGGAGCTAACCCCCCAGCTGCTGCAAGGAGCAACTATGAATTGATCATTCACGAGAGAAATACTCTTAGTTTTATTTTAGATAGCATTCAGTTCTGTCATGGGAACAATGTTCTACACAGATGGGCTGTGCTAGTATGATACTGTGCAGATCTGGAAAAATCCTTGGTAAAGAGAGTTTTTGAATGCTCCAAATTACACTCAAATGCACAGCCTGTCACAAATGGCAAATTAAGAAAATACAGGGTAATACAACATACAACTAATGAGAACCCTAGAGTAGTGAATACAACCAATTTAAACCAAGGGGTCAAGGGCAGTTGCAGCTTTAATAATTTCTGAAGATATTTAATATTGCACAGGGATAGAAAACATCTTCAAGAACTTGTCTTTTATCATTAAAAAACACCTCAAACTGCAAAACAAAACAAAGCAAACAAAAAAAAAAACTCAAACCAGTGAAAGCCAAAGAAAAATCCCACTTTTCTCAGCAACAAGAAGAAATAATAAGAACCTATTTCACTTCCAAAACTAATATAATGGGGAAGTTTGACAACTTCAGAATCAACACACATGAAACATAGCTAAAATTATAATCTGAAACATAGCATAAAGAAGAATGTACTTCTTAGACACTGAGAAATGATTCTTTGTCTTTCCAAAGTCAGCTTTAATGAATGAAAGCAGAACACAGAAAAGAGAAAGCAGAGTATAGAAACCTTCCATGTGTTCCAAACCTTGTAGATCCTTCCCTGTGTGGAGTACCTGGAAGATGCTACCACTTTGAGTCAGCATCTTGAAACTCTACCACACTGCATGATAAGCAATGAAATAGAAGATCAAGTTCTCAGCATTTAAGATTCAACATTTCAAATCTCTCATGAAATCCAGAATTAATCTTATGTTATTAACTACTGTATAAATAGTAATCGCAAGATACTAAATACTTTACTAAATAAGTAAAGGAAACTGGAATCAAATATTTGACAACGATTGATGGATGCTTTCTTGTTTTACTCATTCTCTTTTTATCTTATTATTATATTTCAAACTCTATAAATTTTTGATTGCTACAATATAAATAAAACATAACTTTATGCCAGTGACAATTCCAGTGCTGACTTTGAGTTCCCCACCTCAGAGACCTATATCTCTGAAATATAACAGAGAATTGTAGAAGCTGAAATCTTTAATCTTAGTCTCACTCAAAGATAAGCATCAAAACAGAGTAGGTTTAAAGTAAAAAACTTCTATGTGTCTCCTTAAATATTCAAGTATTCCCCTTTAGTTAATTTCAAATCTTGATTTTTTTTTGTTTTAATAAAGTAACAAAACTGATGTGCCTTCAGATATTTTTGTAAAGTTTTGACAGTCTGCTATCTCCGGGTGGATATACTTCACAAAAACAAAACCCTGAATTATTATCCATTCAATGAGTGAAAATAGTTTACATAAAATTTACATAAAATCACACTATTTTGTGCAGGGTTTTTTATCCCCCACTTTCTCACTCTGTTGAAAGAATCAATGGAATCAATGGTCTTTAACATGTTTCCTATCTTAATTAGCTGTCTTTAGAGATTTTACAGTGTATGAAATTCTTCTGGACTTAAAAATTTAAATTAAACTTTTGCTTGAGGCAAAATTGCCCTCCTCCTTTCTCGGGGAAGGAAATACAAGTTTCTAGTTTGAACTAACCTGAGATATATTTTTTTAGTGTTGATAATCAAACTGATTGCACTGTTTCCTACAGCGTTAAATTGAGTCAGTCCATCTTAGCATCACACTCACAAAAGAGCCTCGCTATTTACGTGAATCACAGAAGCAGTGACATAAAGCAGTTTTCTCAGTCATTATGTGCAGTTTTCAGAATGTTCTGGTGTGAGCACATTTTGAGCTGTTTAAAACAAAACAACAATTTAGTCTCATTTTTATCACTGTTACAAAATGGTCAAAGAAATATTATACACTTACTTAAAAACTGATTCTACCATAGTTTTTTTTCTTTTCCAGATGATCCACAATTAAAGCAAACATTTAAAACTAGGTATTGCTGCTTCAAGACTGATTTGTGAAGGAACAAGTATTTCATTTTTCAAATTAAGACATTTTAACTAGAACAATATTAGAAATCTATCCTTCATTGCTCTGTACTAAACTACTCAACAGGTTTTGACCTTTAAGAAGCTAACTTACGTGTTTCTACTTTTTTGATACACAATCATAAACAGCTGAAATTAAAGCTTGTTGATGTTTGTTACCATTATTGAGGACACTTCAGGAGCCTTTCATATTTGCTGCAATTTTTATTGAGCAGCTGAGGATATTCAGAATATTAAGTACATCTCCAGTTATATAATATTGTAAATATGAGTTAGTCATATTTGACACAAGGCCATTATTCATATTTATATTTGACAGGAGCAGGATTGTTAGCAGAGGGGGATGAATCAAATGTATTTTCTCTAAATCCAATAGAAAGAAAATTGTCATGGTTCCTTCATTATTGTAGTCATATTCCTTTTGAAGCTTAGCCAAAAAATGGTTGAAATTAAAGTTAGTCCATGTTATCCTGATGCTTATAGCAAAACATCATACTTGCATTTTTCCCAATAACCATACTATTTGTCCTATTTACTTCTGTATGCTTATTTGAAGGACACTCTGTCATCTGCTTTCAGAGGTCCTCTGTAGACTTGCTGAAAGATTCCTCCATTTCCCAGTTCCTTTAATTTAGTAAAAGGATCATTACTTGTCAGTATAAGATTGTAAACAGTGAGCTAGAGAGAAAAACAGAACTGAAAATTATGTTGCCCTAACACAGAAAATTCCTTTGAGTCCAAGACCTCCCTTTGAGAGATGTGGTTACTGCTCATCACAGCCTAAACAGGGAGTTATTACCTGTAAACCTCTTATAAAAAACAGGGTGTAAAAATGACACACAGGCAAAATCACCACTTTCCTCTTCATTCCCTGCAACCAATCAATCTCTTCTCCCTCTGCAACACAAAAGTAGCCCTGACTCATCAGGAGTTGCCCCTTTCCTGGCAGAGTGCAGAGAATTGTGACCACCTCAACCTGCACAATCTAAAAAGCTTTTTTGGGTTTACAAAGAATGAGCCTTGGGTGAGATAACAGCTTCCATCCTTTCCTCAGGCAAAAGGAAAAAGGAAAAGAGAGCTTGCTACAGCAAAAATGGAGAGGTGGCCAGTACAGGCATCAGCCCTTTAATCCCAAATGTGAAAGTATGAGATGAAAGCATCCCTTCTTTCTCTCTTGTTTTCTCTTTCTCACATATAGCGTATAAGTTTGCAAATAAAACCTTAAGAGGTGACACACCATGCACAGGCACTTATAATGATCATTTAAAGAGCTTATTCATTTCTGTGCATCTCACACAAACTTGTCACGGGTCATAAAAATATCACATTTATATTTCATACCTCTTCAAAAACTTTCATCAGGGTCTAGCCCTGTTCTTCCAAAGTTAAAACATTAATTAAACAAGACTTTTTACTAGATGTGTCATCATTGCTGATCAGGAAAACTAAAAAAATCATTGAAGTTAAAAGCGTATTTAATTTTTAAGCATTTCAAGTATTTTCCTCTTTTTTTTTTAAATTTTCAAGTATATAGTATTTCAAAAGTGCGTTTCATTGCTTAAATCTATTATGAACATTTAAACCTATTGACAATATAGAATATTTTATCTGAACATTTTATCATTATTTCTGATAAATGATAAATTATAAAATGCATTTGAATTATAATTTTATTTAAACAGATGGTTCTTTTCTAGTGCTTTAAATGATAACCTATTTTATGGAGCAAATACAGAGCATATACTTTAAGGAGAAAAAAAAATTGATATTTTTGCTGGCAACTTTACAGGAAGAAAGTTCAGCCTCTTTCATTTTTATGTATAGGTTTTCATATTTACTATGAAAAAAATGCAAGCATCTGTACAGATTCTAAGAAAGAAAGTTTCATTAAAACAAAAATGCTAACTTTTTTGTCCGCTCTGCTGACCTTTCCCCTGTAACTGTGGTCTGTGCTTTGATGTTTCCTTCCAATGCTGTTCTTCTTGTTGGGCTAATACAGAGTGTCAAGGGGGAACCAGCATATCTTTTGCTATATAAAAAGAGGGCAACAGAACTTATGTATTGTTCTCTCTCCCCCACAGTGTATCATGAAGGATGTAAGATGTGTGAGAAGCAAAGAGCCTGAAGCATCCTTTATGTAAAATCAATTGAAAAAGGGCCAGTAAAGATGAAACCCTGCCATTATTTCCTACTTAAAAAAAAAAAAAAAGCGCAGATATTAAGTTTAGAGCAAGTGATTACATCAAGAACTTCATAATTATCCTGTGCTAAATAAATCATCTTTTCATGTTGCCATGCAATATGGCACCAGTATGTATTGCAGCAAATTGTAAGACATGAATATAGACGAAAACCTGAATACAAGTGAAGGGTGGATTTCTTGAGATGGAAACATCAATGTGCTTGTGAATTACAGCACAGAGACACATTAGTATAAAGCCCCACAAGTTGTCCTTCAGTGTTCATTACTGATCTCTCTCATCTTGCTTTACTCCCTGCTGAGCTATTTCATGTCCAGTCTGGGCAACCCTCTGTGTTTTATGCAGTCACACACAGAGATGGGGGACTGTAGTCTGTTTTGGGTTAGAGAAGACTGTGCTAGACACAGATATTTGGTAGTTGCAGCATTCTGTCCCTACTCCTGCCATTAACCCCAAAGCCTTGTTTTTCACCACAGACATGGTTCTTACCCTGTGTGTTTCTTCGGTGAGATCATCTATGTTGCTGAAAACTAGGATCAGAGGTGAATTAAAGAAAGTAGGGTCTGAAGAACTGCTATCAATCTCAGTTCCACACATATGGTTCAAATGGCACAATACTGTATCACCCTTTATAACATCGTTCCCAGATTCAAGTGACACCTCCTAATCATTCCTGCTCCACTCTTCCATCACAAGCTCATACCATTTCATCACTCACACAAAGATTTTATAAAAGCTGTTCTGCTGAATATTTAAAATCTGTTCTCTATGAATGCCGATGGTGATTCTTCCCCTTTCAGCCAGCATTCCTGTATTCGTATATTGATTACACATGACATTCATATATCTATATAGTTATCAATGTTTTCTTCTACTAGAGAAATTTATTTTAAAATTTAAGTGAATATTTAAAGTCAAACACCACAGGAACCATTGGTATTCAGTAATAACTTGGCATGTTTGGAGGTCTTTTTCTGCTCAGTGTGGGGATATTTTGGGTTTATGGAGACTAATTGCAAAAATAATAATGCTGGTTAGCAGGGGTTGAGATGTGAATCTATTCAATGAAATACGTGGTCTTAACTTGAAGCATAAGAATAATTTGCACATTCTCATCTGTTTTATAAAATGTATGAGAATAGAATAACTAAACTAACTTGCAAGTGCAAACAAAAATGATAGTACTTAACTATCCTTTTTTGTACAAATTATAGTCAAGAAAAGCAATGTACTATACAAAATTAATGTCAGAATATGTAAGGTTTATAACTTCCCTACAGTGCATAGGTGGGAGAAACTGATCACCAAAATAAGTCAGAAAATTTTACATAAAGTTTGTGTAACATAGGCGCACAATTCATGGACAAATTAGCATCTCTTCACTTAACTATTTGTTCAAGTAATGAACTTGCTGCCTGTTTCATAAAGAAGACATCTGAGTAGGACAATGGAATGAATAAAGCTTTTCCTTCAGAAAAGATCATTACTTCTTACACAGATACTTATTAAGTCATTAAGGTGGGTTTTTTCCTTGTGAGGAGTCAGCATTCTGCCATTTTGAAATAGAGTGACAAGGTAATTTTAAATCCTAAGCAAACCCAGCATTAAATCATTGTATATCCTAGACTGCTAAAATGCTCTATAGCTTGGTGACAAGTATAGATGAAACATGCAAGATCTAATTCATTGCTTCAGTACTTATACAATAAATATGCCTTTATTTTTAAACTGTTTGCAGCAAATACATAATGTGACAAATAATGCTATAAAATTTTGTCTCCTGGGAGGATAGAGACTTCATGCAAAGTTCTCAAAAAAAACCCCAAAACCCATGTATTAAAATATATTTTGTACCAAATATGTTGATGAAATAATAGAAAAAGCTAAAAAATTTCTCTCATATTTGGCTATGTTATTTCTGAATAGCAGGAAGGAGCCAGCATGGGGTTTCCTGTCCATTTAGGACCTCAGTGAAGTCAATGGGCTTGTTCATGCACACTTGAGCCCCATGTAAAATTCTAAGCTGTGCAAATTGCAGAATTCATGTTTATGGATTTGTCTCCACTTTCACATATTACTAACTGAAATCATTATGTTTTATAGTAAGACATGAAACATCTGTTTGGGTGCCATTAAATGTCCTTTCATAGATGAATAAATTTATCTGCATGAACAGTAAAATGACACACAGAACAAAACAAGTAATGAAATGTCATGAATAACTGCATTTTAGTTTCTTCCTTTTTACTTAGAGCTATTTTACAGTAATGCAGAGATCTTTTCTAATATTATCTGGCTTTTGTAACAAAGACAATTTTTTTAATGAATAAATTCTGTTTTGTGACTTTTTGGTGTTCTTTACTTTATGTGTTTAAAATTATCCCACTTTGCCTCTCAGGGTTCAATGAAACAATGCAGTTAGGAGAAAGGAGATGCAATAGAGTGAGGTGTTCTTAAGGAAACACAGTGAGGGAGAACTCCCTGATGGAGTTTGTTTTGGGTTTTTTGTTTGGTCGTTTGTTTGTTTGTTTTGCCTGGCTTTATTCAGGCTGACAGGAGACCCCAGGATCAAAGGGAATACTAAATATTAATGAATGCAGCAGCTTCAGGAAAGGAGGTGAGAGAAGCTGATTCTCAGCAGCTGAAGACTGAAAGGAACTCAGAAGGGAGCTGAAGACACAGACACGACAGTAGATAGTAACTTTGCTGGCTCAGAAAGAAAAGAAAACATGGATGATGGGAGAGGGCCAAAACTTGCAAATAAGAGGAAGAATTAGAGCAGTTGTATATAAACAACATTTTTATCATCTTGTTATGCTTAAAATGTATGATTGAGTCAATACAAATTATATGAATATATTGACAATTGTGTGAATAAATACATTTGAGTGAATAAAGCAAAACTTCATTTTGAAACAGCAGGAGAGACACAGATTCAAATCATGGCCTCTCCTATAATCTGGATAAGGACACTGAAGGTAAACCTGGAGGAAGTACATTTGACTGAAAAGAAGAAGTCTATAGAAGGGAAAAATGTACTAGATAAAAAAAGCCTAGAAAAGAATAACAATATATAAAGCCTCCATCAGAGAGAAAGTAGCCAGAATTGAAGAATTTGGGGTTGCAAAAGTTGAAGAAAATGGGGAACTAAAATAAGGAAAAGAGATTGGTTAGTAAGTAAAGCTAACAGCTGAAAACAGCAACCAGTTGTAGGTGACCCTGCTTGAGCAGGGGGGTTGGATCAGATGACCTCCAGAGAACCCTTTCAACCTCAGCCACTCTGTAATTCTGTGATATGATCAGTGTAACACTCACTATAAGGAATCAAACCTCTAATCTCAAAGCCCTTTCACATCTGGAAACATAATAAGAAATCTGAACAGCACAGTGGCTCACAGTGCAGAGGTTGCTGGGGAAAGCAAGCTGTGTCCAGGGCCAGGAGCTGGAACGACAGCTTCCTTTTATTGTGTAACACCTCCAGAAGGTTTTCACAATCAGCTTTAGCGTGTTTGCTTCGGTCGACACTGCAGTACACCCTAAAATTTTTCCCACACCTCTGTGGATATAGAGAGTTTAACGTACATTGGTTGAAATGTGCTGACCTTATTGAAGGATTGAAACGTGTTTGTCATACATAAGAATCTGAGCAAGTTAGATTCAAAAACAAGTTATTTTTTGTAGGGTAGAGAGCAGTGTCCTGACAGTGCCACTAGAAACATGGTATCTGAATGCCAGCTGCAGTCCAATGTATGACTGCATTCATTGGCAGGTGTAGCTAAGTGCTTTATTTCACTTTTTGGCCTTGTAGAGGTTCACTTCAAGAGTGACATCTCCAAAATAAACATGATGTCCTGAATACCAGTTTGAGGGAGCTAGCAGGTGCAGTGATGATGCAACCAGGGGATGCAGGCAGATGGCAGCTCAGCAGCCCACACCTTTTGTCCTGGTCATGTAGGTTACATCTGTTATACATCCTGCGAACAGCACATGGTGCTCCCAGCCTATATGTGTAGATCTAAAGGTCTGAGGCATCTTCAGGATATGCTGTTGTATTGCTGTCTGCTAAGGTTTACTGCACAGCTGGTGTGTGTTCATTCACAGAAGAGACAGCCGAGAGCTGAATCACAAGTACCTTCCAGCTATGGATAGATCATTCTAACAATTAAGTCAGAAGTTCATTTATGTGGTTCTGAGATCATCATCCTTAATGTACTGTACCTGAAGGTAATCATAGATCCCAAGACAAATATTGCCCAAGTGCAGCTCTATCAACAAAGTTACAAATAAAGCTTCAAATCTTGTTAGCTTGTTAGAAGAGTGTTTCTCAGAGAGAATTTCTCTAATTTCTGACTCCCTTGGAGAGTACATATAAACTTTGACAAGATTTTGTGAATAGATTCATTATTTACAACTAAATTATGATTAAGGGAGTTAGGACTCATCTGACAAGAATGAATTGACAGGAATGAAAATATAATTTTATCAACTATACGCAGTCACAAAGCCTCTTCCAGTTACCCGTATGAGTCAGATGTTGCCTCAGATTATATTTTCATTCATTACCATTACGTCTTCTTTCTCCCTTGAATCCCTTTGTCTAGTTTCTAAGCAACCACACTTATGCACCTCTTCAGGGAGAACCTATAGTCATGACCCCATAATGGGATTCCTTTAGGTAGATTGGAAATGGTCTTGGGAATTTCAAATGTCTGCCGCGGAACTCCATCAGGAATGGAGTACCTTGCCTGAAAAGCATAGAGACACCAACACTCAGAAAGAAACTATATCCAGAGGCTTTTCCCAGACCATGCTGTGGATATAATTGCATTGGCTTGTTATCTCATGGAGCTTAACTTTGTGGTCTTCCAGTTAAAAATGACAATTTATTTGTCATTTACTTAGTAGATATAACCATAGTCAGCCAGCAAGTGGCTGTTCAATTGAATGCTAGTTGTATAGAAAGACAATTATTTCAGTGATTTTTGAGGAGGCAAATTATTAAAGATTATTAAAATCTTTACTCAAAGCTGTCAATGTCTGTCAGTTAGGATTTAGAATAGTTACTTTCATTTGCCATGAGTCAGCTTGCTATCTAAAAGCAAAATATAACATTTTTCTATCTCATAAGGATTGAAATTCTTGGTGTTTCCTAAACAAAAACAAGATGCATATGAAAAATACAAAGGAGAAATGTTAGCAATATGGTAACACTTGATCTTTCTGTTCTTCTTCTTTTTAATGCTCAGATTTCATGTTAGGCAAGAACAGATTAATTTAGTCTTCTTTTTCTAACTCTGAAATAATAATGAAATGAGTTTCTCTTTAAAAAGTTGGTAAGTAAAGTACTATTTAAAATGATTGGAGAGGGGAAAACCTAGCTTTCCTGGGCTCTTCTTTCCTTCAAAAGTAGTCTATAAGCTAAACATGTTAGCAACTGTGAAACAAGTGATTCCTGATTATAGATTATTCCATTCTTCTGGAACCACAAGAGCTGTCACACTTCCACTTGGGAATGGGAAAAAAATCTTCTGTTTCCACACATATATACCAAAACCTGTACCTGATATCTTCAGAAACACCTTATGCCTGTAAGATCCTGTACCATGATTAGTTACATCACTGCACATTCCCAATAAATTTATCTGACTGTAGTAAACCTTCCTAAAGTTTCCCTAGTCTCTCAAAGAAAAAACATTCCTGAGATTTTAACAAACCTCTTGCAACAGAGTTCTAGAACAACATTTGGTCTTAGTAATCAACGTTGTTTGGCAACATGCTCTCCGACAAAGAAGAAACTTCTTGCTGTGACAAAGAAGGCATACCGAATTTTGGAAAGAATGAACTTCTTTTTATCAATCTTGATGACATTCCAAAAAACATATATTGGATTTCTCTTTTCCTTTCTCTTCATGGAAGGAGACACTATATGCAACTTTGAACTAAAATTGAGAAGCAGTAGCAAAATAATTTTTATCTAATAATGTATGTCATTGTAGCCCTTTGGAGCAACAACACAATAAGGAGGAAATGTTTGTCATCTTTATTTTACAAGTCTTGTTGCTTTGCTCTCAGTGTAGTTTTCAGATTAGTGGTAGGCACATAATTGCTATAGTACTCTCTACAGTATTACATTACATTTTATTTCTATAATATTAGTTTAAAGAGAGATAGAAAAGCCTTTTAGGCTCTGAAGATTCAATTTAATTTTACCTTTTTTTGTGTTGGCCCTCAATTTGAACATTAAATGATATTTTCTTTCACTTTTTTATTTCAAAGCCCTGAATGTTGGGTGGGATTTTTTAATACTAGCAATCATCACAGTTAATATTTCTCTCCACTGTGGTGCTTCTGGTTTGGGCCTTTATCCAAACTTCTGTTATTTCCTGATCCAAGCATTTTCTTTATTAGTCAGCTGAGATTGATGTTCCTCTGAATACAGCATCCAAGTCTATGTAGTTTTCTATGGCTACACAAATCAGCTTATTTCCAAACTTTTACCTCTGCAGACAAGAAATTTTACATAAGAAACAACTTTCAGGCATTTATTTTTATTTCGGTGTCATCTAGGTCTACTCGCCTTTTAACACTGTGGGTGGAGAACCTCCAACTCAAATGCACCACCTCTCATTATTTATCACACACCTTACACTTGACTTAGACTTGCTTTGATATGGCTTTCTGTATTTCCTCGGTATTCTGCATTTGCTGAAATATCCAAATCTGTTTAGCAGTGCATCATATGCTTTTGAGGTGTTTGGCTACCACATTGGAGAAGCTAAGATTGATCCTATCACTTACGCTTCTTTTAGGTATTTCACTTTTCATCATTGCTCTTCAAATCCCTCACTGTCTAAGGAGAAATGTGAAACAGTCCATACGGAGCACTGAGTGAAAGCAGCAACATTGCTTCAGCAAGTAAAGCTATTTATGAAATCCCTACATGACATTACATTATACCACATTGACATTTCCCACATATCCAAATGCAGCAACACAACTTTTTTTTTTTTGTGCCCATGTTTCAATCAGTCATGCCACATCCAAAATTGAAAACTTTACAAGGGATCAAGATCCCATGAGTTTACTGTTTGAATAGAACACCCCCCTTTGAACCTCAGGAACAAACCCCACAAATTCAAACCCCATTCTTCTTATATCCATGTAATGATTTCAGCTGAGACAGAGTTAATTTTCTTGCTGGTCTAGTGTTGTATTTTGGATTTAAAATGAGAATGATGTTGATAACACAGTGATATTTTATACGGAGGCAGGCTTATGGAGCAGTGAGATGGACTCAATATGAGTTAGCCACAAAGCTCCGTTTATTAAAATGGCGTTTCTACAACTATAGTGTTCTCTATGTGTACGTGCATTAACATTACTGGTGCTCACACACATAAACAATCACTCATTGGCCACAGCTACAAAACCACTGTCTCTGTGCAACTTGTCTTCAGCTGCTCCTGAGTTCTCACAGTCCTTGCAGGCTGTTTATCTTCACAAGTACAGAGCAGCCTGGCCAAGGTCACACTCCTCCTGCTCTGCGAAGAAATTCACAGGCCTGGTAGTTTCCCACAATATTTTAGTTGTTGCTGTGTGTTCCTACACTAAGTCAAGGACTTTTCAGCTTCTCATGTTGATACATTAGCATGGAGGCTGGAGGTGCACAAGGACTTGGCAGGGGACACAGCTGGTACAGCTGACCCTAATTGGCCAGAGGGGTATTCCATATCATATGGTATCATGCTGAACAATAAAACTGGGTGTGAGGTGGTTGGTTGAAGGGTAGTGGCTTGCTTTTAAGGGACTGGATGGGCATCAGTCAGCAGGCAGTGAGGATTTGCATTGTACATCACTTTTTTTGTACATTGTTTTATAATATTATTACTTTCACCTTCTTTACTATTCAACTATCTTTATCTCAATGTATGAGTCTTACCTTTTTTCTGCCGATATTCTCCCCCATCTCACTGTGAGGGAGTAAGCAAACAGCTGTGTGGTGTTTAGCTGCCTGCCAGATTAAACCACAACAGTCTACCAAGTTTCGTTATTTCTATCCTAGGTTTCATAATAGCTGCTCCCCATCTACCTACAGGACACAGTCCCTGGGGAAGCCCAAGAATGGAAAACCAGGAGATGCTCCTATGGAAGGGGGCCATGGCACTCCACCTTTCCATGGGAGACTAAACCTAATCTCCCTGGATTCTGCCTTCAAACTCACAGTCTCCAGGAAACAGAAGTTTAGATCATCTATTTAACAAACACTTTTTGCATCTCCAGCACTAAGGGGCCAAGCCCAGCATGGAAACCTCAACAAACTGCACAAGAACAGGAATATCCTTACACTGATGATTCTATGCTACCACTGTAAGAAGTCCCCTCTGTTTTTGGGGTTTTTTTTGGTCAGGATCTCAAATCTTCTAAAATCTGTTTAAGGAACTCTCACCTTCTGCCACCCCAATTCCCTTTTCCACCTCTCGCATATCACCCAAATCCAACTTCCTTATATTGCTCAGTTTCAGTACCTGCTGCTGGGACAAGGCTTGGCACAACCTCATTTCCCTGGATTTCTGAGTTTGCAAAACAAGAAAAGCTCAAAAATGCAAGAGTGAATACATTTACATGGGACAGTCCATTTCCAAAGCCAAATGTATGTAACACATAGACATGTACCTAAAACATGGAAATAAGTAGCAGCTGTGACAGAGAAACAAGGGCAGACATTTTAGGCTCCTCGGTCCCTTCCTGCTTTTGAGTGAAAATAGTTCATTCTGGTGCCTCATACACAAAATGTGCAGGCAACATCCAAATATCTTATTTTACTGCTTTTTTGCTATTGATAAAAATAATTTTTTCTACGTATAATAAAATCTGCTTAAAACAGTAGATTAAAAAGAACAGCATCTCCTAAGTTTATTATGAAATAATAAGGTTATTATTATATTTGTTGTGACAATTTGCACTTTATGTAATGTTTTGTGCTATTTTGTCTCTATAGGTATGTGTCTCTTCTATGAATTCATAAATTTATTTATTTATTTGACTCAAAAATGTCACCTTTTATTACATATTCACACCCCAAGAGATTTGACAGCACTGGCATTATTTAATTTGTTTTTCATACTCCAGAAAACGGCACAATAGATTTAAAAAATAGCTAGACCTAGGACAGAGACAGAGAGATGGAAAATTTGAAAGCCAGGTGCTGGATCACTTTAAGTACTCAGCTCTCCTGAATCACGCTGCTTTCTTTAGCTATGACACTATTGTAAGCTTAACCATACACTATCACTCTTTGGTTAGCTAGGAGACACTGAGCTTTGATCCAGGCAGTGCCAAAGATGGAGTCAAGAAAGGATTTTTCTAAGGGCACAATCCTGGACAGTGATACTAGGCATTATGATGCCCAGGCATGGCACCCTGCAACTAGGATATAATACAGAGATGTAAATGAAATTATGTAATTCATGCTTACTGCAGGAAATCCTTATCATGCAGCCTTCCAACTTGGCTAAACTTCATGTGGCAGTTCATAGCATTTAGTCCACCAGGACAGACATCCATGACATGGTTAAACACCATTGCTTTTCCCAGTTTCCACGGGTTACTGAAAATGTATGACAGATGGCAAATTTCACTGAAATAAGTACTGCCATTCCCTGGTTATAGCTGGTTGTTTTGTCTACATGTAAAGAAGTGACCAAAGTTATACATTACTGATAAATTATTATCCTACTCATGTATTTCCTTCCGAGGTACATGCAAGGACCCCTTAGATGATGTAAAATGTGTATTTTGAGTGAATTCAATGACTGGACTGTTCTCATATTTTCTACACCTCACACAGGGGAGATGCATAGGTATTTACTTCTAAAAATGCAACTCCAGAAAGAGCATTTGTTTAAGATATATTATTTTGCAAACATAAACATGATTTCATAACCTCTTAGCTCCAGAGGAGTAGAAAGCAAGTTTTAAATTAGAACAATGGCTTCTTCCAAACTGGGGGGAGGAGTGGGGGGGGGAATAGGGACAGAGGGTATGTATGACGTGCTTTATTATTTACATATCAAAATTAAAATTTCCAGTTTTGGAGGACTGGGGGAGTAAAAACTTTATGAGCATGATCTTCTATTGGAATTATTGCAGTCAATTTAAGATCTGTTCATTTTTATAGAGTTTGAAACTAGAGAAATTATAGTTGACTATTGTAGAGGTGTAGGGGTCTAACAGTGCCTGCTCCTGAGAAAGAAACTTAAAAACCTGGTCAAACTCAGACTGCATTTTTCACTTATTAGTACAAAACCAGTCCTGCCTTCTGGGAAGTTCAGGGAGAATTTGTAATATCAGGCATAGGACACCTTTTTCAACAGTCTGGAAAGGGGAAATAATGTGACTTAGCTTGTTTCAGTATTTCCCTTTATTACTGATTTGTTTGTCTCCTCCCACACTCCCAGCTCAATGCATTTTCTTTCTCTTGTTTCATTGCTTGATACAAGTGGAAAAGTCACTGTCCAAGAATGGTTTAACTCAGTGCCACTTTTGGCTGTTTTATAAAGTGCAAGTTTTCACAAAATTACCATAACTGTACCTACAGCCCAGCAAAACAGTTCTGAAAGATGTGCATTTCTTACTAGCACTAAGATCACTCCCAATTGCTTCAGTCAGGTTTAGAAAACCCAGGCTTGAAGCAATAAACAGATTTTTTTTTTTAATTCCCTTCTGTAATAAATAAAAAATATTAAAATCCATAAACGTGATCTTTTGAAGTGCACAGTGTTCTCAAATTCACTTGAAACAGCTGGATTTCTTCTCTTTTAGCTTGGAATTCCAACTGTGTACCTTCACTTAACTCAGTAAACTTATGCTACCTGTTAGAGGAAAAAGATTCACGACCAACCTTTTTGTATGAAGATGCAAATAAAAATAATGTAAATTTGCAAATATAAATCCAGTTGTCTTGAAAACTCGTTAGTAAAAATGAGCAGAAAGAAAAAAATGTCTCACATATAGGAAAAAAAATCAAAAGAGATCATATAACATTCTCAAATTTTCATTTTTCAAAGAAAAATCAGTGCAGAAGTTTCCACTGAAATATTTTTTCTAATATTTGCTATGCCAGCAATCTCTTCTTTGAAATCTGAGCACAATAATTTGCATTGATGTGTTCACGATGCAGGCTTGGCAAATACTGTTGTCAGCTTTCTGAATCAATTAAGAAAGAAAAGAATTATACACTGCTGGAGAAATACATCTTTACTGTCTTGATAAAGGTTTATTTCTAGGTGGTTTGCACAGTCTGCAGAAATTTTAAAAGACATAACAGTTTAATGACTGATAGAAAATCAATACAGTTTAAGAGAAAACAGAATTGGGCAAAGAACCATGAGTGTGTGCTGGGGAAGAGTGAGGTTGCATCACTGGCAATTCCAGGAACAGGAATGGGAAAATCATGAGTTATTGAACAAAATGCTTTGCTTGGTATTTCATATTATTTAGTGTGTGTTTTAAAAGTGCCAGTTTTTGAATAAAAAACTATTTTGCTTTTGTTGTTGTTGTTGTTATTGAGGCATTGCCAACCTCTGTCCTCAGGACACTTAGAAGCCGGAAAGATTATGTGCCCCTTCAGAAGTTGAAACACATAATCATGACACAATAAACTGCTCCAAAGGCTAGGCCTGAGAAGGTCCTAGACAAGGAAAAGCTTGAAATATATGGGATACATATTTTGCCTTCACCCTGGCAACAATAAAAGCTGATTCCAGCCTGGATGTTTGATTGCATTTGTTGTACAAGGGTGGTTACTGAGGATATGTTCCCAAAAGTTCAGCAAGGTGTTTGTGACTTGCTGAGTGATTGCTTGCTAAAACTCTGTGATTTGTGCTATGCAAAATGCCAGACTAGATGATCACAACAATCGCTTCTGCTCTTAAAATCTATGAATTTTTTAATAAAATAATTTAGATAAACGGGAGATGGGGGGAAAACCTGTCTGACTTAAGTTTATGACTCTATTGCTGAGTAATTTGAGGGAAACAGAGCAAGCAGAGTACAAGGACTGAAACAAATCATTAATACCACTTTTGTAATGTCTGTATAAAAAACAGCGAATTGTTAGTTCTGTCACTGCCTGAAGGGGTCAGTAGGGGTGGATGTACATCTTGGTGCACTCATTTATTTTCTTTATACAGTATTTAAAATGGGAAAATCAGAAAAATAAATTATTAAAAATATAATTGAAACCCCATTAAAATAAAAGAATAAAAAAAAGTACTTAGCATTGAAGATTTTTCCTTGAACATTCTATGGTGCAAAAACATCAAATTCTATATTGTGCATGTTATTTCAAGGAGGTGATATGGCAGTTGCCACGGTAACAAGACTTTTTTAAAAGCTAAAATAAAGGATGTTGCTGACATGACCCATTGTAACAATAACTCATATGACCATGAGATTCAGGAAGATAGGATAATTTAGAGAAAAAAAAAAAAAGGCAACTAAAAAGAAATACTAGAATTGTATCTAATCTCCTAAAGAAGTTTTTTTCTTTTTTGTCTATAAATGAAAATAAACACATTTTGCAAATATCTTTCAGAGTTTTAAGCAAATATCTTTCAGAGTTTTAAGCAAATATAGATGTCTGCAATTATATTTCACTGACAATAGGTAAGAAAATATGAGAATGTTTTCATTTACTTCAGGTAAGGATCCATCCCTTCTTCACAGTAGAATGGATTTTTTGTTCTGCAAAGGTTAGAACAGCAGAGCACTGTGAGGGGATATGGAGCTGCAGGGGTGTGCATCCCCTGATTACAGGAGCCTGCCACTACTGCAAGACATAAGAGAGCTTTTGGTGCATAAGACTGCAACAATGGCACTGAGCTCTGCAGCTGAGCAGAGAGCCCTCACCTTTGAGAGTGAACCACTGGCACAGAAGAGCAGAAACATATCCTTCCTCCAGCCTGGGGGCTGTCTGGTGCTGGGGAAATAGTGGTGTCAACCTCTGCTTCTTCTGGCAGATTGATCTTATTTCCTACTTTTTCTTCCATAGCTGAACATTTACCTGAAGGCCTCTTCTGCCACTGCTCATGAAGAGTTTACACTATGGAAGTAAGCAACCTGTAGAAGTTGCAAGAAAACTATATCCAAAAAACTACATTATGAAATAGAGCAAAAAACACAGTATCACCAATAACGGAGTTACTAAGCCCCTGTCTAAAGATCAGCTATGACAACTAACAGCAGTTTCACTAAGCATTCATAGTGATCCACAGAAATAATCTCATCAAAGTTTCATAAGCCTATTACGGATGCACAGTCACAGACTAGGACAGTGAAATTTGTGTGATTGGACAGCAGCCACACTTTCTCTCACCCCTCAGCCTCATCAGGACTGCAGGCATCCCTCTGTTCTGACCCAGTCACCTCTTCTGGCTTCAGGAATCCTCAAAAAGGCTGGCTAGCAATCCCAAATGTTTTGCTGCCTGGAAGGGTAGGTAGACTTTTCTTTCAAGTTTCTTTCTCTTTGATTAATTTTGATTATGATGAGTTCTTCATATCTGTATTAAAATTTCAGACCACCTTTGATTTTTGATGACAGTGTAGTTCTTGCATGTGCGTATATATTTATACACACACATGTACACATACACAAAAATATGTCTATACAAGTGTGCATGGAGAGATGAATTTTACATTCATTCATTCATTCATTCATTCATTCATTCATTCATTCATTCATTCGTTCATTTATTCATTCATTCTTTTTCATTTTATAAGAAAGTGATCTGTGATCAAATAGAAGTTTGCCAAACTCGTTTCCAATTTTGCAGCGTATGATACATGTATTTTCTCTTATTGGGATAGGATGGGGAAAAAAATCTCATTCATTTTGGAGCGTTGCACTTTAATGTGTTGTAGGGTTTGGGGTTTTAATTATTTTTATTTTTGGGGGGTTTGTTTGTTTGTTTGTTTGTTTTTTAAATAAGAAACCAAATTAATCATTGTTTATAATTTCTTGAATATCAAGCAATGGAAACCCCTCGATAAGCTAGCTGCCCATTTCAAGTAGGTACCATGTATGTTTGACTAAGTTCATATAATCATAGAATAACCTGGGTTGGAAGGAATTCACAAGAATCATCAAGTCCACTTCCTGGCCTTGGACAGGAGAACACCAAGAATCACAGAATATGTCTGAGAGCATTTTTCAAGCACTTCCTGAATTCTGGTGCTGTGATCACTTCCTTGGAGAGCCTTTTCCAGTTATCAACGTGACTAAAACGAAAATATAATTTTTTTTTTAAAAAAAAGAGGCATTTTGTTGTTCAGGTTAAAATTAGATTCCATGAAAAAAGTTACTATATGCTAGGGTTTTCATACAATACATGGTAAGACATACTACGGTTTTCATACACAAAATAGAAAACTGAATCATATTTATAAAGAGACTGGGAAGCTAAAAGTTATTTCTTATGAACCAGCTCGGTAAGAGTTTTGAAGCAAGTGACCACAGCTAGGTAGCCATAAGACCTCTACAAACCTCCCTCTTCCTCTTCTTTAACTGTGAGGACAGCTACAGTGCAGCCTGTATTTTCTTTCTGCTGATGAAGTTAGGGGACAAGTTTGCATAAGGACAAGCTGGAATTTTGTCTAAGTGTCTAATTGACACATTTGTTTTGAGTCTGCCCATTTGGGACTAAAATCAGAAATTGAGCCAGAAATAACCAGAGCTCTCAGCAGAGACTATTCATAAGTCATGATACTTAGCAGCAATTACATACCCTTTCCAGCCTACTGTATACAGATGTTACCCTTTTAATGAACTTTTATTGTAAATCCTTCTTTCCAGATAGACACAACTTAAGATAACTAGAAGTTCTTCTTTACGCTTGCTGTTATTTTTGCAAGCATTTCTATTTTTGTTGGAAGGGATCAAGTGGGAGATGTTAAAAGTTTATGGAGTCTCTAGAATTTAAAAAAAAAGCGCGCTTGAAAAAACATAAAACAAACAAACAAAGCAAACACCTCCCCCCACCCCCAAACCAAACCAACCAACCAACCAAAAATACCAAGGGGGAAAAGAAACAAAAACAAAACCAAAACCAACCAAAAAAGGTACCAAAACCCCCTCAAAAAAAAAAAAAAACAAATAAAAAAAAGCAAACCAAAATAAAAAAGCCCCTCAAAAAACCCCAAAAGTATTTCAGAAATATTTTTTCTGACTCAATTAAAAAAAAATCCAAAACAACAGACCAACAAAGCAACAGCAAAAAAGTCCATAAAACTGTTTTTCTCTTGATTTTGAGAAAAACTCTCTGAGATAAAGAGGTTTCATGAGGTTTATCTTACGTTCTTGATATTGTCTTGTTCTTAATATCACCTTATTTACAGTCACTGAGGTCAACTAACTTATGGTACAACAAACATAATGTGATACCAAATGTAGGTCCTTGATTTGAAATACAGATGTATCTAGTTCCAGCTATCATCATCTCCTGGGTAACATTTGAAAAAATTCTGCATGCTCAGGACAGCAGGTTAGTTATTGCTTTAAATGCTTCAGTGAAAATGCAAAGTAATGTTAATATTCATTGAATTATTAAATCACTCTGGATTGAAATAAACATTGCTGGAGAATGGTGTGAGAAAACACAATGGCGTTTGTTGGCAGTAATATGTGTTAGAGAGGAGTGCCAGTAAGGGAATAAAAATCTTAATTGTTTCAGTTAGTATGATAGAAAATGGAAATCAAATTCTTAAATTGTCTGTTCTGGCTAAGATCTTACAGAGAACTGTGGGAAAAACTGACCTTGCAGTCCCATAGTTGAAAAAATATATAAAATAAAATACTCTTTTTCTCAAACAAACCATTTAAATTTACTCAAAATATAATTTTGATATTTGTTTCACATTTTCCATATTAAAACTTCAAAATTAAATCTCTACAGTTATTTTCCTCCAAATACTTTGGGGAAAAAAACCCCTCAAAACAATAAAACCTCCACTTCTCATTATGGCATTATTTTGAAAAATATTTTTATATTGTTTTAATGTTTTCACATTCTACATATCTCATTCATAATAAAAGTTTGGTGCACACTGGCTTAGTGTTTTGGCTTAGTGTTTTCAGTATACTGTCATGTAAACAAATTAGCAAGACAAATAACTTCATCCAGCCAAACACCAAACACTGCCATAAAATTAGTTAATTCCAACCAGAAGAAAAAACTACTTGAAAACTGTGGGTTTAAATATCAGCAAGAATACTGATCACCAAGAAATTAAAAACCTACAAAAACCAGAGCTGAAAATATAAAAATGTAAAAGTCATAGCAGGTTAGCAGGATTGTCTCCTGATATTGCAGAAGACCACTGGCCACTGTTGGTAGTGAGGTATGCATAGAGAAAGGATGAAAACATGGAACATTTCCCCAGCAGTGCCTCCAGGTCTTCAGAGGTTTTCAGAGGAGCCATAGGTGTTGATTTATGTAGGATTGCCTCCAATTCCCCACTAATTTCTCTACTTTCTTTTTGAAGCTGCACATATATTATGTCAACCATACCATGCAGCAGAGAGTTCCAAGCTTACCTATGAGTTGTGACACAGGCCACATCCATTTGTTGGCTATGAAAGCATCACCTGCTAACTAAATGTGATTCTCTCTCATTTTCATACTGAGAAAGGCAGTAAATTGAATCACCCTCTGTGATTCAGGTTTTATAAATGTGCATAGCATTTCTCCTCATCTCTTTTTCTGACAGGCATAGTCCTTTTTAATTAACTCCTGGTGAGTGCCATCCCATAACCCTTACCATCCTTGTTGCCCTTCTTCTAAACATCTCTCAGTCCTACCATATGTTTAGTGAGGTGAGGGTGCAGGATTGGATGCATCATTTGAGATGCTGATGTGTCATGGACTTATGAGATAGATTAGCAATGCTACTGTATTTCTCACTGTTCCTTTCCAGTTTCCTAATATTGGCTAAATATGATGAAAGAATGACACTACATGGTAGGTGTCTGTGCCAGCTTAAATTAAATGAAAGGAGAACAGGCACTCAGACGTTAACTTCACCCACTGCATTTACAGAAAAAAAGTGGTGGCAAAAACATAATTCTATTTCCTTCTGTTTCAAAAACGCAGGCTTCATTTTATCATTTCGGGCACAGCACCTGGTTAGTTAATTCATGCCTCTCATAAAGCAAGTCAACAGAAAGGCTGAAGTTTGGGATGGCTGATAAAACATCAACACAAATAGGAAATACTGCATTTTACCAGAAAATTGTTTATATCTGTTAACAACTCTGAGGCAAACTTCTTAATTCTGGGGTTTATGCTCTGTGTGCAAAGGAAATCACATAGAGGGAAAAACATTGCAGTTACTCAAAGTTTGCTTAAGGTATTTGTCTTCATATGTCTGTTCAAAGGAAATAAAAAAGCTCGTTTCCTACAAATTTCACTTGCCTCTTTGGCAGTGATTAATATATTCTCCTAACCAGAATAAGAACCAATTGAATGCAGTCCATTGTAATTTTAAATAAATATATTCCCTTTTTCCCCTGCACGTGCTGCAATCTTTCTTAGTGGTTGTGGAAATCACTGCTACTCTTGCAGCTCTCCTTAAACTTCATGAATTTCTGGACTTTTCTGAGCTCAGAGAATTTAAACTTGTGGATAGTTTGATGAAAAATACAGTCACAAGGAGTCAAAAAAAGAAAAAAAAAGAAAATACCTGGAAATAAATAATTGTTAGTTTCTGGTTTTGGAGAAATTCTCTTGCTTGCATACAGAACACATCAAATCTGTAGATTAGAAAATAAGTATTATTAAAATTGTATAATTTTAGAAATTAAAATAAATGTGCATTTAACAGCCCTGGTTCTAGAGAAAATCCTACCAGTCTGTTCATACTTTAACAATAACAAGCTAAAGAAGTTTGTATGAACATTAAACTCTTGAACAATTGCCTACAGGCAATATTTGGGGATGGTGAAACTGAGACGTGAGGAGGTGGAAAAGGAGTGGGTGAAAAAAATATAAGAGGAATAGGAAGAAGACAGCGGACGCAGTGGAGGATGGAGAACTGACAGCAATATTCAAGGTCTAAATTAGCTATTAGCTTGCAAGGAAATGAAGTAATACCATTTAAAATTAGCAAGGTGGGTTGCTGAGATACATGTAGAGAATAGAGACTTCGGGAATTTTCAAAGAAAACACTAATTATCTTTTAATGATCTGTCTGTCCTACAGTCTCCCTATTCTCCTAGTGAGCAGAGTTCACTGTATGAAGAAAGAGCCATGGATAAACACACAGATTTAAGTTCAACTGTGTTTTCCTCTCTGTTCGGTATAAAATGATAATTTTGCAAAAAGCACAAGATTTTATGACCTTGATCAACTATTTTTGTGTTCAAATCCCAGCTGAGATCTGGAGTTTGGCATTTTTCTGAGTATTTTAGAAACCTGCAAAAATGTTAGCCCACCCATTCATGCGCTATTTGAGCCCCAGGGAGCTGAAAACTCCAGTAGTACACAGTTCTGAATTTGCATTACCATCTCTCAGTCCTTTGGTGCGATAACTTTTCATAGGCATGGTGGTTCTGAAAGAGACTGTGTGTGCTTACACTAGTTCAAGGAACAGATTCTTGATATTTATAAATTCAGTAATTTCTTTTTGTGAGCCTTTAATTCACTTTGCTGTTACTTTCTGAATCATCCTGAAAAGATTAGGAAATTTTTGTAGACAACGAAAATGTGACCTGCCAGAATGCAACAGCATACGAAAAATTATGCAGAAGGTAGAGTAAAATACAAAGATGGCGTATATAGCTTTTGACCTTTTCTAACTGTTTGATATTCAAAGATTAAAATCATAACAAAAGGGTTTGATTTCTTTAAAAAAGGGAGGAAAATATCAGTATTTTAAAATGAATATCGTGACTTTCAAGTAAGTGTCACTCTCTGTAACTATAATGTAATCAATGTGCATATTCAGATAGGTACTGGCACTGTGGGGTGAGATTGTGTGCCCTGAGGAATCAGTACCTGCATTTCCCTTTCCTGAGTGACCTTCAAGGCTGGAGAGTACAGACAGACTGGGAATGTGGATTTTTTTTTAAATTGATTTATCCATTGCCCAAAATGTTGGTGATGATCCCCATGAATTGTAATTCGATTTATCTTGTGAATATTTCATTGTCTTAGTGCCTCTTTGACAAGTACATAGGTAGATATATAGGGCCATTTATGGTTGTGCTTTCCTGTATTTTTTTTTCCCAGGATGAAATGGTGGGTGGCAGCACATTCTCTAGCGGGATGACATGGTTTATTTTCTTCAATAAATGTATTAGTTTTCTTCCTCCAAGGAACATGGTCATATGAAAAAGGCAGGAGACTCCATTAGAGCAAACTTGAAGCTGCAATACTTAGGCAGCAAGGAAGTTGGAAACCATAGCATAGTAGTAATTTTGTCCGATTGCTTCTGAAAAATGAAATGCTATCAAAATACAGACAGGCATAAGCTGCCCAATATAAACTTCAGCAGCAAGGTTCTTTCAATCATTTGGAAGGAAATGTAACATCCTTAAAATTTATCTTTTCCCTCTGCACATGCGTGAAGACAGCAGGCTGGAATTATTCTTCCACTGAAAACATTTGTATGAGAGAATTTGTTTTCAGGGTTTCAAAGTTTTCTGACTTTTGGCAAAAAAATAAAATATAATGCTTACTTCACTCCCAGACACCAAAAGAAATTTTATTTTAAATGACATGGTGATTTTAGTAGAATTTAATATTTCAGCAGCAGAATTTTTTTTCCAGAATGGGTGAAAAAAAAATCCATAGCCGATGTTTAGCTATTTTGTTGAATGGAGCTCTTCTGTCACAGTATGCTATGGTCTACTCCTTAACTACAAGGCTCAAAAATGTGCAGAAGTTGTCTAGATGGAATACCTTCAAATCAATCAGTAGGCATTTCTCAAGTCCCACCTATAGAAATCATATATATACATGGTCAGATATCTATCTTCAATTTTAGACTGTAAAGAGACATGAACTGATTAAAGCTTTATGTACAAACATATATGCAAAATACATTTAAAAGTAAGCACATATTGAAGGTATAAAATCTGACACCTTGAAAAAACACTACAGCCAAAGATTTCTAGCAGAGCTGCACAGAGGATCCTAATGTACTCTAGCAGAAATTTTACAGTGATAAATCTGCTTTGAGTCCAAACAGGAATGAAAATAAAAATAAAGACAGAAAACCTGATATATCTGAAGTCACACTATGTATCAGGGCAGAGAGGGACTTTGAGTGGAAGGTTTCCAGCTGTTCTTCCAGTAGTCTATGGAAATGTTCAGCACCTCCATTTCACAGGTCCCAGGCATCCAGAAAGGAGGGCAAAAATATTGTGAAAAATGTGACTTTATGGAAGAGTTCAGGAAACAATTCTGTTGTCACTGCAGTGTTCTTTAATAGCATTAGGTACAAGGCACAAGGTTGCATTTCTCTTCCCAGCAGCCATTCATTAAACTCTCTAGTTCCTCAGATGAACGGAGTAGGTGCATTACCAGCAAGTCTCATTCATTATACCAGTCTGAGTCACTCTGTAGGAAAAAAAAAAATAAACCCAGAAGATCACTGAACAAGACACATTTCTACAGGAAAAAATATGTGATTATATATTACAGTAAACCCTTCACTGGGATCCGTTTTCCTTTTGTATATGTAAGCTAAAGAGGAGAGAGCACTCAAAAAAGGATTGCCACATTTAGGTGCATACTCATGTTACTGAAAGAGCTGTACAAACCAGAATATCTAAACATCTCCAATTTTTGGTAGCAAATAAAAGAATGTCTGAATAAGAGCAGTGCTTAATCATTCTCTGTACTCTAAGCACTCTGGAGAATAGAGAAGATAATTTATTAAGAGGCAAAGGAGAAACAGAAGACTTTCCAGTCATGAAGGGACATCCTGGACACCATGGGACATGATCCACAGATTGCAGATTCTCCTTATCCAAAGTATTTTTAGAAAGAGGTTTTGCATACACAGGTCAGAAAAACTGCACAGGTACTTGGTCAAACCAAAATACAGACGAAAGAATCATTTCCCATCTCTTTCAGCATCATATTTCTAGTTTCATTAGTGAAAACACCCATGATATATTATAAAGTATTATACCATCTGGTTTTGAAAGACAAATTAGCTCCTCTGGAGTCACTAGCAATCATTTCATTTCTGACATATGGAGATTTGATTGTAGGAATCTCTTAGTACAAAATAAAAAAAAAAAAAAAAAAAAAACAACCAAAATAATCCCCCACAACTATGTTAAAAAAAAACACAAAACCAAACCAAAAAGCTCTTCTGAGTAACCATCAAAGAATGGAAAATAACTTTTCAGCCAAGGCAAAATAAGAGATCTAATGAAACATATCTCTTTCAAAGGCTGCCTATGGGATTCCTGACAACACAGGTGAAATATTCTAAGAAGGAACCCAAATTACACCACAGCAGGCAAGGGCAGCTGTCCACAAGTACTTTCTTTTGACATATTTTGTCAAAATAAGCTACTAATAAGTAGTAGCTTCTTCAAAAGACATATTTTATAAGTACAAATTTACCCAAACACATCAAGGTCTCAAACACCTTCTACATATGTAATCTTTTTGACTTCAGCAAAGCTTTTTATTAGTTGCAAAGTATTCTCCTGGAAAAAATGTCCAGCACACAGCTGGATAGCCACTTTACACAATGGGTGAAGAACTGGCTCACAGGTGAAGCACAAAGGGTTACAATGACCGGGGTGACATCAGGCTGGTGTCCCGTCACTAGTGGGGTTCCACAGGGCTCCATCCTTGGCCCAGTTCTCTTCAACATCTTCATGACTTGGATGCAGAACTCAAAGGAATACTAAGTAAGTTTGAGGACAACACTAAATTGGGAGGAGCTGTCAACTCCCTTGAAAGCAGGGAGGCCTTGCAGAGAAATCTCGACAAAGACGTGGGAAATCACCAATCATATGAAGTTGAACAAGCGAAAGTGCTGGATTCTGCACCCAGGACAATCAGGGAAAGCAGTGCCACGGAAGCGGACCGGCAGGTCCTGATCAATGGCAAGTTGAATATGAGTCAGCAGTGCCCTGCCAGCCAGGAAGGCCAACCATGCCCTGGGGGGCATCAGGCAAAACATCGCCAGCCAGTCGAGGGCGGGGATTGTCCTGCTTTGCTCTGCTCTGCACTGGGGCAGCCTCACCTTGAATATTGTGTGCAGTTTGGGGCACTGCAATATCAGAAAAATACTAAGTTATTAGGCAGGGTCCAAAGGAGGGCAATGAAGATGGTGAAGGGCTTTGAGGGGAAGCCGTATGAGGAGTGACTGAGGTCACTTGTTCTGTTCAGCATCAAGATGACAAGACTGAGGGGAGACCCCATTGCAGCCTACAAATTCCTCATGAGGGGAAGCAGAGTGGCAGATACTGATCTCTTCATTCCCATGACTAGTGACGGGACTGGAGGAAACAACAAGAAGCTGAGTCAAGGGAAGTTTAGGTTATGTCTCAGGAAAAGGTTTTTCACCCGAGTATGGTCGGGCTCTGGAACAGGCTCTCCAGGGAAGTGGTCACAGCACCAAGCCTGATGGAGTTCAACAAGCATTAGAACAATGTTCTCAGGCACATGGTGTGGTTTCTTGGGGTACCCTCTGCAGGGACAGGAGTTTGATTCAATGACCCTAATGGGTCCCTTCCAACTCAGCATATTGTATGATTCTGTGATCTTCCATTTTAGGGCAATGTTCAAGTGTGAGATGCTTGCAGTTATTTTATAGCCCAAATCCTGAGCACAGCAACCTGTTAATGCTCTTTTACAACACTGAAAATTTTGACTGTAGAAATAACTAAAAGAAAACACCTTTCATCTTCCTTCTCCAGAATGAAAAAATGAAAATGTGAGATGCTAGAATGTGTAAATACATCCCAGAATTCTTTTTTAATGGCTTTTTATGGATTGGATGCTTTATTTGTTCTCATTTTCTTTTGGAAGCAAAATGTGAAGTTCTTATTAAAGTGATGTCAAGCTGCTCATGTAATATAGTTCTTTTCCTCCCACCATTGTGCTCCTCATGATTTTTTTTCCAGACTAACACTGCCATAACAATTTAAATAAGCATCAGGCTATTAATCAAAAGTGAAGACTTTTATAGAAATCAACACAAATTGGAAAATATAGCTGCTTTTAAGAACAGCAGTAATTAATGAGAGGCATAATGCAGGCAATCCAACGAGACAACTATTCAAAATTAGGCTTTGGAAAACATTATAATATTGGAGGAAATCTGGGCCTGACAAGCTTTGTAATAAACAACAGCTAAAAAATGCATAATATCTACTTGAAAAGAGATAAAATTGTACCACCAACATTTTTGGAACAGAGATAATTTTAACATTGAGCTTGTAATCAGAAGATTGAAAGCTGTGAAAAGATTTTCAAACACCTTCTGAATTGTTGGGCTGGGCTCAGCTTTGCTTTTATAGACAGTAATACATGGCAGAAGCTGTCTGGGATACAAAACAGAATAAAGAAGGGAAGAAGCACAGACTTGGCCCTGGAGTTCATTTGCATGGGGAGCTCACTCTTTTTCATTAGTGGGTTACTCAAATGCACAGATTTTTGCACTCCAAAGTACCTGCTTTAGTGGATGGATGGCCTACAGATTCAGCAACTGGAATGGTCTTTAAGAGTTTTGGCCAAGAAATTCAGAAACAAATAAAACATAGGGGGGAAGGGTACTCAAGTTAACTGCAAGTATATTCTGGATGCACAACTAGTTAGTAGAAGGCATAAGTAGGAAGCTCTTTTGTGTGAATTTGGGATGGGGAGAAAACAGTGTCTGAGTTAGAACAATGTAAATCCAAAAATCAGAGTGAGTCACCACTTAGAAGGACATAAGAAAGATAAGAATTGCTCTAAAAATAAATAGGAAAAAAAAGAAAGAAATGAAAGTATTGAAAGTTTTACTAATAGGAGAAATTGTTAATAAAAAATGGCAAGAATTAAATGAGTATTTATGGCTTATTTTGCTCCACTTCTCATTACAGGTAAAAATATATTCCTGCCCTGTGGTAATAATGTGCTTACATAATAACCAAGGAAAGTGGTGAGGCAAATACTAGAATAGAAATCTAAGTGGTGTATGGAAAATTGGGTCTAAAATTTGCTTCTCAGCTCAATTACCAACGATCTGTGTAGAGCGTGTTACCTGAAAAAAGGTCATGTTTAAAGATAAAGGCAGTCAGGGAAGCACTGTTCAGTATGGTTTATTACAGCTAAGCTGGAAGCTTCTGGCAGAACACAGCAGAGACTGAGCTGCAGCAGACCCTGGCCAACAAGGCAGAAGTCTGAAATGAATGCCAGCAGGAGACAATCAAACATAATGGGACTACCAGTGTACGGTGACAACAGGAAAAAGAGTGGTGGACTGTGACAAACTCCTCCACCTCCATCATGTCCCTCTGGAAGTATCCAGGCAATGGTCCTGGCAAAGAAAGAACTCCTTACTTGCTTTGCCAAAACTTCCCTGTTTGAAAGGATACAGAGCAGGTGATGCTGGGTTTGGGGCTGGTACCTTTCTTCTCTCCTGAAAGTCTTGAGAGAGCAGACTCCTCTCAGCTAACCACCCTGCCTCCTCTAGAAGCTGGATGTTCATGCAGTGCCCCTCACTACCTGCAAACTGTTGCATCGTGATATATCTGTCCCAGAATGAACAGGAGTTGATCTCTTGCCTTTTATCCTTTAGTGAGAAGTCTGGGAGAAGCTTGTTAACTGACGATAATGAGGAAATTTAGTTAAAAGGTGATTTGGTGTTGGTTGGAAGAAAATCAGAAAACAGCAAGGATGGAGGTGGTCCGAAGAAGAAAAGAAGCATAAATGCAGCAGGACACAGCTAGTGAGAGCAAAGCTGGGGTACTCCATGAGAAACAACTCTAGGACAATTTAGTACCATGCTGCCCATGAGTAGTGTCCAGAGTGCAAGGAATTTTACCTTCTTACAGCAAATAACTGCATCTGTTATGTCTTTTTCTGAGCATAACTCTTGCCATGTCCACTGCATGGGAATAGCAAGATGGCCTACCAGGGCTGGTGTCCTTTCGATATGACCTGAGTGTAATGAAAAAGCAAGGCCAATTTGTGATGAAAGCAAAAAATACTACTCTTGTCTATCAGTCTGTTTTTGCAAACAGTGCCTTACAGAATAATTCATCTTCTAAGACGAGCTCTGATTTTACATTGCTGTTTAACTTTCCATGTGGTCATTGCACAGATTTTTCTGAGCTGGTAGTGACCATATGGGGACCTTGCCCATCCTAAGACAGTTGAGACTCAAACCCAAATGTACAATGTTTTGAGAGAGAGAAAGAAAACACAAAAAACTCAGATACAGATAGAAAAACAAGTTCAGGTGAAGTAATACCCAGGTATTGCTGGCTTTGAGAGCTAATGGATTTGGTTCCCTAAATAGGCACTGAACAATAGGAAGGAATATTGCTGTACAAGCAGAGAATAACACATTTAGTAGCTATATTTAAGAATAGCCAATGTTTCAGACAACCGTAAGCCCATTAGTCTGACCCTGAATTATACAGGGCTCTAGATCAAACTGTGAAGGAAAAAATAGAGAATGGAAAGGTGAAAAAGCATAAACTGCAGCAGACTAAATGAGGTCAGTTTCAGATCTGTATGAAACAAGGTAATTAAAGATCTAGAGTCCATATGAACTTCACTGGGACATTTAAAGCAGAACACACTGGAGAAGACAGGAGCTATTTAGAACACAGGCAAGTAAGGAAGTGGCTAATGCAAAGGAGTGTCAGGTGACATAAATTTTGAGGCATTGCCAATACCTGAGGAAGATCAGAATATTTTATGGGAATAACTGAATGGTCACGAGGCTTCAAAAGATAGAAATAGTTTAAATTTAAAAGCATAATGTGCAAAAGCGCAAATCATGCCTTAGTAAAAGGATAGCAAAAATGACTGCTCCAAGCTGACTCATCATCAGCTGAGAACTAAAAATGATGAAAACGTTTGGGCAAACCAAAGCATTGTTAGGAGAGCAGTCTCCCAATGTGATTCCACGGGGGGAGGGGGGGGGGGGGAAGAGGAGGCGGGAATTAACTAAATAAATATCCAAGGATTTATCAGGTATGCCATTTCCACGGGAGATAAAGGTGTGCTAGCACATTGTGGAAATTCCATCCAGAGAAGAATGCATGATTTCAATCATTCACACTCAAAAAAGGACAAAATCAAAGTGTAATAAGGAAAAGGAATAAGCCTGTCTTATCGTGAGAGTGAACAGCCTGCTCTGTTTAGCTTAGTAAAATGAAGCTTGAAATCAAACACATTTTTGTAAAGTGGGGTAAACACCACAAAAAAAGCCTGCTACAGTAGTAGCAGAGTCAGGGGTATGAAAAGAAAACAAATATACAAATACCAAATGGTTTTAAACTGCAGATAGGGACTAGCTATATCATAAAATGAATAAAGAAGGGGCTAATGGGAAGTATGAGTGAGATAATGAAATTTTCTTAAGACACAGATTTTGAGACAAATCAATAAAATGGAGTTTTCGAATAGCCTTCTAAAATTAGGTTATGGGAATAAAAAAGACCAAAATTAAAAACCCTAATACATTTAAGATAGAATTCCATGGGCTCATGGAAGAAATATTGGTATGGTTGACTGAGCTAGCAGAAGACTGGACTTCCTGGCCATTGTAGTGGTGCATTCTCACATTGCTTCTTTAGAAATAGTAGCCTTATGTTAAAGCCTTCTAAAAGCCATGAGTTACATCGGATTTTTAGAAACACCTGACCACCCCAGATGTTTCTTTTCTAAAGAAAGTAACAAAGCCCTCAAAGCTCACTGGCAAATTTAGAAACTGCTTCACCCTGAGCAAATATATCCATCTTTATTCCATCTTTTTGGCAGTTGTAAAACAGAGATAAGGAGGAAAAAGAACTTCTTAGCCATTCTCCATTCTTGACATGTAGGCTGCAAGGAATTAGATTATCCTCCCTCTCCTTGTTAAGTGTGCAACACAGCCCTGTGATTTATACCTTTTAAAGGAATCTGCAATGAAAAATCTTTCGAGGAGACCCAATGAAGGCCATTATATGCACTTAACATGCGATTAATGTATGTTTCAAATTAGTGGGTTTCATTACTGATGCTCTGCTGTTATGCTTATCTGATGTTTCCTTATATGAAACAATGAAGCAAAATAAATGAACCCTTGTTCAGCAGGAGCTGTCAAATTAGAAACGGTTACAAAGTAATAATTAGGGAAAATGGATCACAGTGTTCAGGCTTCAGCAATGATTGTCCCTCTGTGGGCCATTAACAAAATCTAGTCGTTGGATCTGCATACAATTTTAATGAAGCCACAAGTAAACAAACTGCAAAACGATGTGGGCAGCAGTTCGCTCCCTTTATGAGGCCGATTTCTGGGCTACTCCTCTTTTCTTACCCTTTCCTCCTCTTGCCAGTGGTTCTGGTTAGGGAGGATTAATTTATGATTAATTTATGACTCTCACACTATCAAAAATGGTGATGTATTCTGACCCCTATAGTATAGGTCAGTTACAATTCTACAGTGGGACAAGCTGCATTTTATTTATTTACTTATGAAAATGCCGGGATCGTAGGGATGACCTCCAGATGGTGTGACAAACCTACAACCTCCCCCCAGATGAAGTGTGGGGCTCTGGTGCCGGGCAGTTTGATGCCAAACACCAGGGTGCATGCAGCTCCACCGAGGCACCTTTCCAGAGAGGTTTCGTGCTGATTTCTCCTCTCCCGATTGCCATGCAAGGAGAAGCCGCAGCTATTCCAGCTCCCAGCATTTGCAGGAGGACGGAGGAATTGCGCTCTCTTTTCCTGTTTTTTGAAGAAAACTTCCACCAGCTGGGCTGCCCATGGGCAGGCTCCGGGGGTGGTCTGGGCGGGTGGTGACCGTCGGGGGTGACCGCCGGGGATGCGGGCGCGGCGGCCGGAGCGCTCCGGACTCGGCAGGGAGCGGAGCTTCGCTGCCCCATCTGGTGGCCACGGGAGGAGGAGAGAGGCGGAGGGAAGGAGGAGCAGATCGCAGGGAGCGCGGGGGACATTCTCCCGGGGCCGCTTGTTGTTTTAACACTTCTCGCCAAATTAGTTCATGGGAGGTCAAAGGGGCTTCGGTGCTTTCGCTTGCCTTCAGCTGGTCTTGACTGCCTGAGAATGCTGATAGAGCTTGCGATGTTTATTAGGTTCATTTATTTTCTCAATAAGCATCTAAAAAGAGAGATGAATCCCCTGGTTTCTTAAACAGCAATACTATTGCTTTCAATATCTCTTATACTCCTTCATTTAAAGATTCAGAAAGTGTTTCTGTCTTTTCCCAGAAAGTTCCTTTGGGAAATGACTGACAAATGTAAACTGGACTTTCCATTTGTCCTGGAGTGCCCCACTGCTTCAGATTAGTTCATAAAACATCTGGAATTGAAAACTGTGCTCTGAAAAATGTTTTTATAGGTTACAAGGAAAAGAATTTGAGGCCTAAAATTATTTAACTTACTGACAACTTTGAGGAAAATGTTCCAGTTACTGGGTCTCCTGTCCATCACTCATTTTTGACAATAAGGGAACTGTATAGGTCACTCAGCAGATCCTGTGTTTCCTCTCTGAGGCATCCTCGGGCCACCACAGGGTTTGCAAAGCTGCCACTGGCAGAGCCAGAGGTTCGTTCTGTCACCCTGCGGCAAAGGCTGCCCATGCATAGTGCTTGCTTCCCCCTGGACACCTTCAGCAAGGCAGGCAGAGCACAAGAGGCTGAAATTAAGTCACCCAGGGATCGCATGCAAAGAAATCTGTTCACTAAACAAAATTTATTGCTCTGATTGGCCTATAAAAACATCCTCAGTCAACAAGCCAGGCAGAGAGGCCATTGCAATGAGTGGGAAACTGCCGTGAAGTTGCAGGGATGTGGGGACTTTTTTTCCTATTGTAGTGATCTATGTCCCTGGGACACTGCAGTGTGTTGCAAAGGTCTGGAGGTAATATAATAGGGAATAACTGTTATGGGTTGACTTTGAGTCAAGCACTGCTACCCCAAATGTAATTGCAAGGCATATAGCAAACACTGAAGTCTGAAGTATTATATGCACTGACACCTGCACTGAGCCAGCCAGTTTGAAAAGTTATTAAATGTTCCCTTTTTGATTTCTGTTTCCTTTACATATTTTTAAAAAGTTTTAGTCTGAGGCACAGTCATCTATAGATACGCTGGATGAAGTATAGCTCTTGTGACAGGGGTACAAATTTTCGGAGGCAGATGCCTGATGAGAAAAGAAATCCTTGTCATTGCTTCACTTCTACTTGATTGCGTTTCCACAATATTATCCTAGGAAAACAGCATACAGAGCTCAAACTCACATTGCCCTGGCTATTAGACATACACCATTCACCTGTAAAGCCCAGGTGCAGTTCAGCCCATATCTCCAATGCCTCCAGATCCAGCATCACATTACACATTTCCCTGGATTCCTGAGCATGTTCTCTTATGCCATATGACGTGGCCAGTGCTGGTGGGCTGCAAAGCCTGTCACTATTTGGATGATGTGTTTCATACTCAGATTTGATAAACTATTGCAGGAAAGAGGATGACTGGATGAAAATAGGTTCAATCTTAAATTCCTTAAGTGAATTTAAACTGTAAGATTGACAGAAAGTTGAAAACTAAGATTGTGAATCCTTCACACATAACACAAAATTACTTTTAGTGATTTATTTTCTCCAACCTCAGATTAAGTCATTTCTCCTTATCCTAAAAGACAGGAGTTATTTTCCGGTCCTTTTCTGCTGTCTGGTTTCTCTGGTTTTGGTTTAGTTTTCTAAAAGTAATTCTATTATCAGATAAACTTAAAGATCTCAATGCCATGCGGATCCCACAGCAATGAAGTAGTTTCACAGAAAAAAAACATCTTCCTCAATCCAACTCTTCTGAAAGTTTCTTATACAAGAAAATTGTACAAGCATTATGAAAGACATAGGCTTTGCAAACAAGATGTAGATAACAAAAAATCCAAGAAAGTAATTAAAATGTCTTTAGTACCTGTCAGGAGCATAGATTAATGGAAAATACTGTTTCAGAGTTTTTACAAGACTTTCCCCCTCATTTGAGCATTAACAAATCCCCTAAAATTAAAGGTCATGTTTAGGCAGACTCATTATGCATTCTATATAAAATGTATTCTATATTATCTATATATTCTACATTCTATATATTATATATATGTATTCTATTTCTATATATTCAGATAACCTTAAAAATATACATTCCTCTTTTAACACTGTATGCCAGACCTGGAAGATTCCAAGCTTTGGGGCAAGCCCTGTCTTCATTCTAACCTTCCACTGATACTCAGCTGTGTACCAGGACACTCAGCACCTCTCTTTCCTTGCTCTTTTTTGCACTTAGTGAAGAGAAGGTTGGCCAGAGCAGATAGGAGCTGTAACCAGCTCCCAGCATGGACTATGACAGGACCTTGGGCTTGTAGCAAACTGCAGTACTCTCCCACAACCCAGTACTTGTATAGCCACCAGGTCCTCCTTCTGGACCAGAAATACTCAGTCCTGTCCAGAGACATGATGTGCCTTGGGTGATTTCCCTGTCAGACCCCTTGTTCATGAGAAGAAATATAAAAGAGTGTCTTACTTTATTTCAGTGTCATTGGATGAATTTAATTCCCACTACAAGGTAAGTAATCCTCTTCTGCTGGTGGAGAGTTTTCAGTTTGCTATTAGTACTGTATTTTCTAGAAAAAAAAAAAATGATAAAAAAGTCAAATAGGTATGTCTAAAACTAGCATCATGCACAGGAATTCAATCACAGGAAACCTGTGCATATTCCTATTAAATTCCTTTATTCATCAGGGATTCCTGTGTCTGCAGAAAGGAACCATGCACTGAAAGAAAATACAGAAACCTTATCACCTTTCATCTTTTACTCCTAGTATGCTACACAACCTATTAGGACAGAATTTAAAAATTCAACTGTTCCTATGTCAGCTGAGCAAATTCTCTTTTTTGCTGTAATTTTTTTATATTTTCACTGACCATTTTATAGCAGATAAAAAGATGGTGCTTCATAACACATATTCCTTGAATTTAATTGTAAAGGAAAACAAGCTGGAAAGATTCCTGTGTCATGGGTCTGTATTGATGCACTGTATCACTGAAGGGTTTTTTTTGTATCCATGGATTGCTGTGACAAAACAAAAATAAGGAAAGGCAGAATGGCACAAATTCTGGTTCCTTTTTTGAATCTGCTTTGTCTGTAATCCACAGTTTCTGGTGACAACAAAAGCCACCGTTCCCTGCAGGAAACTTAGAACAGAAGCAAGCATCTTAAATAAAACATTCCATGGGACTTGCTTCTGTTGCTTCCTAGTGGAAACAGGTCTGTGCTTTCCCAGTTGTATGAAAGCAGACTTCTCTTAAATATGTCACTGTCGGCTGCCTGTTTGTTTCCACTACAAATTCTTTCTTTGTAACTGACAGCTGAATAAACCATTTGATATCACTGTTAAGTTAAAGCCTACTGCTGCTCACCTAGTAGGAAACAAGTCAAATTTTACTTGCTTGGTTTTTCTAACTGAGAATTTCCTGCTACAACACTCATTGAGCAATGTGTATCCATGGAGCACCAGCTTAGATACCACATTTTTCCTTATTAGTTAACTCTTTCTTGGTCTACATTACTTGCAGCATATTGTGTGTAAATGGACTTCATCTGCAACTGAATTCTCACTGAAAGAGAAGAATACAGGATATAAAAAGTGAGACTAATATATGGCACACAGACAATTTGCTGACAACCTGATGGATGACTTGATTGCTGCTGTGGAGGAAACAGCATTATAAGACTAAATTCAGAATGTAAGTAAGCCTGGAGGCTGTCTGATTTACTGTGGCTTGCATCAATTCTAAGTAAAGACTGGAAGTATTGTGCATGTCATATACATCTAGATCATCCAAAATCTGTGTCTTCTGATTTTCCTTTATCTCTACCTGAAATTCCCTTAAAGCCAAGAGCTATGTGTACTTACCTTTCTAGATTTATTGAATTACCTGATTTCTTGCCCCAATGAGGCAACAAATTTTCCAAAGGCTCAAAAACAAAACCCAGTTGAAAGAATTACACAGGGAATGATATGAATTATAAAATTATAATTGTTAAAAAATTGATTGTAATGAAATCTGTAAGTATAATTGCCAAAAAAAAAAAAAAAAAAAAAAAAAAAAAAAAACCAACCAAAAAACCCAAAACCAAACTATAAAAGGAGGATATTCTTGATCTGAAAATGGTAGCTGTACCAAACCAGGTGCTCAATAAAGGAAAACACTGAGATTTGGCTACTGTAGTGATGAAGCTGTTGGTCTTTTGCAAGCTTTGTCAAGTCTGAAACTTTGGTAAATGACAGGTCAAGATCCTGACAGGTCTTTATAGCTTAAGACTATCCAAGTCACCATATAGGTATGGATTTGTGAAATGCACTGTATGGAGATGGTACACTGGTCTTCCCCAGAGAAGACAGACAAACTCTGCCCTTGTGCAGAAGAAAATACACTCCATTTCTACCCCTTTGCCCAGACTGGAATTTTGCATTCTGCCTTCACAGAGAGTTTAAAAAACTAGACCTCTGCATCCATAAAACCCTGAATTATGTTCCTGAAATCCCAAGTCTGAATCATCTGTACTCTTAGCCATTCAGCAATTGTAAAAGGAAAATGTTCCTTAAAAATATTCATCACCCCCAATGAACTGGTGTGCTTGTGTTGCCCAGCAAGTGTGCTGCATCTCTGCACCTCCGAGACCCATGGGTCAAAACCCAATGTCAACATAAAAGTTTGAGAGTCCAGTCAGGATTATGGCACATAAATATTGCTGAGGGAAAAGGCAGAAGAGGGTGTATAGCTTTGGCCCTGTTTTTTGAAATAATGTTGTTCTTGATAATGCTACCAATAAGAAAAAAAGCCAGATGTTTTTCAAAATCACAAGACAACAACAGGTAGTTTTCACTTTGCAAAGACTTGATTATTCAATTTTCAGGCCGTGAAGATATCTTACAACAACTGTAGAAACACCTACAGAAACCCCAAAGAGTTGGGTTTTGGTCCTCACTGACTTATTGCAGGTGGAAACAGAGCTGGTTTTCACCAGTAGCAGCAGATGTATTCCATTGTCTTCCCATGTCAATGTAATTTCTTTATGTCTTCTCTTGCCAGTTGCTTTAGTGTCATGGATGGAGTGATGTACTTCTCTCATTAGAAGTAGTAATATGTTTATTGATCCAAACCAGTGATTTAGCAAAGTTTGATAGTAAATGTTACAGTGGTTTACTAATATTTAATGGCAAGGTACTACATAGCAGACAAAGTTAGCCAAAACTGTCAGGGTGAGTGGTGTATAAACCTGGTACCATTGCAATAACCAGTGGAATTGTCTGTCCTCCAGAACAGAGCTAGAAGGGATTAAATGGAAATAGGGACTGCACTGGGAAATCCATGTTAAAAAGTAGAATTTCTAGCTAATAGCTAAACACAAGAGGATTAGAGAGTCATCATTTAAGAGAAGAGAGAGAGAGAGAGGAAAGTAGACTAATGTATTTCTGCACTAAAGCTTCCAATGTTTGCTCATCAATCTTAGGAGCAGCACGGTGAACTTCACCAAGGAAAAGAATCACAGCAGTTTATCAGGCAGATGTTGTGCATTTGTTGCAAAATCTCACTAGCAAGATGGAAGTAGGTGAGGGATACAGCAGTTGGATAGCACAGGAATATTGTCTCTGTCAGCAGCCAAGCAGGATTAACTAGATCAGAGTGGTTAATGTAACAGAGATCACAGTGTAATTGGTACAGCATTTGCTGTGAATGCAGAGCAGAAGCAATGTGGAAGCCAGAAGAGTGGTTCAAAGAATGATGTAGCCATTGCTCACTGATCTCTGAAATAACAAAAAGACAGGACAAGATGAAAGCAATGCAGGAGACAGAGACAATTCTTGAGGTGGAGATAGGCAACACGGAGGAAAAAGTATCAGTCTCAGGATCTAGGAGGTAGATGTGTTTCATTTTGCAAATCATATATAAAATCTGTTATCAAGAAACAAACTAGAGCTTTTAAATAGTATGGTTCCAAGTTCAAGCGTGATCAAACATATCTTAAGGTAAAAATTTTAGTTACTGAAAAGGTGATTTGAAATAATCATGCAAGCACAAGAAAGCTATTAAGCCCTTGATAGATCTGGCAAAGAGGGCAATAAGGGCATATCCAATTTGTATTACAAACAGTGAGAACCATCCTATTTTAGATTGCATTATATATTGCCTGTGGATTGATTTATTTTATTGAGAGATTGTACCAAGTGAGACTGTAGTAAAATGGGGGATCACTCTAGGCAATGCTGTTGCTTCAGTGTGTGACACACCATGTTCGCATATTTCTTGTGCTTCCTCATCAGTAACTTCTCATGTAATTAACCAAAACTGGTGAGGCATGTGCTCAAATTAGACAACTTTAAAAGCAAAAGGATTTGCTTTGATCAGTGGTCCCTAGCCAGTGATCTCTCTAGTGAAGTGAAAGCACTCAACAGCTGAGAGGCAGCAGCTAAGAGATGTCGTGGTTGCTCGCCCTGTATCCAAATTCACAAGCTCTTGACTTTAACAAACAGGCATAGTTCGTGCACCACAGTTTTTGGCTTCAAGACCACGTTGTCCTCTGTTGTGATTCTCATTCTCCCTCAAATTCTCCTGCCTGAGTGGGGGACACCAGGAGGCAGGCAGGCAGCATAGTCCTGCGCAGCAGGTTACACTTGGCAAGGCTCCTCCTTGGAGGCAATAGGGGCTCAGGAGGACTAATGTTGTTCCAGCATTTGAGTAAATTGTTGGCTAGAGAGCACCTGGTTTTGTCTGCTTTTTCTCTGTCCCTGGCACACATGTGCTCCCTCTTGGTTGCTGCTGACCCCCAGTTTTCTGTCAGAGAGTGGCAAAGAGGTTTGCAACTCTGTATGATCTTTGAAGAGCTGACAGGCAACACAGTTTGGAAACTCACTGGTTTGTGGAAAGAGAAAAATCAGAAAGTCCTCACATTTATACCCAGCCTCCCTGAAAAGGCAGGTCATGCTGCCCGTGGGGATTTTACACAGCCATTTCATCCCCCAGAGAGACTGTCCAGTAGTGAAATTATATTTTATTAAATGTTTATAATTATTTTGAGATTATGGAGGAAAATGAACACCACCAGGGTACCAGGATATTACCTGTGGTTGCTAACAAAGGTCATGTAAATTGTCTGTGTCCTGGACTGTGAAGCTTCATCCAGCTCCTCAGCTAATGGAGAGTGACTGTGGTCTCACTATTAGGAGCCTACTAGGTGGCATTTGATCTACAGAGATTAGAAGCCGCTCATGCCCTTCCTTCTCCACTGACACCTGGCTGCCCCAGGGCACAGATCTTCCATCCAAGAACAGCAGCCAAATGCCCAGCAGGAGCCCCTTCATGGTGGGACTGTGCCAGAGAGCCTCAGGCATCTGGTTCCCCTCCCTCTGCAACACTAAATATCACAGATGAACTGGGAGAGAAGACAGAGACTGCTCTGGTACAAAAAGTCCACCTGCTCTGTGAAGGACCTCATTAGTCATGGCACAGCTGTAGCAGCACATCAAGTACAAAGCTAAGCTTGCCTACAAGTATGTGATGTTTTACATCTTCATTTCTTTTATAAATTGCAGAAAGTGTGGTCTGTAGATACCTACAGAGAGCAAGGTCAGCACCCAGGGAATAGACATCAAATTTTTAAAATCATGTGGATATAAAATGTGCCAACTTGGGATGGAAACGTCTATTTTGGGAGCGTAGTAGAAGTAACGCAAAGCCTTTCTGTTTCACCTCTTATGCTCCACATATCCTGCCTTTCTTGATATTTTTCCTACAGTCTGCTGTCCCTTGGAGAGCTGGCTGGGTTGGCTAGGTACAATAGGTCAAACCTGACAACATACGTTGGGAAAACGGGGTTTCTGCACTTCCTCCTAGAAGCAAGGAGGCAGGCATAGGAGAAACTCTCCTTTTATTTACAGGGAAGCTGTTCTTAAACAAGGCTAGGAAGACGGTGACAAATATTTAGTCTGAAAATTGCAACAAATGTTCAAATTATTTACCTCTAATATACTGTCTCTTTTATCTGTTCCCCTTCTGCAAATATTCATAAAACAGAGTTTTGCTGGCAGAGCTACTTACAGGAAGAGAATATCAATATAATATACATGAATATTCACATAGTCATAAAATTCTACATTTACAAGGACCAATACATGCACCAACATATTTATTAAGCCATATGCAAAAAATAATGCTTGTGACTTATCCAGCCAATTGCAAATAGCTGTTGCAAGTCAAGGACTGAGTGTTCACGAGGTACCGAGAGTGAGCAGTCCAAAGAGACAAATCCATTAACCTTTATAGAATGCATCGGCTAATGCACAATTTTAATGAAATGGGATTGTGAAGTTATTTTTATTAATTGCATCTATGAATTCAAGTATTTCTGCAAATGCTGTAGCAGTAGAGAATACTGCTGTCCCACAAGTAAAGAAACAGATTATAGTCATGGAATAAATTGCTATGTAATAGTAACTGTTGTTTTATTTTCACTTTTTAGTAGCACCTGTGATAAACTCATTTCCAGCTGTCAGCGTTTCTTTTGTTTCAGAGGACATAGGCTCCTTTAAAATCTCATAAAATATCTGAAACCTCAGCTATACTTTTTATTTGAAAGATGGGATTTTTTTTTCAAGCTAGTGTGTTCACCTTAATCTTTACAGTATTCTTATATAGTAAAAATTAAACAATGCAAACAGGAAAAATATTTTTGGCACTTGAAATGCACATTTCCTTGAAGCAGGACATACAAGGAATACTGCTTAAGAGAGATAAGGGGCTCAGTGCTGCAGAATGCTAAGGATGCTGTAATATGTAAGGAGATTCTGAGGCAATTTTATATACAACTCTACTATCATCCCTTTATTCCCTGATGGCAGCTTAATTCTCAACTGAAGTGCAAGTAAGAGCTCTAGCTGATAATATTGGAATTCTGTCAATAATTTTCTTTAAGAAATGCTCTAAGACAGTAAAATTGTCTGTTCTTTATGCAAACTTTCTCTCAAAAAAAAAAAACAACTAATATAAAAACTGCCAGTTAATAGCTAATTTCCCTTTAACCAAGGCAAAACTTAATTTTACTTGGAACAGGCTGTGATTTCCCTTCCCGCCCATCTTTCCTCTACTAGTTTTCATGCTTCTCTGCCTTGGAACAACTGACTGTTTATCTCAATCCCCAAATCTCTTCATTCTGAGCAAGCTTTGTGCGGGATCCCTGTTCCTTTGGCAATCAAAATGCACCCTCCTTTAGCTTCATTCAGCAATGCATGCTGTTGTACAACATTTTTAACTGCAAAAATTATTCAAAACTTCCCATTTCATGTTAGCACAGGAAAGGAAGTCTCTGCACAGACTTCCTTTCCACTTTTGGAGTGAAATGGGAACTCTATCTGAAGACCTAACCTGGTATCACATTCAGAGTGCTAGGAAGCATATCATTGTGTCCCACCTGAGTCTAGATACTATTTCAGCAATGTCACATTGATCATACTTTCATTTTTGATCTAGCTTTTGAGTTCCGAGGGATCACAACTCTCATGTAAGGGATGTGCCTGTTATCACTATGAACGATTACTTCATCAATATTTGCTTTGCCAAAGTTTTACTTGTCTCTTAATTTATTTACAAGCCTCTGAAAAGTGTCTGGAACTCTAAACACTTAGACCCCTGGAGTATGGTTAAAAAAAATTCAATTGGTAGTGCTAAGGCGGTTTGCCAGGACTTTGTAGAATGGTCTACTGAGGTTATATATTTTGTTCTGCTTAGCCTGTCATTTAATTTATTCTTGGCTTGCATAGATATCCAATATTTCAACAGTGTCTAGCTCCCTGTACTAAATGCAAAATCTCACAATGTTGCCAAACTTTGTGCCTCACACAATGTTTATGCAGGGGCCATGTGATGGACAGATGAATTTTACAGCCAAGTTGTCAGTCTGCCCTGTCCTACAGTTTGTTCAAGTCCCCTGTGATATGTAAACTGGCCAGAAGCTGTCCTATATTTGCACAGGATTGATTTTTGGAGAACACAGACCAGACTTGTGATCTCTCTCACAGCTCTTCTTTCTGCTCCTCCAACAGATTGTAACACTAAGCCACTGCACTTAGACTGATATTTGTCTACCATGTGTGTGGGTTGGTGCCCATCAAGCCGGTCTATCCCTCCCTTATCTGGACAGGGGAGAGAAAATATATATATAAAAAAAAACACCTGTGGGTAAGGACAGCGAAAGATCACTAAGCATTGCCATCATAACAAAACAGACTTGACTTGGGGAAATTAATTTATTGCCAATCAAATCAGTGTATAAGAAATAAAAGCAAATCTTTAAACACCTTTCCCCTAACTCTCCCTTCTTTCCAGGCACATTTCAGTCCTGATTTTCTCTTCCTCCTCCCTCTCCCCATCAGCAGTGCAGAGGGTTGAGGGATGGGGGCTGTGGTGAGTTCATCACACATTGTCTCTACTGGGAGAGGACTTGTCACGCTCTTCATCTGGTGCAGTGTGGGTCTCTTGCATGGGTGCAGTTCTTCAGGGACAAATGGCTCCACAGGGTCACAAGTCCTGCCAGCAAACCTGCTCCAGTTGGGTTCCTCTCTCTAGGGTTCCACAGATCCTGCCAGGGGTCTGATCCAGTATGAATTCTGCTCCCATGTGGACCTCCATGGTCTGCAAGGGGACAGCTACCTTACCATGGTCTGCACCATGGGCTGCAGGGCAGTCTCTGCTCCAGTGCCTGGAGCACATCCTGCCACTCCTTCTTCACTAACCTGACCTGAATGTCTTCAGAGTTCTTTCTCTCACATCCTCTCTTCTGGCTGCTGTTTTGGAGCAATTTTTGCCCCACCTCATCTTAACTATGTTATCCCTATGGCACTACATTCATTGCTGATGGGCTCAGCCTTGGCCAGCCTTGGACTCAGCAGACATGGGAGAAGTTTCTGGCAGCTTCTCACCCAAGCCGCTCCTGTAACCCACCCAATATCAAAACCTTACCATGCAAACCCAATACACAATGACAGGATGGGATGCGCAACGGGACTCTCTGCAGGAGAGCTAGTTTTTTAAACCACAGCAATCCTATTGCTACAAAGTTTTATAACATTTGTGCCACAGTTTTTGACCTTCTGGAAAATTTTTGTATCCATGATACATAGGTAATATTTCTTGGATGCCTAGCTAAAAGAAAGTTTCACAGAACAGTCTAAACGTTTTTGTGCACAAGGAAGAAAAATGCATTGTTTTCTTTCCTCATAAGATCTGAAATGATGAACAAAAGTGGATTCTGCAATTCAATAACATATTATGGTTTCAGGCAAAAGGAATCTAGTTTTACCTTGCTATTTTTTTCTTACTGTATTCCTATTTCTTCCTTACTTCTGAGAAAGAAACAGTGAGACATTTAGTGATTTCCTTACAGTATACAACACCTTTTTGGTTGTTTATGGTTTGGTTCGGTTTGGTTTGTTTTTTTCCCTTTGGTCAACTTTCTCCTCTAAAGTCTGACTGATCTTCTTTCTTTATTCCTTCAGTGTTTCAGAGAAACAATTCAGCAGGGTCTGTCCAGAAGCACAGACTTCTATGTCTTTGTATACTCAGTGACATATATTATTTTGGTCCTATTCTCATGCACACAAAAAGTACCAGCTAAATCCTCTTCCAAAACAGTGTCTCAGAACATGCCAGATCCTGTTAGCATTACCTTATTTCATGCCAGAATGCAAGAAAGGTTTCTGTAAAACTTGAGAGTCATTGATGTCATAGACAATATAATATTGCCATCAAAGCCCATTACTGCTTTTGCTCCACATACATTTATTCCTGCCAGTGCCCAAGTGAATATCAAAAAGTTTTCATGCAACTTGACACGAATTTCATTGTGGACTGTGACTGTTACATCAATGTCAATTCAGCAATGACAAATCTTTCAAAAGACACTGGAGAGTCCGATTTTTTATCTCTGCAGAGTCTTACTGACTGTGATGAGTTTGAAAAAATACAGCCTTACTCTTTCTGTTAACTTTTCAATTAACCCCTGAAATCAGGCTAAATGTGGGAGTAAAAAAGCAAAACCACCAAAATATTAGATGTGTATTTCCTTGCAGTTTTCCCTTCTCATTTGAGTGTAACTCCATCCTTTTACTAGTATTATTTTCTGAGTTTTAGTTTCTTAGTGGAGTAGATTAGAGACATCTTTGGCAGAATCTCAGCACTGGAATATATTTATCCTGACAAAACGCATGTGAGGTCAGAAAATGCCTCCTATACTCCTGGCAGATGCAGAACTGAGACAATGAGAGACTAAATGCTTTTTCACGCATAACAAGGAATGTCAGTGGCAGAGTGGGGCACTGATCCCTAGATTAACATGCTGCCAGGTGAAATGCCATTCATGGGTGGTCACTGGAGTAGATCATGAATCCTTGGTTACTTCTAAAATATATTGATGATATAAAAAATATTTCCCTCTATCATTCACACTGCAGAAAAACAGCATGGATATCCATGCTGTAAGTGCAACAAGTTTGGAAATGCACCACTAGAGAGGCAGGACATAGTCACAGCATGCCTATCAGCTTCTCTCCAGAGAGGGCACTGAGAAGGGTATTTTTACAGGTATTTTGACAGGTCAGCAAAGAACTATCTCGCCCATGGACACACACAGTATTCAAGATTTAGCCAAATTCAGTTCTTAACAAAAAAATAAGACGGAAAGGGGAAAGTATGAGTGGGTATACTGTGGAAAATAAACACACCTTTGTCATTTCTGTGTCAGTTGATATTGGTTGCTAAAATGCCCTGACAAATCCTGTCATATATTGACAAAAAGAAAAACTTTTGTTCTTCTTCAGCATCAGCTGAAAATGAGGACAATCATGGGCTCTGCATTTAGGCTGAAAATATATTTAGGATGAAGAATTTTCTTTTGCTACTTCAAATTCTGCTTTAGAAACTAAAGAAAAGGCCAGTTTAGTGGTTGAGTTTTCCTTACCATAATTATGATTTAGAACCTTTTGGATTTCTAAGCTGTCATACCATTGCCCACAGGAGCACCACTATATTTTTGGTGAGAGATTGAGAACACCTCTAGATTAGCTACCATTAGGTTTTAAAGCCTCTTGAAAGTACTGTGTAATATTAGCACTCATTAACATTATTATTTCCACCATGTCTTGCTAGACGACACCACTTACAACATTTTTTGTAGATTAAATGATATTTTTTTTCAAAATTTCTTCAATACTTTTAAGTCTGGAAGGGGAAATAGGAGTTCATACACCCTACCCTCCCACTAAAAATAAGACCCACATTTTTAAATACAAAATCTTAATTCTGTGCATTTTAAGCAGAAAAATACTATATTTGTGAAATTCAACTTTTACTCTTACCAATGGACATTCAGAACAATTATGTCATCAGTCTTTATTGGATTTATAAAAGATTATTTATATTGCAAAACCAATGCTCTTAAGGTCTTTTTGGCTTCAGTAGAAGTAAGAGTACTTAGGCTAGTCTAGCAAAGACACTTAAAAGGTCTTGTGAAAATCAAATGATGTTAGTAGTCTTAGTGCCTTTTTTTTTCTGTGGATGGGAGGGTACTCACAGGAAGAGTAACATTTCTTACATTTAAATTATTTGCATGTATCTCAGATATTATGCTTTTGTAATGTTGACTGGTTTCAAGCCATCATTAGAGAGATGTAGTCTTCTCTGATAGCTCTCCCTACAGTGACATAGTATTATGAAAATCAGTTCAATAGAACATTCAAAAGGACTGTACTCCAAAAATATCTACCAGCAAAGGCTAAGAATTTCTTTCTTAATAACAAAACCTGAAACTCTTTTTCAAAAATAATCATTTTTCAATAATTATAGTAATAACCTATATATTTAATGTTTTCCATTCAGAAGCATCTTGAAAAATATCTTCTTTTTAACTGTTCTTCATTCAAGAAGTCACAGAAATAAGTCTTTTTCTTTCCCTTATTGTTTTCCCCTAATTATCACAAGAAAAATGAGTCAAAGGAAATAGTGAAACTGTAGATGAAGTTCTAAAACACTAACAGAATATACAACCTGCTTTTCAAAAATATTTTTTCTATTTTCATTTTATTGTTTTCTAAACTGTTAAAAATAATTATGCTACCCACCACATACGATTGTAATTTACATCTTATTTGTGATGAAAATATAAGCTTTTTCTTGAATTCAGGATTTTATTCATTCTGTCTAGCTCAATAAAGAAAAAGAGCCATGAGATCAATGATGAAGGAACAATTGCTTATTCAGTCCATTCCTTTTTCCCTGTTTTTTTTTCTTTTTTTTTTTTTTTCCCTGGAGAAAGAACGCAATAACTAGTGACAGGATGAGAGGACATAGTCTTAAGCTGTTCCAGGTGTAGGTTTACACTGGATATTAGGGGGGGAATTTCTTCACAAATATGGTGATAAGTCATTGAAATGGGCTGCCCAGGCAGGTGGTGGAATCACTGTCACTGGAGGTGTTCAAGGAAAGACTGAATGCTGCACTTAGTGCCATGGTCTACTTGACACAGTGGTGTTGGGTCATGGGTTGGACTCGATTACCTCAGAGGTCTTTTCCAACCTAATTGATTCTTTGATTCTGTGAACTACTAGGGAAAAAAAAACCACAATAAAACACCTCTATTAGGAATTCTAAGACTATAGGGAATTGCTATCTTTCTTACATTATCAATTGCAGGCTCTTTTAATTACTTTACCACAACCTATGCAGTGGAATGGGCTGTTCGGCCGGTGGGTCTCTAGTTAGTGATGAGGCTTTCTGCAATATCTGCCATTCAAACCTCGGGAACAGCAGCATGCTCTCTCAATGGGAGAAAAATCCCTCCACAATACTATGGCAAGGGCTTTTTTTCACTGCTCCACAAAGACAGAAAAATCAAATCATGCCACTGCACATCTCTGTAGAAGATTTAGATTCAGGTATGATCCAGGAATGGTCATTGCCTAAATGTCAACAATCCACTTCTTGCTCTTGGGTGTTGCAGCATTTCGCAGTATGAAATCAGAGTGAGCCAGCTCTGTTTCTATTTTAAGACGTACACTGCTATCCACTAAGCCTTATTGGGTCCAAGGTAGAAGGACAAGATAAAAGCTTTACAACACGTCACATGTGGCTGATGAATGAGATTTAGCATCCAACATCCCTCTTGTGTTTGGTCTACCGCAGGTACAGCAGAGCTAACTGATCCATCATTTTCTGAGTCATAAGTGGTTGCTGGCTCATATAGTTCATGCTTGCGTGAAGGTTTCCCAGCGAGCGGTGATACTTGCTGAGCTCATGTCTCGGGAGATGCTGAAGGTAACAGTCTGAGACTGACATTTAATAATGAGCTGCAATTCACAGGTGAGGGAAGACCAGCCATTTAGGTAATCTGTCACTGAAAATGCTCTGCTTACCATTGGTGGCTGAAGTGCTCTTTTTCTGATCTCAATTTTAAAGAAAAAAGTTTATTTTCTGTTTCCAATGTAATAGATGTTTTGTCCTGCTATATTTAAGGCCCCAAACTCTCTCTTTTTCTTTGTATTGTCACTAGCAACATTGCTCCATTTTCTCATGATGACATTTAATAATAGAAGCTACAAGGAGCTTTTTTGATACAAGCTCTGCTCTGATTTATTGTACAAGAATATGTTCATAGGTAGCTGAGGGTAAGTCAATCTGTAAGCACAGCAGCTCTGGAGGTAAGCATCATGAGAAGGTCGAAATCTTTCTGATACTAACATAATCAACAACACCTCAAAAAGAGAAAATAGAAACATTTTGCACAACCTATTTTGGGAACTATCTCCTTTCCTTCCCTCTGTGCTCACACCAGGTTTATTTTTAAATCTGCAGGCACAGTAGTGCAATTTTCATCACTATGATAGTCAGTGGCTGTGGAATAGCAATTTACATCACACTGGTATTTTGTCGGAAGCAAATGCAAGTCTTCTTTATAAGGAACTTACTCAATTAGCAAGCTCATATTTAATATCCTCCCTGACAAGATTAATGTTGTATTTAAGATTTAATGCAATTTCTGTTGCAGTATAACCTATGCAAAGTTGTCTAATTTACAATCAGCCAGGATACATAAATTACAGAAATCATACAGGCACTAATTTTCAAGTGTAAACTCCATATTTACAGAGTATCTTAAGGGCTTTCTTTTACAGCAAACCTCAGAAACCTCAAGGTACATGCAAAGATTTAATAAGAGTTGTGCCTTCTCTGATGATTTTATTTCCCCTATTCTTTACAATTTCACTATAAAGCCCAATATAATAGAAACATTTTTCTGCTACAGCCTTGAGAAGAAAAATGGATTTTGACCTCCAGGGTCATCCCTATGTGATCCAGACTAATAGATGAAGGCTATTACCATGGATACTCGATCCTTGGTGATTGGGGAAAGAGAACAACAATCAACATCCAGGTTTAAAGCTAATTTTGAAGGAATGTGAAAAACCTAGGAAATCTGTTGTGAGTAAGGACTCACTACTCTTGAACAGAACTTTTTATGACAAGCAAAGGGAGGAGACAACAAGACAGCTTGCTGACCTACACACCAAACTCCCAAGCTGTAAGGAAAATGTCCTTGCGGACGTTTATTTGTAACATCACCTCCTCAGCCAGATGCTGCCCTGTTAATGAGCACCAACAGTGGCAGGTTGGTATCCAGCACATCAGCACGACCAGGTGAAAGTCAGCCAGAGGAAAGCAGTCAGTGCCAAGCCCCACTCAGGTACCATCGCTGTAACAGTGACAGAGCAAATCTGAATGAATCAGCTTGAGGTACATGCGAAACTACTCGGGAAATCAAATGCATTCTGGTTCCAGTAGAAAACAATCTGCCATGTTGCCTTCACCCACCAACCATGATGACTCTGTTATTCCAGGTTTAAGATTTCACTGTTTATACTGCATTTGTTAAAAACCAAACCAAACCAAACAAGAAAAATGAACAAACAAACAAACTAAAAGCAAAACAAAAAAAAACTAAACTAAAACCACAACAACAAATGCCCAAACAAAACAACTAGAAAACCCTCAAAACCAAAACCAGCTGTCTTATAGGAATCCATAAAACATTTGTGTGAAACAATATGTGCTTTCCATCCCCTCCCTCCATTCCCTTTGTGTTAGGACAACACATATGGGTAGGAAGTTCTATTCATTTAGCAAGATATCATGAGAAACTTCACAGTTTACAAGAGATCTGTATGATGCTGCAACCATCACTATGTAAAAAAAATGTCATGTTTTCTAACAATGCTGATCTTGTCTCACACACCAACTTTTTTTATCTGAGAAGTGTGCATTTAAGAAAGTGTGGGCAGGGGGAAGAGAGCAAAAGGCAACATTTTTAAATGAATAAATGTAAGGAGAGCAATGATGTTGAAAAAAATTACTTCAATGAAGTTTGATGTAAGAGTGTGATGCTCTGATACTGAGAAGAAAGTAGGATGATCATCTGTGAAAAATGTATGTGAAAAATGTATGAGGGTCTTACATTAAATTAGCAAACTACACCACAATGGAGAAGCAACAAAGGAGGCAGCGCTTTCAGGACACTATCCAAGTCAGTAAGGAGCATTTGAATCGAGGCCAAAAGGACACATACCTCTCTTGCCTTCAGCTTTCACCCTGCCGTCAAAGGAGGGCACCCTACGGTTCACCTTCAAGGGAAACATACAGCAGTGTTGTGCATTTTGTCTTACATTTTTTGTTCCTTTACAGTAACATTAAAAATAGTGTTTATTATAAAGAACAAAGCTGGAAGTCCTGAGTGAACATAAGATTGTCAGTCATAAATCATGGATCAAATTCTCGTTTATGCAAATGCTCAAGCAATAGAAAGTTGACACCTTGGTTTAATGTACGTTTGCAATAACTTTCATCCTCTACTTTCAATAGGGAGAAAATCCTTGGAATGAATGGTAGGAGTCCTGATCTACTTTAGCTCAGCATCCAACAATGTGGGGTTCTCGAATTGAACATGCCGTGCAAAAAAAATCACAGTTATAATAAAAAAAATTCAAATGCTCTGTGTCTCAACTTCCACATGTACACACAAAAAAGTCTAAAACAACCCTTGAAAATCAGGGAGATTGACTTGCAAAGTTAAGTTAAACTTTAAAAGTTCAAACAAATATTGATGGTTTAAATAAAGACGCTGTGGCAGTCCAAAGCAGAAATCTTCCTTAGTTGTTATTTCTTTCATGGTTACATTTTTGTGGGGTTTGGTTTTGTTTTTTGTTTTGTTTTTTTTGTGTGTTTGGTTGGTTTGGTTTTTTGGTTGTGTTTTTTTTTGTTGCTGCGGTTGTTTTGTGGGTTTTGGGGGGTTTATTTGTTTTTTTTGTTTTTTTTTTTTTAATGAAGAAATATGGAGATAAAATATTTACCATACTTTGCTGTAAATGCAAAATTTTGAGTTTTGATAATAAATGGGTAACAAGAACAAGGCACACGGGAAGAAAGTGTGTACATGCTTCTGTAGAATGAGCCAAATCACTCAATGTTCATTAAGAAAAAGCAAACACTGAACATTTGGTTATATTTTAAAGTCAAAGATTGTTTGCTGCAGTGTGCCTCTGTCTCTTCCTCTGTGTAGACCAGCCATATAGCTTTCAATCCAGAATAGAATTCTCTCCTCCCAGCTTGCCAATAATCCTTAAACCATGCCACCAATCATTTTCATTACTAATTAAATAATAAATCCTCACAGCTAAGAAACTATCAAAGATGTAACATGCACCATCGTCATGAGAACACATACCACGTCACTCACCTCCCTTCACTGTTTTTGTGTGTACTCTATAGTTAGGGTTTGCTATTTTGTGACATAGTGTCTGAAATTAATTAGAGGTTTGGCACTTTTCATGTGTTATGCAGATATATTTCCCCTGTTACTACATTCTTCACCACACATTAGGTGTTAGAATGCACAGCACATTGCAGGCAAGATGGGTGTTGTTTCTACAAAAATAAAAACTGTGAAATGGAGATTTTTTAATGATTTAGAATAAAGCATATTTTTGGATCATACAGATAATCTATGAGACTCTCTTAAAAATAAAAAAGCAACAACTTCTGCCTTCTTTTTCTACTTATGCTGTAATGATTTAAATTTCTCAAAGCATATGGTGAGAATCAGAATTATCCCTTCTCCACCTACTACTCACAATTTCTTGCCTACTGATTTCAGCACCTAATCTATGGTGCTAAAACCAATTAGTGATACATCAAAGGTTTTTGCAGTTGTAAGTTTTGGACCACTACAGAACATTAGCACATGAGCTTCTCATTATAGACATAGATATATGTGATCTTTGATCATGTGGTAAAAGATACATTCAAAATATGTTTTCTTTGGCAACCTTAGAATCTCCTAATTGAGGAAAAGAGCTAATTATATAGTTCTTTGCAAGGCTGGAATCTGCGTATTAAGGCTTGTACACAAAAAATAAGTTGTAAATGAGAAATTATAATTTCAATTTTTTTCTTTTTCTGAAAGTTTTTGCTTTCAAAAATTGTAGGTTGGTTTTCACAAATCATATGCTCTGGAGAAAGGTTTGAGGTTGCAAGGATCTTTCTGGGTTAATATTCTGAACAAAACTTCAGTCTTACAGATGATGTGCTTAATTTTTGGCACAGAGCAGCCTCACCAAAGTCAATGAAACTATGTCATGCCGACTAAAGTGAAGCATAAAGCATAAATTAGTAAATGCCATGTTCTGTTGGCTGGTTCCCCGTATGTGTCTCCTATTTGCATGAAGTATGTGGACCTAAAACAAGTGCTGAAATCGACAGTGAAGCAGCACATTGCTTTAGTGCTCAGACTACTTGACAGGCTATTCATTTTCTCCTGCCATTCCCCATCCCTCCACAAAGTTCTCTAATAGTCAGATTTAAAAATAACAAATGGAACACTGCCATTTGATATTAGATCACCAGGAACACTTATTTATAGTCCTTCTCTTCCCCAGAGAGGTATTTTTCCATCCTTTGGAACATGTGCCCAAGCCTGGCACGTATCAGCCTGTGTTACCTTTGGCATAGCATCAGAAGAGAAATAAAAGCTGCTTGGAGCTAATGGGAAGATGAGATGGACTGGGCACATTTAGTGTGAACCGTGCTCCAAAGGAGGTTGAGAGGGATGGGGAGGCTGACAGGTCTGACCTCTGTTTCTTCCCTTTTCTTGCTGGTGTGAATAAGTTGGGTTGGTCTTAGGAGAGTTAAAAAAAAGGTGAAGGGAGAGAGAAGGGGACGAGTGAGAGGAGGATGTGGAGAGAAGGAAGGAGAGAAGGGAGAGAGGCAAGGGAGGGAAGGAGGGAGAGGAGAGACAAAGAGAGTCTTTCTTCCTCCTTCCCATGAAATCCCCTAGTCTCAGATGGGGCTGCTTAGATTGGCCACGAAGATAAACATTTCAACTTCACAGTCACAGAATTACACTGGAATTTCTAGCCTAAGTAAAAGCAATATCTAATATGCAATGACTCAGAGAAAGAAATAGAAGCCCTTTGCTACAACTGCAACACTTTGGCAGAAGAATTGCAGAAACTTGTTGGAGATTTTTTCACTCTTGAGAGGAGTTTTCTAAACACATTTGCAGGGGAATACTTCCTATACTAGAATTTCTTTGGGATGAAGCATGCAAAGATTTCTAATAATGGATTCTCATTTTTTAAAATGCTTATCTCACTAATGAAGGGACAATGCCAGGGGAAAAAAAAGGATGAATTTTAAATGTACTAAAGCTTTTTCTTAACTTGTGTTCACATCGGGTTAAACCCCTTTTTCTGGTTTTGAACTATAATAATACTCTTCAAAGTAGCCTTTGGAGTAAAATCGAGTATTTCACAACTCCTTCTCCTAACTACATCTCCCACACTTACACTGATTAACAACACAGGATGCCTTCTACATCATTCAATTTATCTACTAAGGTTCTTCATGTCTCAATAATGTCCAGAAAAGATTCTCTCTGATATAATCAGGGTCACCACACTTTAAACATCACTGGTATAACCTGGTGAAGACCACAGGGGAGTCAATATTGGGATCTTTTTTTCTGGATTGTTTCTCCCTATCTATTGAAACCCCTTAAGAGGACTTCTGAAATATCTACATTAAAGCACAATTAAATAATCTAATCTTTTCCTCCATCTGTTCTCCTGAATGGCACAGAATAAATCTAATTCAAAAATTATTTCTATGGTTCAGAGGCAGACACACATTTTTATATTCATCCTCCTTTCTCAAGACACCCACAGCCTCCTAATTTCATTTTGGCTCTATGCAATAAAAATGAAATAACATACATTTTTTAAAATTCAATTCCTTTTGTTCCTAGTGTGCCTATATGACATGACAGTGAACAACAGCACATGCCAAAAAAAGAATTACATAGCACCTCTGCATTGATCTGCCGAATTTACTCAAGGCAAAGTTGTTTGCTTGGTTATGGCTGGCAAACCAGAGTGGTGTGTGCATCTGTTTTACTTATATGTAGTTAATTATATCTTAGAAAAGAGCAAGCTGGAAGGTATCCACAGAGCACCATACACTTTTAGGTATCTTATTTATACGGAGGAAGGTACTGTCTTGGAATGTTTCACAAAGTGAGCTGAGTTGGGTATGTAAACCCAACACGGCTGTAGTGAGAAGCTCTTAACTGAGGCAAAGGTCACATAATACAGCATTTTTCTTTGTCTGGGGGAACTGGAGCCCAAATCTCTTTCAACCCCAGAAGACTGCCCTAATCATTGTGCCACAAAACATTTATTTTAGTTTTCTTCAGTTGAAGAAAACTAGATGCCATTATTAGTGTGTTAGGCAACACCTTGTTGGCATCTTTACATGTCCAGTGGAGCAAAGGAGCAGAATAACTGTATGCCTAGTGTGGGCAAAGCATCTGAGGCCAAGTGATTATCCTGAGTCATGAGAGAATTTTATGTAGCAGCATAGAATCATATCAGAGCACAGCAGAGTAGTCTCCCATCCAAAGGGGACCATGACTTCTAGCTCTGTCTAACAAAGAAATGCTTCCCAATAGAGAATTTGCTAAGTGGGGCTCGTTTTTTCTCATCAGTATTGGGCAGAGGTGGAGAGGGTATGTGTGTCAGATGAGCTGGGCAGTCCAACCAAAGCCATGCCTCTTTGGTGGGTGACCCTGGGTGGTATCAAGGACTTTTCACATCTACTTTTTGATTTACAACTCCAAAAATGCAAAGAGGGAAAAAAAAGAAAAAGCCACTCCTGAGAATCTAGCCTGTTGCTGTCAGCTGGAATTTTCGAAGTCACAGTGTAAGGCAGTGACAGATCAGGATGCTCAGGTACCTCCATTTTTCCCTCAGTCACTTTCCACTGCCCAATACCAGTTCATGCTTCTGACTCACAGGATGTAACTGCTGACTGCCTGGGGAATTTTTGGGATGAGATGAACCAACACAGCAGGCAGTAGTTGCATTACCCTATTATTAAACTTATTTGTGGTAAATAGTTCAGTATAAGTGTGTTGCTCTCAGATTAATTCCTTGCCATAAAAACAAACAAACAGAAAAGGATTCTTAGAGTCCCAAAATCACTTATTTGTCTATTTTCAAACCATCTGCCTCACATATTCAGTTACTGTTTGCTTAGTCTTATAGGAGGATAAAAGAGGAGAGAAATTCAAGGACATGGACCACTTATGACCACTGTAAGGAGGCAGTGTTTAACCAGATCATAAAGTTGAGAAGCGAATAGCTTCATGGAAGTTCATTCTACAGCTATGCAAGCTTGCAAACTTGGAAAGCATCCAGAGTAGCCTTGTATGAAAATAAAGAATTGAAATAAAACTGCAACATGCATGCGCGCGCACACACACACACACACACATATATATGTAAAAGGCTATTTGTCACACCAAACATATTCCAAATATATTTTATTGATACTGGTTAAACATAAAACATTCAAATTTTGAAAATAGTGTGGTGTTATTTATTAGATCACTTTTTTCCTAACAGATTCTTAACACAGCACTTACCTACTAATAGGATATGCATATATTCCCTCACCCTGCACAAATTACCTCTTAATTTAATTGGGTTTTATATGATAACAATTCTCTTTAAGTAGATTTTATACATTATTTTTTTGGGGTCTAATGACAGAAACTGTGTAGGTAGATCTCGGATATTATATGTTTTTATTAAATTAATGAGGGAAAAAAAGAACAAAATATATTTAAAACCCCAAATCTATAATCTTGGCAGATAAAAGTAAATGATAACTCTGAACTCAATAAAAAAGAAAAACATCCTGAAATTTGGTTACAATGGAAGGAGATTTACTCTTGTGCAAAAGCAGAAAAGGAAATAAGCCAAGCTTATTATTTTGGGAAACAATGCAATCAGCCCAGTTACAAGAACAGATCTGTTAATTTTCATACAGAATATCACAATTCACTTTTTTTAAAATTACAGGAAGAGGGTTTGTTTTTTTGTGTTTTTTTTTTGTTGTTGTTGGTTTGGGGGTTTTTTGTTTGTTGGTTTGGTTTGGTTTCGTTTGTTTTTAAATCAGGTGCAGATGAGCCTATTTAAACTCAGTCATATACACAGGAAAATCTAGTAATGCCCCTTGCTTTCCTCAGCTAGGAAGACTGACCTGGCAGTTGGAGATTCCATCTGGAATTCCTGCTGGGGTTTAATCTCCTCAGCCTCTTCTGCCCTCTGCCACACTCTGGCTCAGCTGGTACCACAGGGCAGAGCTGGGCTTGGTCTCACATAGAAAGTGTGTCCATGGGGGCACCAAAGGGAGAGCACAGCCCACTGCAGCCCCCTCAGTGGGAACGGAACTCACTTCTCCTTATTTTCCTCACCCCCCAGATTACACACCACTGCCATTCCCCTCTGTCAGAGTTATTTCTGATTTTCCCTGGTGTAAGAGAGCCAGCAGCCCCTATGTCTGCTGTGGCAAGGACGGTTTATTGTGATGGACATTTTGACCCTTTCTCTCTCAGCAATACTTCTCAGAATTTTCCAGGGTACCTTTAAAATGGCATGCAGCTGGGCTTTCCACCAGCATATAGCAGCTTTACTCAATAAAGCTGAACAAACTACTTAGAGTCCAGGGAAAACAAAACAAATACTACCACTCCCCACATCAAGAAACCAACCAACCAACCAACCAAACACAAAAAAAAAACCCCAAAACTGAAAGCAGAAGACAAAAAAAAAAAACAAAACAAGCAACAAAAATTTTGTAAAGCATTAGCATCTTCCCCTGATCCCAAATTTGCTGTTATTTAAAATTCTGCAATGAGTGATTTCTGTAAACATACCAACCTGTAGCTTGCTCAGGAGAGAGTTATTCTTTTTATTATTATTATTATTATTCAGAATTTGTTAACCATGTGGTGGGGCTGATTCTCTGAATAACATGGTTGTCCTTCTGCTCAAGACTCCCTGATTTGCCTCCCTGGGCATTTCAGACAGTCACAGAAGAGTGTTGGCACTATGTTTATGTAAATAGATGTTCACATATTTTTTGTACCATTCTTTCAATGGATATGTTCAGAGAAAAAGTCACACGTTTAAATGATTACAAACAGGTACTAGGGGAAGGTTACAAGTGTTGTTAATCAGGGAAAAAAAATATGCAGTGGAAAAATGTTGAAATGTATTGATTTACCAAAATCTACAAAATTCCTCAAGAAATCAGGGATGGTTGGGAGAACTTGAATGGCACACTTCAGGTTAAAAATCATATTTTTTCCCTTTTCCTTTCCCAGCCCACCAAGGAGGGCATTTAGAGGCTGTAGGGCTTGTGAAAGTCATTGCCCAGTGAGGACCAGTCGCCTCTGTAACAGCAATCTCCACCCTTGACAGCTGTGTGGCACCTTGGAGGGGAAAAGCCCTGCGGCTGCACTCAGCTTGTTTTGGTCAGAGATGCTGAACCTGGAGAAAGGGGGCAGAGGATGCATTGCAGCTGCCAGATGAGGACACACCAAGGGTTGAAGGACATGGTTCCTCTGGGAATCATTTCTCTCCTCATCTGTAGCTGCAAGCAGTGTGCAATCTAGCACAAAGTTAGTTCCTTTGTTTGCCTGCTTCTCCCAAGCTCCTGCAGTGCTTAAGCAGCTGCTCTGATGACTTGGAGATGAGTCCAGGGACCAGGTTCTGCTTGCTTGCACCACTAGAGAGAGGGCTTGGACTTGCGCCTGGAAAGTAGGGAAGAGCTGCAAAATTTCACTTCAGTGTTTCACCTACACATATACCAAAAAATAGTGAGATTTAGGAGGCACGACTGGGTTTTCTTCTCTTCATTAAAAGTTTTCCTGGGTATTTTGCTCTGTACTGTTCTTTGGAATACCGAGCATAGAAGATGCACACCCTAACTCTGGGGAGAGGTCTCTGCATCTTTGCAGAGACATGTCAGACAAGACCAATACCACAGATGTCTTACACCTGTGATCATCAGTGGGATTTGGTCATTTTAGAAGTGGAGATTATATGGGTTTATCATTCCCGCTATTTATCATACGCTTAAGAAATCTTGCTTAAATTGACTCACTACTGGAGAAAGAAAAAATCTGATGTAAAGACAAAACAGAACCATAAACTAATTGTAGCATTGCATGTGCACAGAACCACAAAGACCCTGAGTTCATCCTCCTCAATTAAATTTGGTGTTAATATTTTCAAACAGGTGTGACAATAGTTGTACCTATCCTCCACGCTAACCATCTAAGCAAGGGCTTCAATCCCTTTGGTTTTGAACCACAAGGTTTCTTTTCCTGAAGTATCTCCAGAATATTATGTATTAATATCCAGAATAGTAGTGACATTATCCACACAGATAAAAAATTACAAAAAAAATTAAATCTCTTAATACATATGCTAAGTGATTATTTTCTTCACAGAGCAGTTAAGGACCTTAACTAATGCTGTTTACAGTGTCATTCCAATTGACAAAAAAACCCTATAAGGATGAATTCCAATAAAGGATGAAAGTGCCAAAAGCAACACTGGGCAGTTAAATGCTTAAATCAAAAACCAAAACAAGCTGTAATCCACTTGTGAATCCCTTTTTGACCACAGCTTCTACCCAGTATTAACTGCTGTGTCCTTCTTCACACAGACTCCTCCAGTCCCTGCAGCTACAATTTTATTCTCTTTTATCCCAAGCTGTTCAGCCATTACACTGTCTGCTCAAGTACTGGCAGCCTCTGCCTTCTCCCTTCATCTTCTTTGTCTATCACATTAATATGCCATGATGACTTCTTCCACTGCATTAAATTGCAGCTTCTGAGTCTCTCTAGTTTTAGACACAACTGCTCAGCTTACCTGACTCCTTGCACCAAAGTCACAGTGCTCAGACTCCCATCAAACCTTTCAATTTTTAGGTCTTTGCTGTGTTGTGAAAATTCCCATATCCACAGGCCTTGTGTCCATCCCTTTTCTCTCCAAGTCCTCAAAAAAGCTAGTTACAGACTTTCCCCACCTGACTCTCCCAAGCCTAGAATTGCGTTTCATTCCTGATTTTCTACCTTGTCCTGCAGTCGTGGGCATCTGTCTAAATTTTAGGTACCAGTGTAAGAGCCCAGGACTGTGCAGAAATAAACCCCTCACGTCTCAGTCCTGGACCTAGTTCTTATGAGATGAGGGCTGCAAGTGAAAAATTACTTGCAAATTTTTTAAACTTTATTAAATAAGAACAGATTTTAATAGAATAGGGAAAGTGTACAAGACTAACGGTTTCTTGCAACGGTGGCACATAAGGTCTACTGCTTCTTAAAAGAAAATACACAAGATTTTAATGAGGAAAAATGATCTTCTTTTTTTGCCTTCTTTTTGGAAAGGCTAATCTATCTGGCCTATTATTTCTAATTAGACAAGCCAAGTTACTAAGAAACAATCCAGTCAGTTTCTTCAGAAATTCAGACATGAAAGGACATATATGTGTACCTGGACAATAGTCTGTTCAGAGACAAGTATTTTTTGTACATTATTTCTGGTGTTCAAACCCTGGTTTGCCATCTCCCTTTCTGTCCTTATTTGTCCACTACATTAATTTTGCTTTGCTGTTTTCTTTCCCTCATCATCACACAGGTTCTTTTATGACACCGGTGAGAGCCTACCAGCCCCGTCAGGCATTCTCCCTTTCCCCTTTCAAGCTTTTTTTTTTCTTCTTTTCCCCTCCCATTCAGTGAAGGCTTCTATGGCTCCTGTGTTTGCATCTCCCTTTCGCTTCCCCCAAGGATACAAGCAATCATGATTTTTCCAAGGCACATTAGGACTGTAGCAGTCCAGCAGAGCCAGGATGTTGGATTTTAAGCTCTTGAGGACAAGGACTGTACTTGTGTTTCTCAGATATATTGAAATTACTTTGCCACCTACATAACGCTCAATAAAATGAGCAGTGGTGTCAACACACCTTCCTATTGCATCCTTTTCTGTAAGCTATCACTGCCTATATTACATTGCTAACTTAGAGTTTACAGCATCATTTCTGTCTTTATTGGATTGAGACTCATGACTTTTTCAGCACCATTCATATAAATGATGTTATAAAATCAGAATAAAACCTCTTCAGTTTCACGAAGAGAGATATAGAGTGCAAAGCACTTTTATTGCAGTTGTATTGATTTCAATTATTCCTGTAACAAGACTGTTACCTGCCATATAACATAGCCAAAATGAGAATTTTGAGTTCATCTGCAACCTTTTGGCTTTCCTTTGTTTGTAACAAAACTATTTAGGTAAGTTTGCCAAATTTTAACACATATAGGTGACGGCCTAATATAGAACATGCAGATGAGATGAGGTCTCAGAATAAATTCCATATTATTAAGCATTGTCAGTATTCTTAAACTAAAGCTACATATATCATGTATAGAAACACATACAGAAAATGATGCTTGTGGAAGTGAGAGACAAGTAGTGGTCAAATCCAACTTTTCCATTTTGGATAGTAGAGCTATAGGCTCTACCTTTTCTTATTTACAGATTGAAAAGAAGACTCCCTGGAAAATGTTTGTGTCTAAGGGCATTTTATTTTGATATTGATTTTTATGAACATCCCTCCTCTCTTAGTTCTTTGTAATCCACTGATTTGATGTATGTCTTAATTTTCCCCATAATTCTTAAATATGAGGGTTAACAAAGAAAAATGTGCTTCTCTGCCAGAGAAAAATTGCTTGTCTTCTGAATTTCCTTCAGGTTATGAAATCTCTCCAAAGAAAATGGTATATACTTTTATATTTTGTCACAGGCAGGACCCTGTACACTCTTGTAAAATTGAGGATTTTAACAAGTTTTCTCCTTGAGGAAGGTTATCATGCTCTAAAAAAAATTAAATTAAAAAATAGAATTTCCAATGTGCCTGAAACCGTATCATAGACAACTGGAGACTTCCGATTTTTAGACCCACGGATGATTAACTAGATGTCAGACTTTACCAATATCACTAATGGTAGGTTTAGCAAGACATATACAATTCATGTGCTTATTCCACTACAAGCTTCCCACACTTGATAACTGATGAAATGCCCCTATGCCTGTTGCCAAAACTTCTATCTTTCTACTTTCTCCAGCAGCTCATGAGAAGTAAACATTATTGATACAGATTCCTAAATACAATGAAGGATAAATTGAATGTAATATCAATATTTCAAACATAGAAAATTTCATGCTATGTTATTATTTGCAACCTTTAAATAGTAGAAAACCTCCATTTTCATTTACTCACAGCTGACTGAAAATGCAGGAGAATACAGGTTTAAACCTTTATCAAATATTTATCAAATAAAAGGTCTTCATTAGGTTGTTGCTAGCATCAAAAGGCAAAAAGAAATAGTCAGAGATTGAGAACAGGAGACAGAATTAGCGAACTTGAGTAATGTTTTTGACACTGTTCCCCCTAAGATCTTCACAGAGAAGCTCTAGGCTAGACAGTGAGATGGACCAACAAACAGAGAACAGCTGAGCCCAGAGAGTGGCAATCAATGGCACAAAGTCTAGTAGGAGGCCAGTGGCTAGCAGTGTACCTCTGGGATCCAGTCTCATTCAACATGCTCATTAGTGATCTGGATGATGGGGCAGAAACGTCCCTCAGGACGTTTTCTAAAACAAACTGGGAGGAGTTGCTGATGCATCTGTGTCCTGGTCCAGAGGGATCTCAACGAGATAGAGAAATGTCCTGGCAGAAACCTCACAAAGCTCAACAAGGGGAAATGCAAAGTCCTGCACCTGAGAGAAACAGCCCCAGCTCATTCTGAGGATCACCTGTCTGGAAAGTAGCTTGGCAGACAAGGACCTGGGAGTTCTGGTGGACACCAAATTGAACATGACACAACAATGTGCAAAGAAGGCTACACAGGTCAAGGAAAGTGATTCTTCCCCTCTGTTCAGCACTGGTGAGGCCGTTCTTGGAGTACTGGATCCAGTTCAGGGCTTCCCAGTACAAGAGAGACATGGACATCCTGGAGAGTGTTCAGCAAAAGACCATGAAGATTATGAAAGGATTGGATCATTTGTCCTGTGAGGAAAAGGCTGAGAGAGCTGGCACTGCTCAGCCTGGAGAAGAGAAGGCTCAGGGAGAACTTATAGGAACACCTGAACGGAGGGTTCAGAGAAGATGGAGCCAGGCTCTTTCTAGCAGCACCCAGTGACAGAACAAAAGGCACTAACTGAAACACCTCAGGTTCCCTATAAACATCAGGAAACATTTATTTTTTTACTGTGAGAGTGACCAAGCACTGGCACAAGCTGCCCAGGAAGGTTGTGGATTCTTCCTCCTTAGAGATATTCAAAAGCCATCTGTACACAGTGCTAAACAACTTGCTTTAGGTGGCCCTGCTTGAGGAGGGATTTGGACCAGGTGACCCCCAGAGAACCCTTTCAACCTCAGCCATCCTACGATCTGTGATTCTCTGGAAATTTCAAATTAACCTCCAAAAGTTGGTTTGCTACAATGATAAGGACATAAAACAGAGGATTTAAATACCTGCCACTGGTGCCACCTCTACCTGTGTCTTAGTAAGTAGCAGGGTTATTAATGTCTTAATCTGAACTGTTTTTCTTTCTCTTCTGCTATTACATTGTTTTTTGAATCCTCAGACAATTACTGTAAATCAGTATATTCTTCTCCTTCACTCCTTTAATCTCTATGATTTATAAAGACTCTCTAGACAATGTATTTTCCTGGCCCAAGGGGAGAAAATACTGGTTTCTACTTTTTCTTACCCCAAATTTACAGAGTTTAGAGAAGTAACTGGAACCAGTTAAAGTTGCACTTGGAGAACCGAATATTTCTGACAAGGTTTCTAAGAAGCCAAACCAAAGATTAAAAAAATACTTCGACATATTGAGAGTGAAACCATCTGCCAGGCCATGTAGGAAAATGAAAATATTCCCATTCTTAATAATCCAAGTAGAAAATCCACTGAGGAAAACTTACATTCCTTTTCATTTTGCCTTTCTATAAGTTTTCATAATTTCTGGATGAGGCAACAGCTGTCATGATAGTCATCAGGAGACAAAGCTTTAACACAAGATATTGGAAATTCTAGAATAGGACTGTACAACCTAAGCAGATAGGCCACAATAAATCCTTTAAGCTGTGCTGGGACAGGCAAGCACACACAGGCAGCAGTGCTTAAGGCTTACTGTAGTTCTGAAATTGTACTTCAGATCTTACAGGCTTATCAAGAAGTGCCCAACAATTCATCCTCTCACTTTCAAATGGATATTTATCCTGCAGCTACTATGGATCCATGAGAGTACTTAGGCATAGAATTGTTTGCGTAACACAGAAGAAAAGAAATATTCACAACTGGAAATTTTTAAATGCATTTTTTTCACTTAAAATTTGCTAATTGTTCAAAAAAAATTAAAAATACTGTGTAGTAATTGTTTATTCATCCTATGACCTTACATTAGAAAATTTTAGATAGGTGTTTGTCATTACAAATTTTAGACTACCGAGTTTTACAAACATATTCTATTCTGAAATTTTAGACTACTGGCTTTTACGAGCCTATATGCACATAAGGCTATGGAAATCATCTGTTCAAACAGGGACTTTCGCAGTGTTTAGAAAATTTGCTTAGCCCATCTTTAAAATTCTTCAGTAAGAGACAACTTCCTGAGAACAAACAAATGCTTGTGTCAGTTTGAGTTTATAAATATGCTGAAAGTCTACAGTAATAATTATTATTGACTTATGCATATTCCAGTGTCAGGAGCAGTATCTGTGTGTTGGGAGAGCAATTGGCACTTCTGGTGAGACCCTGCAGATGCTCAGGTTGCCACTTTGAACTAGCAGAGACTCTGGTCCTCAAACACCGTATTGGTTGGCAGGTGGCTGAGCTGTGTTCAGCAAGAAACACACATAAACAAAGGAGGAAAGATCTTGACAAGAGACCAAACAGTGAAGTAAGCTGGCAGAAGAAGTACAAAGAGAGACAAGGAAGGAAAGAAACAGCACCTGAAAGACTGAGAAAAACTAAAACTCGTCTTTCCTAAGGGCCATTCAAGGAGTTCCAGTGGCACTTAAAACATTTGACAGGACATTGCAATGTGCACATTCCCCTGCAAATGTCTCTTTCTGGTACAGATTCCATGTGGAATGGCTCATGCGGGATCAAAACCCTTTCTGCTACAGGGAAGGAGCAGGGCAGAAGATGTACAGCACAGACATAAGAGCCAACTCTGTTTCCCCCTGCATCATTCAATATATAAGAGGATTGTGTTATCAATCACTGTTTCCAAAAGATCCTTTCCACCATCAAAAAATAACTGGCTTCCTTTTGTCAACCCAGGAACTCCATTGTGAGCAGATACGAGACAGAAATTCCAGTTTTCTAGTTCTCCAGCAATGCAGATCTGCCAAACTAGGTAACAGAATAATAATATTCTACTCCTCCCATTATTCTGCTTAGCCAGGTGCTGTCCTATGGTTGATGGTTGGAGCTAGGCCTGCAAACAGACTCACTGCTGGATTATTGGAAACATTTGTATGCAAATTTAGAGAGCCACATTCCTAGCTTTGGCTTATGCTTCCAGCAACACAGTGCTTGCTTCTAAGATGAGGTTTGGACATTTTGGGGAAATCGGAAAAAATCAAAGGAGGTGCTTTAGTAGTCCTGACAATGTTCTGCTTTATACTTTGCATTAATTACTCACAGTTTCAGAACACTCAGACTTACCAGCTTGGAGGTTGCTCTGCCTTTTCTCAGTGCATGAAGAATCTTAATTCCTCCATGAGTTGTCCAGGATAGAACATTTAACAACCTTACACTCTTCCTTATCATAAATTGCAATGGTTGTGGAAGAAGTCCCTGCAGAGTGTCTTGAGGGGTAGCTGATTCATGACTGAAAACTACTTTGAAGTTTTACTGCTGTATTTTATTTTTCAAGGAGTAAACAGGGCAACTTCAGGAGGAATAACACTTTTGAAAAATAGTGCAGTAACAACAGCCAAATGTGTGTGATGTGCAAGTAAAACAAAATAAGAAATTTAAAAATTGGGTTGTAATAATTGGGTAAATCTTGTCATGGGGCTTCTAGAAACCTATTGCTATCTGCTGTCTGATTTGTTTTCTGAGTGTTGTTAATGGCTCATGCTTTGGGAAACTGGATTTGTCACTCACGGTTGGGCTGTGTGATGCACACACTATGATGTGCTGTGTCCTGCATTCTGAATGGGAACATACTTTCTTTTCAACTCACTAAAAGGCATTTTTTAAAAAATACTTTGGAAAAAATAATTCAGAATGTGATGTTTGTTTTTATAATTTAATGGTGGACTTCTTACCTTTCAAAGTCTGCATTGTTTTGTGTCAAGAAATCAGCCTCTTAAATACTTGCAACATTACATGAAGCAATTCATTTAGACTTGCATTTCCACTTGCAGTCTTGGACAACTGTCAAAAACAGGAGAGGAAGCCTTTTCCAAGAAGAAAGCCATAATGAACAATCAGACATTGCTCCATCTGAGGGTAACTTGGAAACTGAGAGATGGGGACTTTACAGGACAATGAATATAATCCTATACAGGCACTGAACATTCTTAACACTGATATTGGAAAAGACTTGTCCAGATAAATTTATCCATTCATTTCACATGACAAAAGCAGAAATACAAAGGTACAGTTACAACTAACCCAGAAAATAATCCAGCTGACAAATACTGTGAGTTTCACATAAGAAAGCACAAAAAGCCATTACAACTCAAACAATAGAAGGTGCTGAATATCACAGGCTCATTGCTTTTTTAGTCCATTTTTTCTGTGTTGCTGGATAGAAGAAACCAGTGAAGTAGAGAAACAAAGAGTGGCAAAAGAACATAAAAAATATCAAAGGTGTGAAGTGATAAAAGGTGTGAAAGACTGAAGGTGTGAAACAGAAAAAGGAAAGATCTCCCAAAAGAGGAAAAAACACTCACCCATCAAGCATTGATTGGGACTCACTATTACATTAAAGGCCATATGCAAGGTACCAGATTTAGTAGAAGAGAGCATGGGAGGAAGTAGAGATGGACTAAGATAATTAGAGAATAATTAATCGGTTGAAAATTAGGTTTCTTTTCCCCTTAAATTATTCAAAATTTATGATCAAATCCATTCAATGTCTGGGATATAATTTGAAAGGGGACTGTGCTGTTGGGGCATTACCCCTCTTTGCCTTAAGCAAAAGAATTCCTGCCTTAAGCCCGGATCAGGGCACACACTCAGGTCAGGGTGAGGCACCTTCTGATACCCTTCTCCTGAAACACTTAAATGCACATGTCCTTGAATCAGGAATATTGTACCTACCTACGTACCTACCTACCAACCAAGTTACAAGACTTTTGAGGGGAAGACACTCTCAGTTATTCCTAATAAAGTTCAATATAAAACAATTCAGCTATTATTAGGCTGAACAGGTGCTAGGACAATTGCACAGCCTGGGGATACCTGGTTTCTACTCCCACCTCCGGTGAACATCGGTTAAGTCTACAGCAGAAACCAATGGTCCTCAGTTTCAGGAACCAGCGTCTAGAGACACCCTGCATACCACAGAGCCTGTTCCCTGTGCACTTACATTTACCTTAGGAGCCTGGCTGATGCATGCTGCACTCTCCTGGCACATCTGCCAGTGTTTTCCTCTAGGGGAACGCAAGGTACTCCAGGCAGTGTCCTACCAGATGTCTGTCCAACAAAGCAAAGGAAAGCAATGGACGTGTGTGATGTTGATAGACTAGAAATGTTCCTGGGCCCCTCAGCTTAGCAATAAAATTTTGAAACAACTTTTTAGCTGGGCATATGGCTCAAAATTTCTTCAAAAACAAGAAGCAGATAAAACCAATACCCTCCACACATTAAGTTCATTAATCGTTATTGGACAGCACTGATTTCATTCTTGAAGACATCTAAGTGTTTACCTGTTTGAGGTCATGTTACTATTACTGTTTTGATGTTTAATATGCACCAGAATATAAAAATTTCACTTAACATCAAGAGGCATATTACACATCAAGCAAAATGACATTTTTTCAGGTATTCATGTGGCTGTAATTACATTGTCATCAAACTGCTTCACTTCACATTTTGCACAGAAAAATTAATTATTCTTACAGCTTAATTAGCAAGAAATATGTCAAGGTAAACTGCTTTAATCATTGCAAATTATTGTATTCATTCTTATCAGGGTTTTATTTATCTGCAGCATTAAAAGAGAATATTAGCTCTGTAACACTTCCATAAGCAGACTGACAAGGCTGTATCTGTGTAAGTGTGTTTCAAGCTCACTCAGAGCTTGTTTTCATTTGCAGATAAGTTTACAGTGCTTAAAAAGCCTTAACTGAATTTTTTCCAGTGTAGGCATCTATTTCAAAATAATTTTTCAGACACACATAATTGTATACACACCCAGCTACAGTTACAATTGAATATTTTGGTTATTTCAGGAAAAAAAAAACAACAAACCAAACCAAAACAAAACAAAAAAAAACCAGTGGGATGTTACAGGAAAATAAAGAATGTTTGTAACTTTCCCTCCAAAAGGATACAGCTTTACACCTTGGATTTTGTACCTAATACATAACAAGGGAGTATCTTCCATGATAGACATATTGCTTTTAACTTCTGCAAAAATCCTAGCTGAATATGCTCTTTATTTTTTAGAAAAACCCTGTTTCACACATGTACCAGCGAAACATCCTAAATTATTGCTGATGAAAAATCCACAAAAACATCCTCTTCTGGGCTAAGTAGGACATTTCCCAGCTCTGGACTGCGTTGGGGTATATTAGGTCTGGGGTAGGTACAGGGAATCAGTACGCTTCTGCAAAGGTCTGTGTGCTGCTGTCACATTGTTCCTGCCTGATCACATTCTGTTTCTTCCCTGTCCCAGCTGCTGAACAACATGGGATTATCGGGGGCTGTGAAGTGAAGGCAAGTGCTGGCTGCAGGACCCTGCCTTTATGTATGCAAAAACAGGGAGGTAAGGAAAGAAGCAAGCATAGGAGACAGCTCATGGAGAGAGGAAAGTTTTTTCGTATCAATTGCATCCTGCCCTTAAGAACCTGGCCCTTGCATTGCCTCAGATATGATACCAAGGAAAGGTGTTTAAATTTAAGCAGCTCATTATCTGAAGGAACTGACTTAAAGTCCTGGTGCCTGATGTTCTGAAGTGCACAGACAGATGTGTCAGCTTTAAATGTCTAAAGTGAGAGTTTAGGTTGTTATCCTCTGGAAAGTTTGAAATTACAAGTCCAACTGAAGTAGATAGGTTTTATATTCATTGCCTTGGCTCCTAGGCAATAAAAGTGAGATAATACCTCGCAGGAATTGTGAAAATGAGCAAATTAATTATTAATACATTACCAGATACATGGATTAATTCCTTGAGCAACACAGTGACAAATTCCATTGAGAAGCATGTAAGAAAAGGAGCAATTCTGTCTGTAGTGCACAAATAGTATTTGGTACATTAGATGTGAGAAGAAAGAAGGTTGAATTCTGGGAGAAAATAGGGGGTTTTTCAATACATAGCTCTGATCTGAGCAGCACTGTTGCCAATCACTCAACAAAGCAGGGCATCTATGGAAAGATTTAAATGTGCTTCTGTCTTCTGAGTGCAGGGATAAATGAAGATCAGGTAGATGGATTTAATTTCAACATTTCCTAACTTATAGGTGTTTGTTTTTTGAAATGTGAGCAGTATCCTTAGCTCATTTTGAGTGTCCCCTCCAAAAGAAGTTAAATCCCATATTAAGGATCAAAAAATTCTCCTCTCAGCAATACTGTGGGTCTTGAGGTAAGATCTAAATATTTCTTAAATTTTTTGATGGTATCAAACTTGTATTACTTCACTATGTGTAGGATAGTCCAATAGTTGTGGTGCTTCCTAGATACTTTCAACAGTCAACGTTATTGAAATGTTATGGAAAATGGGCATCTCAGGAGCCTAAGCATAATTAGAATTATTGATAACCTAATTAGAAAGTTGGATAAAAATCACCACAGTGCAATGGATTAATTTCAGAGAAATAGCAGGGTAATACTCAGAAATAGTCTTGATTTTAACTACATGAATTACCATTTTCTCAGGAATACAAAGAGGAGTATGCAAAATGCTGTTTAAATCTCCAATTACTGTTCTTCATTCTACTCAGATTATCATTTAATTTTAAAGCACTTTAAAATCTTGTGAGATTTACAGTTACATCTCTTTGAAAAAATGGAATAAAATTCTCAAAATTGCTGACAGTATTCCCTTACTTCCCTTTTGTGTTCAACTGAAATAAAATGGTATCCAGGGGGTTTTTATAAGCTTTTTTTGCTTTCTCATTTTTATCACCTTGTAAGTTTTCAAAACTTTTTTCAGTGGGGAAAAAAACAAGTCAGAGGCAGAAATAAAGCCTTGCATTATTTCCTTAATTTACAGGATTGTTTGTTTTTTTTATTCCAGAACTCAAAGTTTTTTCAAGAGTTGCAGAGTAGCAAATGGAAACATGAAAGCTTTTCCTCTGTAAAAATTCTTACCAATGGATTTAATTTATTGACAAAGGAAAAGCATTATTAATATTCATGGGGTTTAAGCCTTTAAAATTTTTTAAAAATATATCTTTTCTCAAAACTATTTATTCCATCGTTTAAAAAAATTGAACTAAATAGGTGGGGTTATTTGACTGATTGTTGCTCAGAATGAAATATTTTTATCAGTTCCATATCCACTCTCAAGAACATTTTCTTTCCACTGTATTTCTTGAATTCTGACTTTAGCAAGTACAATTATGAGTAAAAATTCATAATGACATAGAAACAAATGCATTCAGTTTGGAGTATAAGGAAGTTTTTGATTGCCAGTGATTTGGCTAAAGGCTGGTCACTGAGTTTCATGAATTTCCTCTCTAATCTATTGTGCTAGCATTTGCAATAATATATTTAATTTTAAAAATATAATGGAAGATTAAATTAAAAAAGCAGACAAATGGAGATGAGGTAAGAGTAGTTGTGTTACGCATCCTACAGGGGAGCACAGGCCAACTCATGTGAATCATCTTGAGAAGAATGCATGTCGCTCCCTGGAAAGTCCCAGGAGTTCAGATCCTGCACACTGGTACCAAATTCTTCCTCTTTAACATAAAGCTTACAGATTTTGTCTATAACAAAGGCAAAGTGATTGGGATGGAAAGAATAAGTACTAAGTGTGCTTAAATTCCACTATTATACTTGCTGGCTGTCCTCTATGTACTTCACTCTTGGCAGAAACAGATGTCTGATGAAGAAAAGGGGACTGAGTAGCAACAAAACACTTACCTTCAGCAAGTAGGGGGATAAATAAAAGAACTCTTCTCCTGGTAAGATATTCTTTATGCTTAGAATATTTTCTAGGGAAAAAAAGCCACATCTGTCTAGCAACAATAAGTATCTTATAGATATTTCTCTCCTTGAAAAATATTTGCATAAAAGCCCAAATGCTATTCAATTACTGACCCACCTGAGGAAGAAACTAAATTCTTGGTGTACTAAAGAATGTGTTTGATAGGGAGAAAAAGTATTTATTGTATATGTTTCTTAGATGTAAGAACAAAAACTATTATGCTGTAAAGACAATTTGTGTGTTTACAGTCACATAGAGTCGTCTTCAGATGCAGAAAAAAACATGCTAACATGTAAATGGGTGTTTCCATATCTGATGTAGATTTTTGCTTCATTTTCCGTTGAGTCAGCCAGGAACATCGAATGCACCAAAGCGTAGACTATAATTAAGTAAATAATCCTAATAATCCTACAGCGTAAAAGCAAAAAAAAAAAAAAAGTCTCAAATGCTCAACTGTCTTACAGTTCAATCATTACACAGGCATTTGGTATGACACTGGCTTTAAAAATTTTTGTGGAAATCTATAAATGCACTCCCAATCCCTGTGGGTCTGGATCGGGCTTAATGCATGTAACTACAGCAGGAAACACTGAGCCCTAGGTAATTCCAGTTGTGCAAAGCATGTTGAAACTAAACTTTGGGCCCACTTCTGTGTTTAATGGCCACTAGATGTCCTAAAATAGCATAGAGTTCAATGAGGTCATAAAGAGGAAACATTTGAAATTTAAAAATATAAATAGTTTCAAAATATCCATTGTTCCTTTCTTTTTTTTTCCAAAGCAGTTGTATATTTTATGAGTACTTGAGTTCCTTCCTTCCTTCCTTCCTTCCGTCCTTCCTTCCTTCCTTCCTTCCTTCCTTCCTTCCTTCCTTCCTTCCTTCCT
>JAWWMO010000083.1:102768265-102779929 GCA_035047845.1 Dendrocincla fuliginosa
TCCTTAGTTCCTTCGTTCTTTAGTTCCTTCCTTTCTTCCTTCCTTCCTTCCTTCCTTCCTTCCTTCCTTCCTTCCTCCCTCCCTCCCTCCCTCCCTCCCTCCCCTCCCTCCCCTCCCTCCCCTCCCTCCGTCCCTTCCCTTCCTCACTTCCCTTCCTTCCTTCCTTCCCTTCCTTCCCTTCCTTCCCTCCCTTAACATATCTGTACTCTCGCCTTTTAGGAGGATACTTCTGTAAGCACCACATATTCTTCATAAATAATTATAAAGACTTTTTAAAATACTTCATCAACTATGTATGTATTTTTTAATGTCCATCATAGACAAAATGCTAATTGTTTGACAGCAAGTGATCATCAAAAAACCTGTCCTTTGAAGAGTTGCAAAGTTTTTCTGGCATAATGCTAAAAGGATTAAAAATAAAGAGTGTGCACCAAGTCCTGGGAGACATTACATTGCTGTACAAATCAATGAGCAGAGAAGAAACTTGGTAGTTTTTATTCACAAGCTGGTAACTTGCATACTTACAGGGAGGTACAGAAACATCTTAGTCATGCTACTTTCTAAAAATGGATGTTGTTTGGAGTGTCAAGGTAAAATGAAGATGAGTCGTCTCCTACTTCATGCTGAAACCCCAAGTGATGCAGCAGTCTATCACATACAACCACTAGTATGCCTGGAGGATGAGTCTCAAGTTTTCCTGCTTACCATAAAGAAAGACTATACAATGCAGTTACCACACCGGTGGGTCCTCATGCATCATACAGGTGCCATTACTGCTGGCAGCCCCAGTGCCTTTAGGATAGTCAAACCATTTTGAAGAAAAATGAACTTGCAGTCTTTGGAAATATATGTGGCAGCAAGGAAATATAATGTCCAGGAGACAGGAGCACTCAGAATTTTATGGAGCCTCAGCTGTTTTAAGTGACCAGTTCCAGTTTGTTAGAAATCTCTTCCATCTGGACAAGTGCTTTCTAATGGAAAACACATCTAAAAAATATGAAATACTGAAGTGCTTTTTTGAGTAACCAGTTCTACAACCTTTTCTTCTACTTGCCTGCACAAGATAGCTCTGCTAATAGTTTAACATGACAAAAAATACACTCAGGCAATTCAAACCTTGCAGGTTGGCTTGTTGTAGATGCTGGGTTTTCCCACATTATTTTTCCCGTCATATTAACTGCTTGATGGTTCCAACAGTAGGAGTCAAATCCTACTTCACTTAGAGTCACAACAAAATAAAACCTCTTCCACGTACTGCTGTATTCTAACACTAAGGAATGAAAAAGCAAAATTTTTACCATGAATGGAGAGGGAAAGTCAGATGTTCACCAAAACTCTCATACACTTCCTCAGTGCTATGGGTTTCTTTTGGATAGCACTCAGATATTATTGTGACAAGTCCTCAAATGACAAATGTTTTAGAGTAATCATACTTCTAAAAATGCACTAGTGTTGCTTTTCCCATGATGTCCACGTGGTGTATGTAATTTTTCACAATTATATCTATTTTACAACATTGGTAACTAAAATGTTTTGATTCAATAACTTCTCATACAAAAGCTGCACTATTTTCTGTGCTATGTCTCTGGAAGAGGGATCTACTGGAGAGGCAGTATATCAATCGCACTTCTACAGGGAATTAATTTTGGCTGCTTCCTGCAGGTTCAAAAAACTGTATACTGCTGCTCTGCATTTACTTTTATTAAACCAGGACCAAATCCTATCATAAAGATAGTCTTTCTATAATTATAATTTTTCATGTTTGGGGTAAAATTCTCAGAAGAAATAACAAGTTCCCAAACTATTTTGCTCTTGCTAAAATTAGATTTGGGTGTGAATTTAGATTAGAATTAGATTTAGATGCTCAGGTGAAATGAATTTTATTCAAATGCAAATTCAACGTGAACCAGCAGAATAAATTACCTTGTAGGTTTCTGTTTGCCTCTAGTGATCATTCACCTCTAGTGACCATTTGCCTTTTTCAATTTTAGCTCTCATATCTTATGTAGGTACTGAAACGCAAGTACAGAAACACAATGGAGAAGTTTGTTCAGTTATGGATTACTGGTAAAATAAATAGATCAGGTGTATATCAGATTCTTTCAGGATCTGGAGACTTTCAGATTCTGACACTTCTGAAAAGAGTACTGCTGTAGCTTTCATTACTTCTCAAAAAATTGCTGAATTAATTGGGAAAGAGATGCCAAGATGGCCACTGTTTAATTTCTACAGTTTTGGAAAAGAAAGGGTGTCTCTTGATGTTTCTTTATACTTATTTTCAATGCATGCCTTGAAGCACAGTTTTTCACACTAACTTCTACAATATGGCAAAGTGGCAATAGAGAAATGCAAAAATTTTACAAATAAGAGAGTAGCCAAGTTCCAGTTTTACGATGAATCTTCTAGGTCCTAACTAGGAGATGGAAGGATTTATTTCCTGCAGACCTGCATATATAGAAACCAAGTAGGAGGTTAGAGAGGCAAAATTCAAACTCGTACCTCAGGATTTAGTTTATGTTTATATAGTCCCTATCCCTTTCTAAGAATGTCTTTCAATGAGGAATTTAAATACAGAATGTTTAAACTATTGTTTATTCTCTATACTGAAGATTGGGGCTTGTGTTGAAATATCTATGATTCTGTCTTTAGATTTGATTTAATTCAGGCACAATTAAGAACAGCACTCACTGCAGAAGTGTAAGTACTTTGAGGAATATGTTTTTTCCTGCAAAAATTTAGGCTGTAAAAACTGGTAATTCTCTCCATGTTATCTAAATGACGATAACATTTTCTTCCCTTCATTGAGTTAAATATTAAGAACTAGAAAAGAATAGAATTATAGAAAAACACTAAAGAATGAAAGAGTCATAGCTTATCCACAGAAGGTCACCACTTATGTGATAGACACCTGGGAAGAATGTACTAGTTCTAGTTCAATTTCTAAATATTGTCCATACTAAAAGAGACTTGTAAATGATCTATAATCTTCTAGTCCTTCTGAAGGTAAACCAATATATACAGCAATCGTTACTTTTCAACGCAGTTATCCCTTTCCAAGGAGGGGAGCGGGTCAGATGTTCATGGATACATAGCACACAGAGATAGTCATACACACAAAGAGTGAAGGAAAACAAAATGAAGTATAATTATGGTGTATTTGGGTTTTTTTTTTTGTTTGGGTTTTTTGGTTTTGTTTTTTTGGAGGTGTTTTTTTGGTTTTTCTGTTTGCAAAGACAGCAAGCATGAAGGCATCTGTGCCTGTCTAAATTCAGCCAAAACCATCTGCCAACAAGTTGCAGCTAAAGGGTAGAAAATCTAATCGTGACTCAGAGGAGCTAGAAGGGACCGTGGGAGCAAGGGCCCAGGCAATAAGCTGTGGAGATGTGTAACAGTTGGCTGAAAAGGGATAGGAAGCAGCTAAATGAATGGGGACCATCTATTCTTACCACACTTACACTACATGAACCCGATAATTAAATGAACAGTTATAGTGTAATGTACTGCAACACAGAGCGAGGTTTTTCAGATTCATGCACACGCTGTGCTCTCGCTCCCATTTATGTTGTCCTCCTCCTCAGCTCTAAACCATCACAATTAAGAAAATCACTGCACAGTAAATTTGTAGTTCTGTACAATTATAGTTACCTGAAATCAATGCTGTTTCTGAGTTATGTTTGTTTGACTACCGTAATGGAATTACTTATCATTGCAATTATTTGTTGTTTATCATATCAGCTCTTCGGTTGTTTCTTGCTATTGTTCATATTAACCTGTGCAATTTAATTTTCATTTATGGTGCCTGGATTAGAAACACATGAGAGGGAAAATGCAGATTAGTACGTTTTTCTCTTCAACAGAGAATGTTCTGGGAGAAACAGCAACAAACACAGGATATAAGAGCATAATGGTTAAAGCCTGCTTAAATCAAAAAGCGGGTTAATTATCTGGGTTGTTACAAGGTATCTTCTACTCCTTTTCCCAATTGCCAGAGATAACATTGGTCTTTTCATGATAAAGTTGGAAATTTTTACTGTAATCATAAATGGGAGAACTATTAAATACAAGCACAACTGCTGAAACAGTGCAGAAAACCCAAGAACTGAACCTGGACTGTTTGGTATAGTGGAGTATTTTAAACACTTCAGAATTATTACCACTATACATACATACATAAATATAAATATATAGAGAGAGGTAGTAATGTATGTATATGGTCGAATATAGTATGCCGGATGCTTAACTAGGATTTAAGAAATCAGGAATTCTGTTTTAGCAAAGGTTTTTCCTCGGAGATGTATTTTTCTTCATTTCCTTTCTAAGAGCCATCATCCTGGGAAGTTCCTTTTCCCCAGAGTTAGGGCAGACATGCAGCAGAGAGGGCAGAAAATAAAGACTTTGATCCCAGTCCATGCCTTGCACCTTCTGCGTTGAGCTGAGTTTCTGTTACATACAATTGATCTCTTGCATTTTTAGAAAGGTCTAGTCTAGCTAGAAAGTCACCTTGTCTATTTATGCCTGTTTCTCTGTCTCCTCCCTCTGTTGACAGCTGAGAGTCCAAGCTATATGGAGCTGCTCATCTGTAGAGGGTCTGGTAGAGTGGGAAGTGAAGGGCCACTGCAGTGTAGTGAGAGAATGATAACAATAAACTTCACTGTAAGGGAAATTATTTGGTACATATCTAAAAATCATTCAGCAAGCAGAGAAAGTTGATTTTTAAACTGCAAACAAAATCTCCTAGATGGTCCCTTTCAGCCTCTTGCGTTGATCTAATTATAGGAAAGCTATCATTCTACCAGAAGCTTTAAATATCAGAAATGACTAACACTTCTTATGGTTACTGTGTTGGAACAGAACTTTGGAAATCCTTTGCAGAAGGAGGTTATATATAGCCAAAAATTTCAAATAGGAACTCAGATTTGAAAAAAAAAAAGAAAAGAAATCAAAAACAGAGGAGCATATTTATCATAAGTTTAATATGGATTCCTTCTGAAGAAGACTTCTAGGAATATTATGTTATTCTATATGCTCTTCATACCATACTTCAGCTTCAATTAGCCATTTTTTTCACAGAACCTGAGGTTTCTCAGGAAAGACATTCCAAAATACTTCAAGGATAGACATGACAGGACCCACTAATATATTTCGTGAGAGGTTCTTGCCTCATTAGGTGCTGTTCATGAAAGTTTCATTACTAAGTGAAAAATCCTGAAGAAAAATCTGCAGTATTAATTTTATTTTCTGTTCTATTTCCATTGACTCATCCTCTGTGAGAGCAGGTACAAATGTAATTTGTATGTTCCAAAAGCCATTTCACTTTCACATGCCTCTTCAGAAAGGGTGAACAATCAGATTTAAACCAATGAAAATATCTTTGTCAATTTCAGGGACTCTAAACCAAACTCTCTTGAAAACCAAACTCCAAGCTCTCTTGAAATACTACATTATTCTTTTTTCATTTGTTGATCAGAAACACAGGCAAAGCAGAATCTGGTTTCATGCAAATTAAAAATCTCAAAACAATTTTTCACAGATAAATCCATCAAATGAAAATAAAAATAATTTAGGCGCAACAAAATATATCAGTACATTGTAATAAACTTTTGAACTGTATAAATTAGAGTGACTCATTTGTCTAGTTACAGAAATAAGACATGTCAGTCATCTAGTCTGCTTTCCTTCAACTGCTAAAACCATTAGTGTTCACCTTGAATGAAGCACTTGTTCTCTGATGCCAGGCTTTCACTCTATCCTCCTTTAAAGAAATTAAATGTGCTTAAACCAGCTTCTATTGTGCTATCAATTTTTAATGTCACAACTTGATTATTTAGAATTATTATAAATATATAGACACATATTTTTTAATCATTTAATAATACCATTTACTACTAATATAATATCACCTACTGTTCCAAGGCAAAATAGAATTGATACTACCTGTGTTATATGATAGTAGTGAAGATTTAAGTAGCAAATACTGCATTAACTTACTTGATTGGTACCTGAGTTTTTAGCCACAGTAAGCAGCAGAAGAGTGTTTATTCAGATGAGAAGGAGCTAAAGGAGATTTTAGGCACAAGGGACTAAAAATAAATACCTAGATAAAAGACACTACTGAGACATTCTGGTTTTACTATGTAATATTTCAGAACCTCATTTTGAAACTAATATTCACTGAAAAGATAACTTACCAGCTGGCTGATCAGGAAAAGGGCTAAGCTTCTCAAGTAACAAGGACTGTAAAACATATGCTCTAATTGCAAATTCGTGTTTAAAAATTACTGACTTTAGCATGGGCTGAAGCGTCTTGATGAATGCGTACTTGAATTAGGAACCCAAATTATGTTTTCAGAAGTATTCAGCTTGAGTAGCTCTAGAAGACCTAGGCTCTTCTGGCATTGTATGTTTTGAATGCCACTGCCACAAACCTGACACTCTTGCAGCATCAAAAACATGTTCATTTATTTGCCGGACTTCTTGGTAGCGTCTAATGTCTCCCTTTCCACACGCAAGGCATCTGTCATAGCCAGCAGGTTGCTTTCTGTCTGTTTTTCCACAATGAAATTGATTGCCTGCGTGTTGTGAGCTCTGGAATTTTCTTTCCACTACTGAAGTTTTTTGTAATTACCAAGTAGCCACTCTATAGCATGAGATAACAGCTAACAGCAGTGGCAGTTCACTGACTTTTTCCTGGCTTCCTAGATTTCAACACAGCTTTTCTTTGCAAATATGACACTGTAGATTTTTCTATTCAGTCTTGCAAGCAAACAGGTGCTTAGTTCTAGCTCAATTAAGTGTTCTGGAAACCTTGCAGGCTTCTACCATATCAAATATAAGCTACTTGATTTTACCTTCAAGAACAGTGAGGGACATTAGTCATATTATCCAGCATTTTGCCCAGCATCTCTGGTCCATTAGCTAGAGCTTGTCTCCTGCATTTGATCAGTCACCCCATTAATGTCTGCTGTTGGAGTACTGTGTTTCACTGTGCCTTCACTCAAGCCCTTGCATTTGTAAGAAATCATACAAGGCCACAAAAATTTTCTCATAATTGTCTGAAAACCTGTCTCTCAGAAACATCAGAACAGACAAAACCTTGCTTGCTGGAGTGATGGCCTCCTTGTTGACTATTCTTTCGGCTTCAGACTCTCTGACATTTCTATCCATCTGTCTTTGTTCATCACTCCAAAGAGACAACTCCATTGTGACTCACTCGAGTCTAAAGGTGTACCTCTAAGCAAACAATGAAATAAAAGGAAGACAAACAATGTTTCCTCCTTGTGCAACAACATTTTCAAAGACTTACTGACCTCCACTTTTGTTTGGAAAGAAAGCACAGAGACAGCACCACCTGGAAGGTGTTTCAAGACCATGGACCTTGAGATGAAGGAGGCATTTTTCTTGAGATCCACATGAAGACATCTCTGTTCTGCAGTAAAACAATAATTAAGGTGCAATCCTGACCTCAGTGCATCCTAGTGGATAACTTCCAAAGTTCTAACCCAGAATATTAGCTGAGGCTAACTGGACTTTTGTTTTCAGCAAACAGGAAATTAGCATGTACATGAAATTAAAAAGGAACTAAAAAAAACAGGAAAAGTAACAGCTTGAGAAAATGGCAAATACTTATGGGAAATTAAAAGCAAACATCGCCACCCTTCACAAAAAAAAGCTAATGTAAAAACTAAAAGTCTGGGGTTTTTTCATTTTAACAGATTATAAATTAATTGGTTTATTTTACCATTTCTAATGCATTCTTATTTTCTTCCTGAAATTTTCCTTTTCACTTTAAAATGGCTTAAGCCTCAATGGGCAAAAAAAGGCATTAAAAGGTGTAAATTGAAGTAAACACTGACAGTTTATGCCTTTCACTTAGTCTCAAAGTTAGAAATTGAAGTTTTGGTACAATTGAGAATTTTGTTTAAACTCTTCACAGTTTCTGCTCTGATCTAACAGATTTTCCAATTCAATTTACCAAGCTAATAAATCCATTTCTGATCCAGCTTTATGGTTAGTCCAAATCTGAGGCATCTAACCCTTTCTACTCAGTCTAGTGAGCCTTTGCAACTAAAGTTTACCTCAAAGGCAGCCTTTTTCATCTCTGCTGAGTACAACTGTAATTTAGAATAGACTTTTATGAGCTCAGCCCAGCTTTCAGGAAAGTTAACAGTATACTTTAATCACCAGGTTTGGAATAAATGGATGGATTTTAACAAGGCGTAAGATTTATGAAGGGATAAATATAGATGCTCAGGAAGAAAATATGAAAGTATGAGATGCTATTAAAGTTACGATTAAAGATCTGGGAGCAAGAGACATAGTAAGTGATTCATCCTACAGCTAAGGAGCATGTTTTTTGTCTAGCACTGATTATGTCTGTATCTTTGCGGTGCAGAACCTGTACAAAAAAAATCATGACTTTTGCACTTTCAAAAGATACTCCTCCATAATACTTGAAAATTACCTAGGAAGCATGTATTAATTGCTGAAAAAATATTATGCCTAAGAGGCCAGAAACATTTTAGAAAGCAAATCAAGAAATTGAAACCCATTTCAAAGGACTGCCTTTCAAGAGACTGCCATGAGAACAGGTAAAGTAGAGTAAAAGTTATATTATTTTATCAGGCTAAAAGATAAGTAAAAACATGAAATATAGAAAAGTGGAATCACTTGTAGATGTTTCTGGTTTGCCACCAATTTTATCACTATTAGATAGGATGCTAAAGGTGAAGTATATTCTGAAAGGCTACTTACTCAGAAAAAGTATGCTTTGTGACTGGAAATGAAAATACTGCCACAGAAAGGATAGGGTGGAATACCAAATGATCCATTAGATCAAGAAGATGTTTATACCCTCAGCTACAGTTGGAGATGTAAAAATGTAGTTCCCTTAAATAGGCAAAGCATGGAAACAAGTATCATGGGAAAAAAGCTCCAACCGAAATATATCCTGCATTTCCTCTCTACTTCAAACATCCCTAAATGACAAATGCAGTGACAGACTTATGACAAGTAAAGTTTTGACAGGTTGTTTTCTTTACAACAGGCAAGACAGCCTTATCTTGTGATGAAACCTTATAATAAATGTTGAAGTCCTACTAAAGCATGGACGCCCAGAAGCAGGGAGTGAGGTATTTGCATGACTGGTGTCAGAGACCAGTTATATATCTCACTGAATGATGTGTGTGTGTAGGGGGCCAGGCCTCCAGTATCAGGGTCCGCATGGTAAGCTTTGCAGTCAAGACGACCGTCACATTTGGCACATGAGTGGTCAATGAACCAGATATCCCGCCTAGGGGGAGCGGCCACAGTAGATAAAAGAGGCACACAAGGGCTCTCTATCTTACCTTGGCCTGCCCTCCTGGAGTTTGCTGGCTTGTGACCTCTTAGTAGTAACTATATTTTTCTCTATATATTCTTCTCTTAATCACTCTTTACTCTTTTCTTCCTCTTGTGGGTAACTTATGCACCTATTTTCTGTATTTCACTTAAGTTGTAGGTATTTCACTGAAGTTTTTCATTGATGTTTGCCTAGTAGCTTGCTATTAAGTAGAGTGCTTGCGTGGAATATTTTCCTTCTTTGTATGTTGCTCCTGTAAACCTTTTTCTTTGCCAAAATGCCAAATTAAAAGAAATCTCTTAGAGGAAAGTGGGTATTTTTTTCTTCAGATGTGAACTCAAGGTATCAAAGAATCAAAGGCTTTACAAGAGTTTGTGTGGGCAAAATCTCTTGAAGTCTGAAATTAAAGTGTAACACCTGGTAAAGCTTGGAGCTTCTGGACTGGGACATAACAACTGGTGGCAGGCATAGTGGAGTGTCAGTGAAGCTGAGCCACGACGCTGTGCACAGTTTCGCAGTGGTACAGAGACACTGAGTAGTGTAGTAATGCCCACTATCCACCAGGATTTAAGAAGCTGAGAGTCAGATGAGAATAGTGTGAGTCACACCAATAATTGCCACAATGATCTTTTATGAATGAAAATGCTGCACAGGAGGAATGTCTTCAACATGACATAAAAGTAATCTGTGGAGCAAACAGGTCTTTCCTAGTTCTCTATAAGGCAGGAGAAAGAAGAACGGAAATTCATTTCCTTTTAACTAATACAGTAAATAGACATAATCAAAGATACCCATATATATATGGCTATTCTCTCCCTGAGCAATATTTCCCTCACAATGTTTTCATATAGCATATACATTTTAGATGTATATTTAGATGTATTATTAAGTACAGCAGGCGATCAGTTACTTGCAATTTGCCAAGGCAATTCACCTGACTTCTGAGTCTTTGTATATCCTTTCATGGGAGTCTTGAAAGAAACCTGCGAGAGGAATTGATCTCCTGTTGTCAGTATTAATGTGCACTTGGCTACTGTCTTTCCTGGGAAGGCCTGCCCAGCTGGGTGATGGTGTATATCCACCAGCATGATACATATCAAACCGGTCCTGGAAAAACTAAAGCTACTAATAACCATTAACTGGGTGGTTGCCAGTGACAGAAGAGTTCATTGCATGCACAGTCTGCTCCCTGTACTCATCCAAGGATTGTTTGGGAAAGAGGGAAATGGAGAGTTGACAGCACAAATTGCCCACAGTTTTCATGCCTACTTCGTCTTGGGCAGGGTGTATGTTCTGTGAACTGAGAATCCCTGGGCTTGTAGCAGTTGAATGGGCTGACTGCACACTTTTGGCATCACCATAAATAGGAGAGGACCAAGGTGTATGGTCTTGGTTAGGAAGGCTCTAATTCCATCTCTGTAAGAGTTGCCATTTCTGTGTGATTTTGTTTGCATGCCCTCCAGGGTGTGCAGATGTAACAACTAGACTCTGTTCCTCACCTAGGCTTGGATCCTAACACAGCTCACCCAGAGGAAGTCTCTGCCTAACAAAATAATGCATAACAAATAAGGCCTGCCAGTCTTCACAGTGCTACCTACTATTTGGTTGACATGGAGAACAGTTACCACATTACTAGTGTAAAGGCCTATTCCAGGCACTATCATAAACCCTCTCAGTGATTAGAAACAAAAATTTCTCATGGATGTACGTGATAGAGTTTTCATTCTAGCATTTGGCAGTAAAAATTCAAGTAAGGTTATTACATCACATTGTATACATTACAATGTATCACGCATTATATTATGTATAACATAATATCATGTTATATTAAGTGTTATGCATATAATGAAAAATCTGAATTGTGAATGTATGATTGATATAATCAATAGCAGAGTTGCAATTAGAAGAAATTTTAGAAGCCTTCACAACCAACAAAAATTGTAAAAAGTCTATAATACCAATATACAAAAAAATCCATGTGTGATGGCATGAAAGAAAGCCCTAGTCACCAAGTAAGAAGAACTGCAGTATCTAGAAAGAAGCCTCTATCATATCTCACACAACCCTTCAGGTCTTACTGTGTCTCTTTGAAACAACACTGGGGAGCAAAAGTAAAAGACAAATCCGTTCTCCTCACTGTTTCTGTTCTGTTCCTTGCCTTTTATTTCTTGGAAAACAGTGCACATTCTTAAAAACAGAAAGCCATTCACATCAAGAAAAGGGCAATAACCCTGGGAAAAGAATTGACACTGCATTTTGTAAGACACGTAGCTGTAAGATGGGGAAAAGATAACCTTGGAAATCAATGACACCAGAAAAGGGTAGGA
>JAWWMO010000083.1:102780029-102813497 GCA_035047845.1 Dendrocincla fuliginosa
TGCATTTTGTAAGACACGTAGCTGTAAGATGGGGAAAAGATAACCTTGGAAATCAATGACACCAGAAAAGGGTAGGATTCTGAGCATCCCAGAGTTTAGAACAGTAGTCTCCTGAGTTACATTCAGGAGGTCCTAGCCTCCAATATAAAACTTGTAAATACTACCTGTGCTCTCTAAATCAATAAAGATTGAAGCAGAGATATTGCTTTCTGCTAAAGAAAAACATGCAGTAAACAAAATGAAAGATGTTCCATTAAATTCTACTTTTATTATTTTATGAAAATACTCATAGCCTTGAAAACTAGTCCTTCTCCATGCACATATTTAGTGACTTTTCAGAAAGTATATGGAGTCATCTGTGCAATCAAATGAAAATGGCATACAGTTATGCTAAAAACTGATATGAATGAGAAATATATTTTGCTAAGAATAAAGTTATAACAGAATCTACACCTGGAAACTTAAAACAAATTGGGAAGGAGACTACTTTTTTCCTAAGAAGCACATCCTAGAAGGTAGATTTGAATTTGGCAATTATATTTATGTCATAAAATGAAGCTAAAGTGAAGCAACATCACTGTGCTAGATATGCTTTGTGTGCCCACAATTCAAGTCAGGTGCTTAAAAAGTAGACGTCTCTAGATTCTGACTACTACTGATTTGTCAAGGACATCATAAAAGACTAGAAGTCCTCAACAAATTTTGAAATGTTTTATAATCTATCTGTGCTACATTAAGAATTCAAAAAAAACCCAAACCAACTAAATATAAGTAATCCTAAAACTTAAACCTCAAAAACTGTCATCAAGAGGAGATTTTTCAGAGGATGAGAAGTTATACCTTACTAGAATTACTCATTCAATAATTCTTAGGAAGTCTAGCATCAAATTGAATAAAACAAAAATATTGACAGCTGTAATATTCCTGACTGTGCTGTGTTATGTTTTCATATGTGCTATCATATATGATTCTCTTCAGATGGGATGCAACAGCAAACCTTTAAAGTCTCTATTGGGAAATGTAAAGTAATTTTAAAATAAGAAAACAGAATTTAATATCAGCTCTTGATGCTAACTTCTTAGGGTCTTTGAAAATTATAAGCACATTAAATTGTTGGTCTAGTGTTATTAAACTAATATTTCATTTTTATTTTGCAGTCCATGTTTTAGAAAAGCTCTATGAATTCTCAACAGTTTTTCAAGGGCTGGTTACTTAGCAGGGTAGATCATCCTGCCTCATTATTGCAAAAAATGGACAATATTTGGTAATGTATTGCTGACAGCAGATTTGCGTATATTGCTAGGAAATTGAAACAGAAGGAGATACTGAGTTTTATGTCTTCTTTGAAACGTTTCTTCATTGCTGTTACCAATGGGCTTTCAGTACCACGACTAATTAGTTGTACTAAAGCCTTCTGCTGTAAGAGTTACTTCACGTCTTTCCTTGTTTGTCATCCACCTGTCACAGCTTGTGTTTTCAAACTGTGAATGCTCTGGGACGCAGGCTGGCGCACAATGTATGTTTGTGCAGCATCTACTACAATGAGTCCCCAACCTGGTTGAGGATTACCTTGCCAATATTTATTTGAATAATTATAAACCCTAGGCCTGTGAGAGTTCTTTGAAAAAAAGCAAAATGCAGTGGAGCAAAAGATGTAAATATTTTCCTCTGCTTCATTGATGGGATTTAGTCAAATGGTGCATAAATTAACATAGGCAACACAGTTTAGAAGACAGATGCTCTTGCAGGAAACCAGAAAATCAGCCTAGAACACGAAATTTCATTCTTGGGGAAATCTCAAAGATTGTACAGCTACTTGTTAAATTAATTCAAAAATTAATACTCCAAATATTTTTCTTCAGGTGGGATTTGAGAAAGACATGTTGTTTTGGAAAATGTTTTTTTATTATCTCAAATGGCAGCATGAACATTGCTTGCATGTTATTTTATTTAAATTAAATGTTATTATATGGAAAAGCTAAATTATCACACATTTACTAAAGTGAAATTATTACACTTCAAAACACATATAAACATAGGTTCTTGGTTTTCCAGCAAGAAATAAATGGTTCTGTCATTAAATGTTTTGACATTTACAAAATTTACTTCTCATTAAGTAACATCAAAATGTGAAGACGGAGGAAGAAATCCGTCCTGATTTCATGACTCCATGACAATAATCTGGGTGGTACAAAGAGGATATAAATTACAGCAAATGTTTGAACTTTAAGATCTACAGCTGAGTATTAAATTCTTACCTTTTTATTTTTCAGTAGAAAATCTAGCCGTTGATCTGAGAAATTACTAGAAAGATGGGAATTAATTGTCTAAAGGACCAGCACATTTTCCCTCACTGTGATGCAGATGTGTCTACTAGGTTTTGATTACCAGCCATATATATTCACACACAGTTTTGTGTTAAGCCGCATATGCCCGAGCTGCAGGTTTTGTAATATTTGGTATTTTATTCGGGAGCACTCTTAAATGGCAAGAGCTGAAGTTTTTAAGGACTGCTTTAACTTGCATAAAATTTGGCTACCAAATAGACCAACTGAAAAACAAGAACTTCCTCACTTTCCATTTTCATATTACTCTTTGTATTCTGCAGCTTGGTCAAGTATCACAAAGCATCTGAAATGATCCTTGCTAGTAACAACTAAGTGCGCCTGAAGATATAGGTGCAAAAATGCAATGCAGTTCACCAGCTCATATGTTCATGTCTGCTAAATCACCTCTCCTTTACAGACAAGAGTAGATCCTTCAGTCAGTAGCTATCCCTGCTAGTTCCCTGCATCAAAGGGCTGTAGACATAAAGTGAATTTGGACTACATGCAGAGCTGACTGCTCCTCCTCCTATCTATATATTTATATGTACTTATTCTAGATGTAACCTAGGATATTATATTATGCCTCCCTGGCTGGCTAAATTTATGCTTCCTGTCTTGTGAAGAGACTCTTATAAGGGTGCAAGTGCACAGGTACTACAGGGAGAAATATTGTCCCACACCTCCTATTTCTACTTATAAATGAAGTGCAAACTGCCCATGCTCTTAGAGACGAGCTCTAAGAAAATAGGCACACATTTTTTCATAATTCTGATGTTTTTATTTGTACAACACAGTTGCTCAAAGTTGATACCATCTTTTGTACCTGTAGTTCCAATTCTGAGATGGCTTAAGTCACAAATTACCTCAGTGAAATGGCATCCCATTTCCCTTCTTGTTTGTTTTGTATTTTGATGCATAGGGAAGGGAAGGTTCATCAGTGTGTGTAGAGCTGTTGCCCTAATAGCTCTCACAAAAATGCACAAAGCTAGATGGTGATGACTACAAAAGCATTAGACCTCTACTATAATCCTTGCCCCTAATGATTTCAGCACAAATAGAATACAGCAAACAAGAACCAATCAACCAATCAACCAAAAACCAACCCAAAGCTGAGTAGTCAAATGGTGAAAGACTTGCTGTAACAGGAAGTACAAAAATGTCAAAGGCTGCTGGAGCAAATCTAAATAGCCTTGCACATTAAATCTGAAAACACAAGATGCTGGTAAAAATATAGGTAGACAGAAAATTTGAGCTACCAATCTGGGGTGAATCTGAGGAAAAACATAAACTACAGGAAGATGCAGGATTAATGCTTAAGAAAGCTGCTATAGTTTGCAGAGTAAAAGAAGTTACTTGATAAAAAATTAAGTTTGTATAATGTAAACCAGTTGTCTGAGGTAGACATATAAGCCAGCTATGAAAATGAAAAAAAAAGAAACATCAAAAGGATAAAGACCAACAAGAAATCAAGTCAGAATCTTCCAACTACAGGTGGAGCTGAATGCAGTGTGGAAAACATCATGGTCCAAGACACTATCAAGTGTTGGAAAGAGAGGCACACTGAGGATGGGATTAAATTTACCAGTGTTTACAAACCATGACACCACACATAAAGCATGAGCAGAGGATGATGAGAGCAGTGGATAATTTTGTAGGCAAAAGCTAAAGATTATTAATCTGAAAACTAACGGGATATGAGCACAGTCCATAAGCAAAATGAAAATATAACACTGGAGGAAAACCCACATGCATGGAGGGTAAAAGTTTGAAACAGTATAATTAAGTAGTAAATACAAAGAAGCACTTTGTAGAGTGAAAAATACCCAACTTTGAGTTATAAGTGAACTTTCAGAAGTCTGAGGAATTAAAGAACTGGAAATCTGAGAAAGTCATGGAGGACACTAAACTGCGCTCAGCTGAAGACCAAGTACATGTGGAAAAAGAAAGGTCTTTAGCCTATGGCTGAAGCCTATGGCTAAACTCACTAGGAGCTGTGGAGCATGTGAAAAAATGGTCAACTTTGTTACATTGGCAGTATATGGAATATCACTCACATAAAGAACTAATAAGTACTAAATAAATCTGTGAAAAGGAAACATTTTTATTACCTACGAGGGGATAAATCCTTGGAAGAATGGCACAAAGCCCAGATAATAGGCTTTTGCCAGACCTGCAGTGGGCCAATGTGACTGTGTCTGCATTGTTCTCCTGGACACAGGAGCCCAGAGGAGTCACCAGGCTGGCTCCAGGCCCAGTCCTCTGGGACATGCAGCTTGGCAACAAGGAGGAGCTGAGGAAGACTCACTGTATTCCAGATGAGGTAATTAGAGCTCATCCAGTATTTTCTGGATTTCTTCTTTTAAGCAGTTTCTGAGCCGATTTCCATGAATAAGGGGAAGCTGTGTGGAAAAGTATTCATTTGTTTAGAAAAGGTTTTCTTAGGTGTATATGTGAAATTTTAGCATTTTTAAAAGGGAAAGTATCAAAGTCATCTTACTCTTGCACAGTAAATACACCTTTGGCACGTGTGCTATACAATAGATTTGCTCACTGTGAGACCGTCTGACTTATTTGGGTTGATGTCAGACATCCAGGTAGGTTTGACACATTTTGTCATGAACAATGCGAGATTGTCTAGACAAAGCTGCCGTTCCTGGCTCAAAAACAGTGTTTGCCTGCTGATACTCGAGGTGCAGCAGAATAGTCTGGTATTACATCAATGTGTGATTATGTCTAAACATGTGTCATCAGTGTGTGCTGGCATACCGGGCTTTATTAACAAAATCAGTTCTTTTAGTAATGATTCACCTTTCTCCAAGGAAAGTAAGTACCTTTATCTGGTACTCATTTAACCACGTCTTGAATACTACTCTCTTTTGGTTCCCGGTACAAGAGATTGGTAAACTGGAGTGAGTTGAGTGAAGGCCACCAGAATGGCTGGGGCTGAAGCAAAAGCCCTCTGAGTAGAAGTTGCAAGATCAGAGCTAGTTCCACCTGAAATGACTTTGGAAACACCTAGCAGTAGCCTGTCCATATCTACAAGAAAATTAGCAAGAATACAAATCCTTGTTACAGAGGGGTGTGGTAGATGGATGAGAAACAACAGTCCCAGACTAAAAGTTCCAGCTGAGTTGAAGGAAATAAAGTGTCTAAGGCTCAAGGACTGGAACAGGTTGCCCAGGAAGCTGTGGAGTTTTTACCATGGAGGTTTTAATGACATGACTCAACAAAGCCCTGAGCAACCTGGTCTGAATGCTCAATTCACAACTAACTCTGCTTTGAGCAGAGATTAGCTATTAGGCCTTTTCTACATGATTGGCATTGGGTTACACAAGCCACTGTTTCCCATCTTCTTAAGAAAGGTCCCAGTGCAGAATACATCCATGAGGACTATTGCAAATTATAATGTGGGAAAATGCAACAATTCTGACTGAAAAATGCTAGTGGTGAACAGAATTAAAAACAGGGTGTCTTCACTGATTGCAGGAAGACTTAAGATTTTAAGACTTATAGAAAATGTCCAGCTCTTCTGACAGTCAGATCCCATTTTATTTAGGAGCCAGTGTTGATTAAGATTCTAACAGGAATGGTCCAGGCCTTTAAATTTTGGCCTTCAGTTCACATAGTCTATATTTTCATTTTAAAGGGCTGCATCTGATTAGTTCATTTTGCTGTATTCTCAAATGCTTAATAATAAATGATGAAGGAAACTGCAGGTCAAATTAATTAGTCTTTTTTAATGTGCATGTGAGAATTAACATTACTGAATGGTCTGTTACTGCTTAATTAAGCCCACAACATAATTCTTTACATTGATTAGGTACGATGTAGGTGCCCCAAGTTCAGCTATTCAAAGTTATGGCCAACATATAAGTCAGATGGTCTGATGACCAAAGTTAAATGCCTATATAATTCATGAATAAGAGTGGATGCTTCCATGAAAGGTAATCAGAACATCATTACTTCACTTATATTAATTTGCATAGCCCATTATCTACTTCCTAGCTGACATTTGTCATAACCCATTTCTGAGGATAGCCAATGTTACTGCTCTACATGATAGCAAATGCCTCAATTAGAGCAGGTCAGAATTTTTTTAATTAAACAGAGGAGGCATGAAAGGTTTTTCTGGAAAAGTGCCATGCACTTGATGAAATTCATCAGGCTCAATACACCTCTTCCCCGCCCTGAAAATACAGCAGGAAGCCTTTCTGCATGGAGTATTGGTTGGTACACAACAAACCTACCAAAGAGACAAAAGTCACGACCACAGGCAATGTGATTATGTGGACTACTTTACTGGAGGACAGACCTCTGCTATCAGGTTATGAACTCATAGCTTCCATTTCACCCAGAAACCAATTCATGTTGATAGATTGCATATGCTTTCCACAAATGCTGGAAGGTGGGTTTCATCTCACGTAGGTTTAGACACTTAGAACATGTATGGGATATATCAGAACTGCTCTGTTAGATTCCCTTTATAGTCAACAGGGAGAAGCAGGTACCAAGAAAAATGATTCATCTGACCTGCCTTAGAAATCTTCTGAAGGACAGGATGACTCATACTTCAGCAAATTGTATTACCCTCCATTGATGGGAAAAGAAATTCTGACAAGTAGCTTGACTGCAAGTAAATCCCACACAAGAAAACAACACTCATCCATAAATCTGGAACCAACCAAAGTCTTCTAATAAAAGGGACAAACAGCCTCATTCCTACAGAACAGTCAGATTTGCAGTGTCCCTGTTTCAGAGACTATTAAAACAAACTCAAAAAAGGCAGTTTCATAATACTATGATCAAACCCCCAAGTCATACATTTAAATCAAACATTTATTTTACATATTGAAGGTCCTTTTACATTGATAAAACCACAGGAGATGAAAAATAGTTTCTTTTTCAGAATCATTATATACCTAAACCCTATTACATTAACCTAATTTATAAACCTAAACATGTATTTGGCCACCAATCAGTACAGCCCCTTCTGAGTAACTTCACTGTTAACATGCAAAAGTATAGTTTGCAGAAAGTAGACAAAAAAGAAGGGAAACTTCTTTGGATGTCCCCTTGCTTCTCTCTGGGAGAGCAAAACTTTGGAATCTATAGGGTAACACTCTAAGCAACAAAAAATGACAGCCAGCTCACAAGTTCACATGTCTTTCTGCTCCTAGTCTTTCATCATTATAGATAAATATTTCCTAGAGCCTGTCTTGAGGAGTTAAGTAATTTGGTAAAAATCTGTCTTGATCTCTACTTTCTTTTGCATTTTTTTTTCCCCAGATGAAAAATCTCAGTTTTGTCTCTGATGGCTGTAGAAGAAAGTTAACAAACTTGATTGGGAGAAAGTGCTCAGCCACAACTGAAAGAAATACACACAGAAGTTTCAGAGCTGCCCTGGAGTCCTGTAAAGCTGCCAGAAAGTCTCCCAACCACAGAGCTCAGCATCACACCTTGCCTAAGCCCTCTGTCCGTCCTCCAAAGCACTCAGCTCTGTTGTAATTCCAGCTGCCCACAGTGATCATCTGAGTCATTGCAGTTTCAGCACCACTTAATCATGAAGGAAGGGATGTGAAATGAATGTGTTGAGGTTATGGGGGGACATGCACACACTCCAAAAGAAAAGGGAAGCCAGAATGGTAGGAACGGGCAATTTGATGCAGTAAGTGTGGTCAGTGAAAAAAACATGACAAAGTACACCCAGAAAGTTGATAAGGAAAGGAAAAATTGCCCTGGGTGTACTCCACAGTAGCAATACAGAGCCCTGGGTGTGACAGAGGGAGCACAACTGCCACATAGAGAGGTCATTGCCTTATCCACAGCTCAGGAGAGTAACCAGAGAGAAGGAACTTAAAGGGAGGTCAAAGTTCCTCTCAGGTTCATCCTTGATGATAACAATGACAGACATCCAGCAAACTGCAGGCTTGTATAGAAAAACAGCAAGAAGTTTCACAATAATTGAGTCTGGATCTTCTTAATAAAGAGAAATTAAACTTCTTTTTTTAATACTGTAGTCACAGAAGTATGATGAAGAGTCTCTTCCTCTCTCAAGGATCAAGCAAGGGAGAAAAATCTACTGTTCTGGTTTCTCACAATTTACCACATGGGCATCAAAATAACAATGCAAGCATCACGAAAGGTAATTATCCTTTTTGATCTGAGTGGCTGATCAGCACATTGAGGCTGTGGCTGCACATCCTGATCTAACTGCAGCAGAGCGAAGTGGAGACACTGCCAGCTCTGGCTTGTTCCAAGCTGTTTGCCACCATCATCAAGCTGTTTGCTGGAGGTGGACATGTGACTTGTGGACCTGCTGGCATAACTGTTCAGTCAAGCTCTCTTCTCTTCAATAAAGACAAGGCATGTGAGCTAATACACCATAAATAAAAGGTTTTCTCTAGGCTGAACTGTTGCAGCTCAGTTGGGTCTTGAGGTGATCGATCACCTGAGCAGTCACACCAGCACTGCTGAGGGCCTTGAACCTCAGCTGCCTCTGGCCAAGGACTGTTTCTTATTGAGACTGGAGACCAATCCTTTCCCCCTCATGCTGCTGAATTTGGTGGACGCTGAGATTAGCTCAGTGGGTTAGAACATGTTGCTAATAACACCAAGGTTGTGGGTTTGATCCCCATATGGCCAATTCATTTAAGAGTTGGACTAGATGATCCTTGTGGGTCACTTCCAACTCAGAACATTCTGTGACATTTCTAACATCTCCAAGCCTCTTTCCTGATAACACTCTACCTACAAACTCTGTCTCTAGGGTTTTTCCAGGTCATATTAAAAGACAATTGCAATAAGATAGAAATTTATCTCTCCAGTCCAGGAGGTATGGTGGGCTGGGTTTTGTAAGGGACACTGAGAAATGTGCGTGGAGTGTTTAAGAAGTTTCCCCCATTCTGTCTGAAGTAAAGCCTTGTGGCTGACAGGCCAAGCCTGCTGACACCCTTCAGCCTGAGCCTCCTGCTGTGGGACTAGATTTAACAGGGTTACCCCCAGCTTCCAGCACTGCAGTGTGTACCTTTAATGTGAGTCTCTGGCTCATGATTTCACTTTCAAATGAGATACACAGTAAAATTTGAAGTGACAGAGAGATATCCTCACAGAGGTACATGCTGTTAAATAATACAGCTGATTTTGCCCCAAAATATTCCAACACTCCTGTGTTGCTTGATATGTCTTGGTTGGTAGGGCTTAACTAAGAAAACACAGGGTGAATACACGCACTTTAAATGCAGCAAAAATTATCAATAATTCTCTTTTCTTCCTTTTTTTGACATGTATCTCCTGACCCCAGTCTGTGTTTGGTATAAGAGGCTCCAAAAACATATTGCATTTCTGTGGAAACCTTTTGATAGTGGTGAGGGCAACAGACGTGGCTTCTGTGCGAAGCTACTAGAAGTTTTTCTCATGTCTGGGAGAGGATTAGATTGGTAATAAACTAAAATAGTTTCCCCAAGATGACTCTGTTTTGCCCATGATGGTAACTGGTGAGTGCTCTTTCGCTGTCTTTATCTCCACCCATGATCCTTTTGCTATATTTTTTATTCCACTGTCCAGCTCAAGAGGGAAGTGATAGAGAGGCTTTGGTGGGCATCAGGTGTCCAGCCAGGGTCAAGCCACCACAACAATATCTCACACAGGGTCACAGGCAGAAAGCACTGTTCCTGACTGAATCTTCTGCCATGAGAATTCTTGTCTAGTTTCTCAAATTCATATAGAAACTGAGCTGTTACCTGAACTTTTGTTTTTTCTCAGAACTGAATGAAATTTCTCAAACTTCTGCAGTGCAGTTACCATTTTTCCCTGCATTGTGTAATCTCTCTTTACTGAATGCAGCCCTATAAAGATGTTCACCTCTAGTTCCCATTTGTTTTTATAAAGCCTATCTTCTTGAAAGGCTTCCTTGTATTGACAGCATATAACACTCTCTCCCTGAGATCTCTTTCTTCTGACCTCAAAACTTAATGCTCATTTTTTAATATTTCAAGCTGTATCAACAGAACATTCTTCTTTGCTTTCCTCAGAAAACTTTGTAACTGTTCAGCTTTGATCTTTTTGTTATTGTTATAAAATCAAGTCCAGGAAATCTTCAAACAGCACACAGTGGTTCAGTGGTTTGAAATAGCAAAATTAGAACTGCATTTTTAAATATACAGATTGTATGAGTTTCAGTGAAGCTCAATGAATTTTGCTTCTTTATTTGTTTACTTTTGGTTTTGTTACACTAATCAAATATTGAAAAATTTTACTAAGCACAGTAAACTGTTTAACTGTTTAACTAAACTTGTTATCAGTCAGGTGTAAAAATGCCAAATCAATATAATCACTTTCTTCCCATCTTTCAATCTTAAAAACACAGAGGAATTAAACATAGCGGGATATAGAACAAACAACATAGAACAAACAGGGGGGAGAGAACCAGTGCCTAAGTCATTCTTTTTATGCTCTAAAAGCCTTTCTTCTTTCAACTTCTTCTATCCCAAGTCTACTACAAGAGTGTCTTATTCCTCCAGGGCTGCCCCTAAACTGTAGGAAATGTGTGGCCATATTAGTAAGGTTTGCAAGAGTTTCTTCTAAAGAGATTCTACTCCTATTGAGGAGAAAAGTGGTGGTGCTCTTCAGTCTGAAAAAGATAGCTTGAGTAAGAGGACAGCTGGCTCTAGGCTAAACTGACTGATTGGAGTGAGCGGATATGTACCTGAGTAAAATGTCTTCCATACTGGGCTCAGCTTTAGCAATTGATTTCTGATGGGAATCTGCAAAAATACAGCCATGCCTGATGAAGTCTGCCAACAGCAAGTGCCGCATTCCACCAAGGGATGAAAGGATGAGCCACTTCAGGTGAGGGTGAAGCAGGAATGGCCAGTTTATTGAGGGAGCATGAGACTTACATAGGGTTATGGAACTAGGGAGGAGTTCAGGGCGGAGTTAGGGTGGAGTTAAGGGCAGAGCGTGACAAGCAAGGAAAAAGGGGGTGGCAACCGTGCCAAACAAGGGGTTAAGCAGGTGGGGTGAACCTTATAAGGGAGCGGCGCAGTGCACCAAACTCTGGCCAATGGGGCAACAGGGGTTAAACAAGCGATGAGAACATTCACACAACTGAAATATAATTATTACTATTCTAACAATGAAATCTCTGTATAAGCTATTTCAACAGTAAAAAATTCCTAAAAGTCGTCAGTCTGGGTTTCTTTGGAACAGTGTTCTCCTCTTTTCATCAGTCACCAGTCTTCTTTTGTTCCTTTTTCCAAATTCCTCTTTTTTGTCTCCTCCAGTCCGTGTAGTCCTTCGGTTGTTCCCCGACAAGCAAGCTCAGTCTTCACCATGCACATTATCCTGAGCTAGATATCTGTGGGACAGCAGGGTCTCCATAGTCCCACATGCCCAGTGGTGCTGCTGGTATTGGTGTTTCTAGTGTTTCTTGGTCTAAAGAAGATGCCTTGATGAGCCAGCAGCAGATTTTATAGAGAACTTGGACCTTGGTCAAGCCTACTATTTGTTTCTTTCCCACTAAGTGAAATCCGCCTCTCACCTTCCCCCTACTCACTTATCTTTAGAGAAATGCTCTTGGCATGGATCTGCTCTGGCATTAAACTGATAGCAAGAAATCCAGATAAGCACATAATAACTTGGCACGCTTTAGATCAACCTGACTTTCAACCTCTAAATTTATCTAGATATCCGTATCTACTTTGTGAATCTCTTCTGGAGACATTAATCTTGTGAACACAGCCACAGTGCATAAACATCTACACAGACAGAGACTTGTGTTTGCTCCGCTTGCCCTCTAAAGTGTTCACAGAGCCTGGTCTGCTGATGATGCACATACCAGTCTACCAAGGCAGGATGGCTCCATGCATGAAAAATCCCAGGCTGCTGTCTTCCAGGAACAAGTATGTCTGATGTAGATGTATCTTTTCTTAATTCTACCTGTCCACTGGCTTGAAATTGCCTTTAAAAACATAAGGCAGAATGCAAGCAAGAGACATAGGGCTTCTGTGCGCTGCTAAAGAGCACCTTAACTTCCATGCAGCATCTTCTGTGTAGAGTATATATCAGACAGGAGAAGCAAACCATTTAAAACAAGCTCTACATGTGACTTATATGATCTCTGATGGGTACTTTCCTGCCAGAATTCAAATTGTTGTTACAAATCTTGACATGGAAATGCAAAGTACAATATTGTTAGAGTCAAGATCTTGGCAAAATAATAAAAGAAAAAAATCCTAGAATACACGTTTATATATATATTATTTCATGCAGTAAATTGTTGGCAAAGGTTTTTACAGTATTTTCTTTTTCATTACATCACTTACGATACTCAGATATTGCTTCTCTTTTGTTTGTACTGTTTTTTCTTAATTTCAGACTCATTTTAAAAATGGAAATTCTTTCACTAGAGGAGCATGTTAGTCAAAAATCTGCTAGAAACATGCTAGGTAGAAATGATGCAATCAGTTCTGCAAAGCATTGCAATAAAAACGTGACTACCACAGTGACTACATAGGAAAAGTTCATGCAAACTTTATTGTTGCAACTTTCTGTATCTCCTCTACTGTCCCACTGCATCACTGTTCCTCTCCTCTTTTCCTTTTTTTTCTACTCTAGTTTTGCTTCAACTCACATCCTGGCCCACAACCATTTGCTAACACTAACTTTCTAGCCAGTACTGTGATTCCTGCTTCCTTGCCCCTTCCACTACCTCCTGGTCTTCTGCCTTGGATCTTGCACCCTCCTCACAATCTCTTCCTTGCCAGTTTGTTCCCACAGGCCCAGCAATGGCCCAAGTTAAGAAGCCTGTGTGGATCAAACAGACAGGAGCCTGAGCTACCTTTTCTGGCACAAAGCTGAGGTCCATCAAAGCCAGTTAGTCAGCACTCAATGCTCATTGCCTCCTCCTTTGCAGAAACTACAAGAACGGGGAGCAGGTGGATCACCATTTTTCCTTCTATGGCTACGGAGTGCTGTGTATGATAGATGAAATTTTTACAAAGTGTTTATGAACTCAACATGGCATTCCGAGTTCAGCATCATTCAATGTACTTTTCTCCTCTTCTTTACAGCATGATATGCCCATTACTTTCTTGAAAAGGTATAGGACAATGGCAACATACAGCTTCCAAAATTTACCAGGTATAATTATGGTTTGGTCATGTCACACTTTTGTCTCATGATATTACATTTTTATATGAGCTCCCAGTGCCATGTGATAAAAATAAAAATCTAAAGAACAAGTCCTCCTGATTGAAGTGAAAATTTACTTTGAAGGCTCAAAGTCTTGGAGATGGTTTATAACAGATATTGTTTTATTATTGTAAAGATTAACTATTTTTAAGGCAACCACGTAGCTCTTGACAGGCCATACATGAACAATTTTGAAGGGTTTAGGTTTGACATAATTATAATTCCTGTTTATATAATTACCTAAGGGACTGGAACCCATAAAACTTCTTACAATCCAGGAAAGTGAACTGTCCTGTAGAAGTGATAACCATAGTAGATATAATTACCATTTTTTCTGGTGCTTTTGTCTTCCTGACAAGTTCATTAATCTCATCTACAGAGCAGCATTAACGCTTCCTTCAAATGCTTCCTCCCTGGAATGGGAGACGTATTTTGATTATATGCTAACATACAGGAGACTTTGAATTCAAGGCCAAATGACAGTACAAATAATAGATACTAAAGGCAAAATAGTTCTTTATGATCAAATATGATATTGACTTGGACGTTTTATATGACTGATTAAACTTAGGAAAATAAATCATATCCTGATCTTCATATGAAAAGGATCATTAATGTACTACTTATGCATGATTCCATTCCACTGTATTGCTTCCTTATCACAGCCATACCTAGCATCCAAGATGAAATAACTTTTCACTTAGAAACTGACTGTTTACAGGGATACACATGATAGAATTATACTTCTTAGCAGGCATTTTTAATATACAGGGTCTGGAATCCTGATTGTTTCAGTACAGCTGAGTGTATTATTTACTGAATTTTAGTGTATTATTTGAAAATTCTAGAGGATAAAGGCATGATATGGAAATTGCAATGGCAAATTTTGATATGTGTTTAATCCAAGGACTCATACCCTCTTGTCTGCTCCAGAGACAATGTTAAAAATATAAGACTTGTCTTTCAATATAATGTAATGTAGTGAAATACATTTCCTCTATTTGGGGGAACCAGTAGCAGGAAAATCAGTGCAAAACCACCTGATTCCTTACTATAATTTAGTGAGGAATGTGCAGAGCTCCATGGGAGTAAGATTTGTTTGGGCTAGTGATACAAAAGAGATTCAACAAGTGGATTCATCCACAGCATGAACTCACACAGAACCCTCTTGGAGGAGAGAAACCAAAACAATAAACCTCACCCATTAGCAGTGTAGTGTGACTAACAGCAGCAGTCCTCAGGTAAACAACTTTTGCACAATGGAAAAAGAACCAACCTATTCCAACTGCTTTAACTATGCAAAATCACTTCATTTCGTCTTAATCTCCCAACAATGATGGAAGGAAGGGCTGTTTATAATGAACTACCTTAGAAATCAGAACACAGGCTAAAAGGAGACTATGCTGAGAGATACAGATGGTTTGGTTATACACGGTCATATATCCCATTCAGTTTCAGCCATATTCTGTCCCAAACCAGTGATGATTTGATGAATAGAGACTTCAAGTTTTGATCAAATATATGCTAATATCACTGGACATCAGAGATTATGTGTCATAATAATTCTGCATGACTGTAGAGAATTTGTGCCTTTTAAAAAAGTTAGGCACTTTCTCAAATAAAAACCAGATAAATCATGTGTAATGTAGCTGTTGAAAGAAAGGTTATTACTAATGAAAATAAAATTACTAGGGCCATGTGAACAAACATGGGAATGAATGCATACCCATATGGAAAGCCAGCACTAGAGCTGAAAACTTATGAAAACACCTGCATCTAAATTTTGACCTTAGGCTTTTCTCCTTGTTATATTTCCCTAGGCTTAGCCAAAAGCTGCAAATAAACAATCCAATTAAACCGCAGGACTTCTCCAGTAATTCACTGTGTCCATCTGTTTGTGAATCAGTCACAGGCAGAATGAAGTAAACAATAAATACATGAAGATACAAATAATAAAACTTCACTGACAGGAAAAAAAGAAAAAGTATCACTTCTCGAGCCAGGACTCTGGTGTGTATTCTAAAACTGGTAGTATTTTTTACATTTATTCTGGGAGAAAGGAAAAAGAAAGCAACCCAGCAGGCTTCCTGTGATCTCTTTGCAGACAATTCATCATTTATTGTTTATTCCCTTTTTATTTCTTCCATAGAGCAGAATTTATCTAAGTGTTCTTTATACTACTATAATTTCCACCTAGTTTGAATGTTTGTAATGAAAGGTGCCCCATGGAATTTAAAAGAAGATTTTTAATTCTGTCTGAAGAGTTGCTAGCTGCTACTATTAAAAGAAACATTTATGAGGAGATACTGAAAGAGTTTTAGGGGATTTTTTTAGGGTTAATATTAAAGGATTAAAGGAAGAAAAATCCTGCACTTATGCCTAAAGTTTCTACAGTGTAAATGTATGATCATCTCATTACCACTGAGGATGGTACAAGAAAAAGTTTAAATTGAAGTAAAGGAGAAAACTTGTTTTTCTATTTGTTCACATTATTAATTTAACAGCAGTCAGGGTATCATTGCTGTTTTCTCTGTGCAGCCACTTTTTCCTGCTGGTAAACCATTCGCAGGAAGAGCTCTTTTTCTGTAGTTCACCTACTGCCAGGTTGCTCCTTTCTCCCCATGAACAGCCAGAGACATCTTCATTTTCCAAGCAGTCCAAGTTATTCAAAGGCAGCTCAGAAGTACAGACAAACTGAAACATTTTATAGTGGATGAAGGCAGAGTAGCTAAAGTAGAAGGCAGAACAACTCAATATTTTGATGGTACTGACAATGGGAAATGCTATTGGAAAGGGATGGTGTGAAAATGACTTTTGGATGGATGAGGTTTTTTGATGGGGAAGAAATTCTAGAGATGTAAGCAATGATTAGGATTAAGGAATTCAAAGGTCATTCTCAGGCTTTCAGAGAGATTTTGTGGGAGAAGAATGAGGAGTTTTCTTCTTTGAGATGCTTTTTCTCTCCTCATCCCCTCAGTCATTCAATATCACCTATATAGACTTCTCCCATTCCCAGTCTAGTCTTTCTTGAGCCATCCTATCCTCTCAAGTGTTCACCTCCCAGAGTTCCTGCACTCCTTCCTCCTCCATACCTCTCCAGGAAGGTTTCCTGTCCTCTGAGAAATCCGTATCATACATCCAGTCACAGCACTCAGACCACAATTAAAATTGACCATCTTCCAATGTGAGGTTTGGACACAATATTCAATGTTGCAGTTCCATCTCATTCTAAGTGCTGTGAAGTCTTCCCAGCAATAGCCACTGTCCCGCACATCCTGATCCCACCCTCACCTTTAGTAACAAAGCGCTCTGAATACAGAACATGAGGGATGACTGTTCAAATTAAGAAAATACATTCTAGAAGAAACTAGCCTAAAGTATACACTCAGTTATTTCAAAATTGCATTCAAAGAGCAGTCGACAAATTTTTGTCATTACATAACTAGAAGGGTGTGTTGATTGAGTCTCTGAAGGATCTATTCTAAGCATAGCTCCATGTCACAGTCGTGTCTACCTTAGAAGAGAGAATAGCAAGTTTGCAAGAAATGTCTCCCAAGTGAGAATCAGTTGCAAGCATTTCAAAGAATTAAAAAAATTACAGCAATTGTCTAAAATAAATAGCAGTTCGGTGTAGGAATGGTTGACTGCATGAATGTTCTCATATTCTATACATGAGTAAAGAAACAGTTAAAATGAGCAGATTAGGTGTGAAAGACTATTTAGATTTAATTTTTTTTTTACTTTTATATCACAAATGACTTAAAGTGAAGCAAAAGAAATTTAGGAAAATATTTTCCATTGGCAACTGTATTTAAGTGCTGGAATATATACATGGGAAGATCAGAAACTCTCCCTCCCTGGAAGAATTTTACAATTGTTTCCCCTTGTTGGTCAGAAGAAGAACAAGATAACCTCTCAACATCCCTTCCAGCCCTGATGTCTATCATAATATAACCACAGTAGTAGCAGAAAGTTGTGCTTTCTGCTACTTATGAAATGCATCTATATTTCATATAACAGTACAGCTCAGGAGCAGCAGTTTTTAATTTAAATGCTTGTATTTAAATTACACATTCATTTCAGAAGAACAAAGTCAAGACAGATCATGAAATCTGGAGAAAATTTCTCTTCCTCAATACAGCAAATAAATCAATCAATGATTTATAAATCATAAATTTGATTTTATAAATAAATCAATGATTTATTTATCTGAACAACTGTATAATGTCCTTAATTAAAATCACTTAAACCTTTCAATAAATTCTGTTTATAATTAAGAAATTTATTCTGTTTTAAGGCAGCAGTTTCCACGGACAAGTTTCAGGCATGGTGTGCCAAGTGTGGTCCAGGGACCATTCCCAATGCACAATTTGTGTGCAGCCCTCTGGATTGGAGGTTGAGACACTCTTTTGGACATTAGTCATTCCATACCAGCAGATCTCAGTGCCCAGGAAATTAAACTTGTCTGTTAGTATTCCTTGTATAAATGTCACCTCTATCTTGACATAGTCATTGACTTGGGTTTCAGCTGATGCCTGCAAGTGTAAATATAAAAATCAACATTGAACAAAGTATAATATACAATGCAAAACAATAGTCAGATGTTGTTTCACTACAACAGTAAGTACAACAATCTTCAAATAATATGTCTCACCATTTCTTCTACTGCAGTTCAAAATGAAGTCTTCACAGGTTTATTTTTAAAATCCCATAAATCCCACTCTTATGAAGTGCATATACTCTCATGAAGAGATTATGTACAGACTACCACCAGCAAACTTCCTAGATTTGCCTTCAGATTGGAATGTTTTGACCATCCATACATAATACCTTTAAAGAACATTATTCAGCCTCTTACTTAACACCTTTTTTTAGAAAGACACATCAGCAAACCCACCCAGTGAAACTATAAGTAATAGCTATGGGGAAATGCATTTCAATATCTGGGTTCATGAAAGAAATGTCCATCCTCACGAGGTGGCTAAATATACTTAGTCTTTAGGAATATTACCCGCAGCAGAAGCAGGTGGAGCCAAGACTCATCTGAGGATCATTTATAATAACCCAGAGAAATTACCCACAACATTAGCGAGCATTTGTGAAGAGCTTAAGCTGTGAAAGGTATCTTCCTCAGGGGAACAACCTACAGATTGAAAGCTACATTCCATATAATGTTACTATTCTCCATTTCATAATACAAGAAAAAGAGAAAAAATAAAATGAGGGCTATTTCATGGTATGAAAAGGTAGTAAAGAGCTATTTAATGGCACTGAAAGGTAATAAATTCAAAGCTGGGAAATGGAAATGCTCTCTCATAGTCTACAATTGCCTAATAAGACAGCAGGTCTCTCAAACTGTAAGTCTACCTAAATTCAAGAGGAAAGGTGATGTTCAAATAAGCTTAGAAGTTCTTCCTCTTGTTATACTCTATTAATTACAAAAAAAAAAAAAGTATCAAACCACCTTCCTCGAGGTTTACATATATCTCTTTCTAGTCAAGGTCAAGGTTAAACTTGATGCTGCTGTGCAAATTACCCTGTGTCTAGGTACTTATATATATAAAAATATATATATAAATATATATATTAATAAATATAATAAAATAAATAATAAATAATAAATATATATTTAAATATAGTACCTGGTACTTATATTTTCTCTTGAAACATTAATTCCTGGCCACCATCATGATGATATGTCTTCAATCCAGAACAGAAACTCCTGATTTCTTCTGTTAGGAAACATATTTATGAGCCCTGTTACAAGTGAAACAGTCAATATATACTATTAAGACCAAGAATTTTGTAACGTAGGAAGAATTTTTTCTAAATATTTGCACTTTGGATATATATAATTAATTATTCCATGAATCACAGCAGATACAAATGATATCTTTACACCTGATATATTTAATAGGTTTCTGATTAAATAACCTCTCTACCTATAACCAGTTTTGAAATAAGCAAACATTCAAAGTACGTAATAGAACACTGCACATATCTAGGATATCCATCATGGGTTTTGTTGGTTGCACACAAGACCATCCATGGAAATGCCAATATCATATTAACCTTCCATAGTCTGTATCAATTACCATTACCAAGCATCTTGCAAACTTTTGGCCAAAAATGCCACTGTGTAAATTTGGAGGAGAATAAAACCTTTTTGTGATTCTTCTTCTCACAGTGTATGAAAAGCTCCCAATTTTCAACAGGAGGAAGAGAAAGGATTACATGTCACTGTTACCTAGAAGTGAAGTACTTATGCCAAGGATTTTGTTGGATGAAAATTTGCCATTGAAGTGCTAGGAAAATAAAAGGTCATAACTGACTTTCGCATGAAAAATAGCTCACTGGCTTCCTTCTCAGTGAGCTCCAAAGGTTATATTGAGCTAGATGTGCATGGGGTAGGAGAGACAGGAGTAAAAGAGGCAAAAGAGAGGGGATGTCTCTTAAGCTGTAGGTCAAAGCTTCATTCATAAATATACTGGTGAGTGGAGTTTTTCACACCACTTTGGCAAATGTCTCCATAGGCACCCTATATAGTCAATGAAAAGAGGCTGACAGGAGTTTACCTTGTGAGGCTTTGTAGTTACATCCAAAACACACAACTGCTTGATGCAGAATACCATGGGGTGGGTTGCAGGGGACAAGTCTCCTGAAACAAGAAAATATGATAATCTCTCTTCTCATCCAATTAGCACAGCCAGAATTAGCATGCAAGAAACAAAGTCTTGCAGGTTAGATAGAAGTCTGGGAGACATATCTCTCTTACAGAAATCTGAAATACTATCAGCAAGGCTAATGGTTAAACTTCAGTTTTGGCTCCTTCACCCACACCCTGGCTCCTCTTGCCTTCTCTTGCCATCATGTTTCCTTATAGGTATATAAGAGATTCCAATGTAGAATAAATTACCCAGTTCCCTTAAAACCGGTCACTTTGGTTACCTTTCTTGCAGAGTATCAATGTTGACATGAAACTCTTCTCTTGTTTGTCCACAGGCTTTCTCACTAACAGAACTTGTAGAGTCACATCAAACTAGAACCTACAAGCAAGTTAGTATGCATGCAGCAAAGACAATGAGTGAAATAGGACCTTAGATGAATGCAGAAACAAAGTAACTTGACAATACAGTTGAAGCCACAGACGTGGGAATTTACCAATAAGTACCTGTTTTCTTTGCAAAGTCTTGCACCAAGTTTAGCCAGAAGACATGCAGTAAACTTGCAGTTCCCACTTCCTAACATTAAATTTTGAAATGCCACTCCCATTTCCCTGATTGTGCCTTAATAAAACTCAAAGAAGTTAGGAAACATTCTGTTTGATTATCCCCATCATTCCAAAATGGCTTTCAGTGAGACCTCTGCAGAATCTAGTACCCTGTTAGAACATGTAGGACCTTCTGTAAACTTCAGATTATCTTAAAAGAGGGTGAAATACTGTAGAATGAGAGAATGAAAAAAATTGCCACAACCAGTGGAAAGGGAGAGTTTTGAGAAACCACAAACACTATTCGGCATTGTGAGGTTTTTCTCTTATATTTTAAGTCTCCCCCCCCTTCCCCCCCTTTTGTCCCCCACAAAACAGTATGTAGGAAAAGACAGTTCAGAGATGCTTGTTATTTAAGAATCTGTATCTTTTGGCTATAAGGGAAAGAGGATATGCAAAAAAACTCATTTATTTTTACCTTTGTAAAATCAGCTGTGAGCTTACTGTTGTGTTTCTTTTCTTTTTAATTAAAATCTCCTTTACAATTCCTCTAAATGAGATACAGGTCAAAATAATTTTGTATCAGATGGGATTCTAAGGCTAAATATAATTTGTATATTTTGTAAATATCCAGAATTGAAAAAAAAATCATTCAGACATAATGCACAGCATTTAAATAAAAACACCCTAACAACTATTTATGCTATCATAAAGTAAGCTCCGTTTGCATACCTGAGAATACCAAAGAGCACAATCCATCAAATGAAAATAACCCTCTGTTGTGCTACAAACACAAGTCAAGGGAGTATAAAACCTCTGTAATGTCACAGTTTTATATTAAAACATAAATGTTAGCACCAGGATAGATTTTACTTTCAAGATACAGATCTGTATTACATTGCCCCTGGGTGAGCTCATTACATGCCAGGTCGACTCTGGTTTGGTTTGCGATGGATTTCAGCAAGCAGCTTTCTAACTGTATGAGGGTGATGATGTGAGCAGCTTGCTCTGGCATGAAATCTCTCAATAGCAGAAATTTCCTGGGTTGATAAAGACTCTAGTCCTTGCAAAGAAAATCGTGTGCTTGCTTAGCCTGGATGGCTTCCACTGGTAGAAAAATTTTCAAAAAGCATAAAATTCTAGATGCTGTGATGCAAATTACCATTTGGAACAGAAGGCAAGTGTATTGACCCAAACTGATTGAAGTTAGAGACCCAAAATGAACCTACCTTTTAGAATTTGAATTTTGAAAAGTTTTATCTTGGTATAAATCAAGTATACTATTTTACCTGTAACCATATAGCACATAGTAATGCAGACAAATAAGGAATGTGAAATATTCATATCTACTTCGGTAGATTTAGTTTATGGGGTATTAAAGCTGGCTTTCACCCTCTTTTGGGGAGATCAAAAATTCAGCAATAACACAAATTATTTATTAACTACCCAAAACATCTCACAATGTGCATGTGTTACAACAATTAGGATCTCTTTAGATTCTAATCATCTACAATACTGAAAGACCACTATGCAATTTTTTTCTCCTAAAGAAAAGTACCTAGTTAGAAGATGAATATTCAAATTTTCCCTGCATGAAGTGTCCCTTCTGCATGTATGCAGATGTCATCTCAGCATATAGATTCATCTTCCAGGGGTTGTCATTTGGGGAGAAGGAAGGACAGAAAAAAAATGATAAGACATGAGAAGTGCTCAACTTTGCCACACATGAAGTCAATAGGACTTTGGAAACCCAGACCAAAAGTAATATACAACATTGATAACAAGGAAACAAGAATTTTTATACTTAGAAAAGGTGGCTTTTCCTACATTTGTTATTGTCTAATGACTGAAGGGGTAGGTTAACAGCAAAAGCAAAGGTGAAAAGATACAGAAAAAGAAAGGATTAGGGGAACAGAAGGCTGTTCTACAGTGGCCAATAGTTCTTCAGTTGTCAAGTTTCTGACAGGGGTGTAGGGCAAAGCCTGTTCTGGTAAAGGCCAAGGAAACTCACCGAGGTGACTGAAGAGGGGACACTTTGCTGCACATACCCATGAGTGTGCCTTGTGTCTGAGGATGTTTACAGTTGCCTTTTGGAAGGCCATATCTCTCCCTTTACAAGAGGGCTCTGATAATGGTGAGGAAAAAGATTCTGAGTATGGACTTGGAGCAAGATATCTGCATCTTCATGAAGGTCTGCCTCATCAACCTTCAGCATGCCAGGAAGAGCTAAGGATTCTTGGCAACCACTGGTTGCTAACAGAGGATGCAACGGAGCAGTGGTGACAAGTTACAGTGGATCTTCCCCTACAAATTTAATCCTCTGTAATGAACTGTGCTGGAAAACTCTTATTTATAGCTTCTTGGGCACCAATACCTGGATACAGACAAGGAGCAAAAGCCGTTTAGCAGTTCTGAAAAGGAGAGGGCTGGGAGAAAGTGCCCAGCAGGTAGGAAAACAAATCTGTATTGATGCTCAATAGTCATCCACTGAGAATGAACACAGCATTCTAGAATTAGCAAAATAATAAAACAGTGTTGAAGGGTAGCAGAAGGACATTCAAGTGTGTGTGATTCACTTCCTACTAAATCAATCTATTTAGTTTAAATTTAAGCAATCTCCCAGTCATCACAGATTCACAGTATTTGGTGTTTTTTTGTTTTTTTTTTTCTTCTTATGTAAGCAGCACATGCAATATAGAAATGCACTGTGATGTTTTATCTTTGTTTTCTAATGACAAAATTGATAAGCGTTCATAGATTCTTTTAGAACCGAGATTTTTTTTTTTAAGGTAATACCACTGCTCTGTACACTCTTAAATGGGGAAGAATGCAGGGTGTTTGTTTCTGTCAGCAACAGATGCGTACATTTTGAAGTCAAAAGGGAAAATCAAGAATTGCTGTAAGATAAAGCCTACATAGTGCAGAGAAAGCCTGTTCCTACTTTCCAAGTTAAATTGAATAGGAAATACATCAACATTTTTAATTGCCTTTAAATGTTGTTGTCCAGTGTTTTTTACCCTGTCTCTAAGGATTGTTTGTATTTCTAGCCTGAATTTATTTTCCACCATTTGGCTCTCATTATGTGATTTTCTGATAGACAAAATAAAAGCCTATTATTAGAAATTTATTTCTAGGAGGTAAATATGAAAAGACTAATCATGTAAGCCTCCAAGCTGCTTTTCAATGTACTAGTTGTTTTGAGTTTCATTGAGTTTTCTAACTAGTGTATCTTTTCTGGACATTAAATGATCATTAAATACTGTTCCAAAGCCCATTAAACTTCTGAAAAAATACAGAGGGCCTAGTAAGAGTCACCTGAGCATTTCCTACAGAGTTTAATCTTTTCCATTTTAATTGAGTTGTCTCTTCTTCTGAGTCCAAAAATTGCATTAATCTTCTGAAATATCACTTTGCCCTGACAGAACACAGTCCCTACCTCATAGACTAACTAATTTTTAGAACAACTTCTTTACCAGAGAAAGACCACAATTTCATGAAAATAACACTCTTCTTTTATTCTGAAGAGCTCATGTTTGTCTTCATTCAAATTAAAGACGGTTGAGCCTCAGAATTTCCCTTTGTTTTTGCTATTATTATGCTACATTTTGTTATATTTTTTTGGTTTATACTAATTTAAATGTAAAATATCAGTGGTCCATAATAGAAATGCATAAACTGTACCACACCAAGTCAGATTACAGTGATATCACATACACTGTAATGACATAGTTATTGTAGGATACTATTTATAGGCAATGTCTTAATACATCAAAATATTTAATTATCAGAAAACAGGACACTTTCATTATTACTAATAAATAAAGATTTAAACCTGTCATTTGCAGTGGAAATAAAACTTATTTTAACATATTATGTGGATTGCTAAGGCTTCAACCCTGGAAGCTAACTAATGGCATGAGTTAACAGAAATTTTGTGATTCCTTAAAACTTTTCTCCTGTTTTTCTAAGCTCATCATATAAGCCTTGGAACAGAAGATGGAAGTCAGAATGGCTGTACCTGCATACCATTTTAGCTGAAAATTTCAAAGAATGGTCATTACAAACACAGGACATAATTTACCCACATGTTTTGCTATCTACATTAGTGGAGGTTCATATGTTCATAGCACAGTAGAATTTGTACAGAGACTCTGTTGGACTTACGCCAACTTGATATTGCATCCTTCACTTTAGTATTACTCATTGGCAAAGCCAGGAAGTTTTCTTTACATGGAAAAATAAAATGTTGCTTTCTCTGAATAGCTAGAATTCTACCTGCTGGCAATTTTATCGGGCTATTAGAAAACTCAAACCACGCTGTTGGATAGGAGATAGTGTACCATTATGCTATGCAACTTTGCTGAGAAGTGTCTGAGAGCAAGTAGAAAACATGCCATCTGAGCCAATGCACCTGTTTTCAGGTTTATTACATTTAGCACAGGGGAAAACAAGAGAAAATTCATAATAAAACAAGCTCAAGCTTTAAATTTTAATGGGCTTTGCTAAAACTAAGAGCAAACAAAACTCCCTAGTCTTTTCTCATGGGTAGTGAAAGCTCAGGTCAGGTGGCAATGAGGAGAATAAGGGCTATGAAAACTCATGTTAAGATGCCAAAGGCAAAGCCAATGGAAAATATTTAGTTAATTAATTATGGCATTATAAACTTGAAAAGAGCCTTACAGTGTTGCACTCTAAGAAAGCTGATGAATATGGTATATCTACACTGCATAATATTCTTAGAATAGAACAAGAACTTTCTCGTATGTCGCTAATTTTCTTTAAAAATAATGTTTTCCTTTTGACTTGCACTAAAGCAAATTCCTTTTATTTAAAAGAAATATTGTTTAGTTTTACTTTCATGACCACAGTTCACTGTCTTGTACTTTCAAAGCTGAAACAGCTGAATCACCTTACGAACTAATCCATAATTACAATTGCATTTGTTTCTTCCTAAAATATTTTGAGTTCATAGTTGCAATTTTGCTAAAGATGTCTGTAAATTAAATATTAAACAGTCTTTTAAAAAAATATTTTTATTAATAAATCAAATTCTGAAACAAGTTCACATTTTCTAATAAGAACAAAACATCATTTCCGTAAGTTGTGAATCCACATTTTTCAAGAGGACACAGAAACTCAAAGATTCCGACAGTGCTTAGGTTAGAGAGAGAAAGAGGTAAGCAAAGGAATTTGAAGTCTCTGTGCTTCTCTCAGTTCATCAGTTCAGCTCTGGAACGTGGCCAAACAGCAGCAAGCAGCTTTTCTCCAATTTATAGAGTAAGTTGTCCTTATTTTCAAAATAAGCTAAAGCTTTCAAAAGAAGGTAATTTGCCACTCAGTTTGGGATAAAATGTAGAGTTTCAAGTGATATTATCCATGGGCAAAATAACAAAAGAGGAACCTGATAGAGGCTACAGCGAAAAAATATTATGGCACTGAGCAAGGACTCGAGTGGATCAGAAGATGGAGGGACAAGCTGCCACTGAGCTGTGCAAAGGTAGAGGTGGGAGAAAGCACTCTTACTTAGCTTAGTAGATACCAAATACCCTACAGATACTTCTACAGACCCCACCTAAGACAGGGACATTTTCCCTTTGTCAGAACTATGCTTGAATGATGCAATACTTTGGAGCTGGAATGACAGCAAATGAGCAGGGGAGCACTGTCATAAAAGGGGAGAATAAAGCTGTATCTGTGACATGAAAATGTGGTGATGGACTTGACATAAAAATGCAACAGACCTCAATATCGGAGTCACTTGGCACAAATGCTTGTTTCAGGACTTAAAGAAACTAAAAACAAACTAGCCTCACTATAGTAAACTTGGCATACATGTTTGTTTCTCTCTGCTTTGCCTCCCTCCCCATCAGCCTTTTAGTTTGGTTTATTTTTAAACACATATGCACAAAAGAAAATTGTAAAAAAATCAAATCACTATTAAAGAAAATGCATCCAGTGTAAAGTACAGGCATCTGTTCTTCTAGTCTGAAACCAAGTTTCTCTGTTTTCAGTAGTGCTCAATACTCAGAGGTCTACTTATTTATGTATGTGATGTAAGAGAGAACCTTGTTTTGTTTACATCTTTAACATTATTTTTAGCCTAATGACAGTTGAAATTAGTTGGATTTACTGTTCTTTGAAATACTCACATGTACCAAATCTCCCAAAGAAAAGCATAAAAAATTAAATCCTGACAGTTCCATTGCCCTTGGCCTGTTAGTCATTCTGCATATGAATAATAACTTGCCTTCATTCACCTTTCCAAAAACAAAGAATTGTAAAGGAACAGTGCATTAACATCAGCTCCTTCTTCTAAAGTATATTCTTACTGAGAAACTCCATATGGTGGAAAACAAAACAAGCACAATGAAAACCAGTGTTATGCAATATCTCTTCAAAATCAGATGAGTCATCACACGGAAAGTTGACAGGCCTGAAAGAAACTAAAATCCAGCTAGCCTTACTATGGCAAACTCCTGAGATCTGAAGAAATGTTTCGTATTTTGCAAAGCTGTTCCCAATAATGGGCTTGCCATTTGCCAAATCAACATTATCAAGACAGATCAAATTTTATTTGATAGTACTTTTGCAATATTTTTAGGGACATAATTTCATATTCAGAACTCCATTTAAAGAGGAAGAGTTGAAAGAGTAAGAACTTAAGGACAAATGCGTATTTAGATATTAAATATAGCATTTACTGGGAAAGACAAGACAAATAGGATTACTGCTGTCAGGATCAGTGTTGTGTGGTATGTTAATTCTCACACAATTACTACAGACGCAATTACTGCTGAACTAAAGGATTTTTACTGCTGGAGTTACTATAAATGAGAAGTTGCTATAACTGGGTCTGATTGTAGTGAAGCTAGGCCATGTATCTAAAATTGGACTGAAAACATTCACATAATTTTACAAAGTCAGTTTTGCTTTACAAGAAAGGCTCATCTCTTTCTGAAATTTAGAGTGGTTCATCTCTGGTTTAAGCTTAAGGAGACAGGGAGGTGGAAACATTAAGTACCTCTTCTGGGACTTGAAAGGGGTTGTTTATCTTCTGCCTCTCCCAAGGCCAGGGGAGAAAAAGGAGGTAGGGCAGGGAAAAGCAAGAGCGGGCACACTTTTTGTGGGCTAAACTGCAGGGTGAAGAGGAGGTATCATCTCCAGCGTTCCCTACTCAACTAAAGGAATTATTTCAGATACAAAATACCAGAATAACAAACTGTGCAAATAGTTATAAATTGTGCATAGTGCATAAATTGCACAGAGAACTTACTTCTTTGGGGTTTCTGCTAACTTCCTTGGACTTTGTAAGGAGGCAGCAAAATACACATGTATTTGACTCAGAGCTTATCTACACAGGAAAATGAACAGTAGTTCTGAGCATCCACATGAAGAGCTATTCTGGAAAAGCTGTTGTGGTTCCTGTAAATTTCCTCAGGCACATAAAATCCTTCGACTGTTAATATTGATTCTGAACAGCAGCCAGTGAGAGTGGTATCAGAGCATTACAGTTAAATGACAAATAGGCTTTCTCCCCCTCCCCCTTAGAAGCACAATTAAAATGCCAAATACAAGTCAAAACAGTGTGCATGTGTCTGTACAGCTGCATTTTGCTGCTATCGAAGAGGAATATAACTGTGCCAGCAACAGTCAGAAGGACTGAAGCAGTTTATTCAAATAAAAGGTTGTCATGCCTGGTTATTCTTTGAACAAATGGCAAAATTGAGCTGGCTATTAAAAAGCCTGCCATTATAAAATATCTCCTTGAAAACACACTTACTGTAACTGATGGTCACCAAGGAATTTGTCAGTCCTTAAATTGTAGGATTTTCATTTCTTCTGCCACTCATCATTACCCTTTTTCACCTTATTTGTTCTAGCCAGTTTAATTCATTGATGTTTGTTTCAAAGAATCTATGTGATTCTTGGTGAGTTTGGGTCAGCCTCCTATATAACTGAGTGCAGATCGACAGATTGTCAGAGATGCAAGTTACTCTGTCCTTTTGAAGCTATTAGACAAGAACTGGACAAGAAAGCTGCCAGAAGAATCTAAGTATGAATTCTTACCCCCTAAAATGCAAGAAAGCATGCTTATGACTTCTTTAATTTCTATTAAAAATAATTTAAAGGATGTGATAAAAAAATAAAAGTTAATTCAAAGGAGCATAAACTTTTCAGTTCATTGGATGTCCTCTTAAGATGACAGCAGTTCAGAACTTTTGTAAAGGTCTTACTATTATTTTAATTTATAGCACTTACTAAACACCTGACATATCTACAAGATACCCATTACAAGCCTGAAGACTGCTGAGGCAACTCAATTTTCAAAATTTCTGTAGCTATCTGAACCTCATCCAAGGAACATTGCTCAGTTGAAGCTCGCCAAATTTTCAAGCAGACCGTGAACTGATTTCAAGTGAGCCCTGAACCAAATGCTTTGCACTTGAACATCAGAGTTTCAAAGCAAAGTCATCAAAATGCTTATAAAACTGCTCAATGTACAACTGCAGTTCTCCATCCCTTAGACTGCCTTTGGGCAGGAGTAGGAGGCACCAGTACCCCTCACCTCCTGCAGACAGTGAATCTGTTTCTTCATTTGTGAGTGGAACCTGAGAGCTCAAGGCAAAGCACCAGGAAGCACAAATCCCTCTTTTATATAAAGTGAGAGAAAGCATCTATATTAATTCCCCAGTCAAATCACACAACTGAGTCTTTCAGGATTGTATTGTTAGACTCATAGAGATAACTCTGTTATAGAGAGACTGATGGATAACTTATTCCAAGTAACTTTATTATAAGGTACGGATTAATCTGTCTTGAAAACAGACAGCAGAAAAAATTACTAAGCATATATATTGGGTATCTTCATCTGTTATGAATAAATATTTAGACACAGAAGTAGTCGAAGGGGAAATAAGGAAAGAATATGTGAAACAGCACCTACTGAGGAACAGATCATAGTACAAGTTGTTTCTTAATTAAGTCTAACTGATGAGACATGGGCAAGTGATTCATTCAGCCAAAAGAAAAGCCATCTACAGTGGGACAAAGGTATAATTTTCCCTAAACTTTGCAGACAGCATCTCCAATTTAACGCTGAGTGAAATGCAGTACAGAAACAACACAAAGAGTCATGACTGGAGTCCACTAGGTTCTGACTAGTGAAAGGACAATTAAATTTGCATAGTTACCTTGGTATGAAATATACCCCAATGGTCTACACAGACCACAGTCCTGTCTCAGACAGGGATCAGTAGTTAAGATTTAATGCCTAAAGAGCAAGAGAAGAGAATAGGCTAGCATCATATGCCCCTGAATTACTCTCACAGTTTCATGGGGTTGGAACTTCAGGTGGATTACTCTTCCATTCATTTGCTCACTTGTTTCTTTTTTCTTGCTATTTAGTTTAAAACTCAGTGGAGGGAATACTGATTTCTTCAGGCTTGAAAGGCACTGCAAAAAGCCTAAGAAAACACAGGGCTAACAGCAGACACTACGTAAGGAGGCTAAAACTGTTTAGACAAAGAGAAAGGGGAAACCAGCACTCATCAAAAAAAAAAGGACTTTCTTTCCTTGCCTTTTAAGCTCTTCTCTCTAACTCTGGATTTTTCCTCATCTTTCTATCACCCTGAGGTCCCAGAAGCATCCCCAGTATTGTCAAAGTTCAAAAAAGAGTCCAATTATCTGTATCTGCTTGGGAACCAGTCAAGTTACCATACTAGCAAGGTATCTTCATTACAGCAGCTGGTTATTGCAAGGCTGCGAAGAGAGTTTTAAGGACTTAGCCTTGTTTAATTCTACAAAGACTGAAGAAAGATGTGCTAGCAATCACAAAACATGTAAAGAGGCACTCCAGAAAAAGTAATATATAAATTTTTTCTCAGTGTCATATAGGCATAAAAACACTGAGTTTAATTTGTAGCATTTCCTGGTGGCAGTAAAATCTCTGGAGTACAATGTCCTGAGAGTCTGTGGAGTCCACATCACTCGGTGTCTTTAAGAACACATTAAATGAGCATTTTTCATAAATAACCCAGGTACAGCTGATCTTGAGTTAGGACATGGGTTTGGACTAGCTGACTTCTTGAAGTCCCGGTGATTTCTGTGATTCAGAGGTCTTCTGCCATGGCAGTCACAGCCCTAAGCTTTGGTTTAGTTCAACACCTTTCTGAAATATGATTTAAAAAATAAGTTGTTCTTCTGTAGTGTCCCAAGAAAGCTGAAATACTTCCTCTGTCTCATCCTTCTATGGCTTCAGACTCCACTTCTTGGATATATAAATTGTTCTTGCTCTATATATAAATGTGAGAAGAAACTTAAGCTATACTCCAAAACAAATTGCAGACTCTTTGACTGCTGTGTATTTTTTCTTCTGTGTATGAGACCTGGGGCACATGTTTCTGTCTCTTTTTCTCATATATTCTGACCCCTGGTTCTCCAAAGAACATCATACATTTTCCACCACAGGTTTTCCTTCTCTCTCATCCATTTAAAAGATTTTCAGTACCATGAATTATTTATTAATTACTCACCAAAGAAAAAGCCATTTACATTGCATTCACAAATGTGACCAGCAAAAAGTAACAGAACTGTACTCTTTAAATAGCTATTTATTTAGATAATAACTAACTTATACTGCTTGTCTCCAGTCAGATATTCAAATAAAAATAAGCTATAATAATAATCACTCTCAAACCATTGGTGACAGAATTCCTCTCTAATGATGCATGAGTTGAAAGTGCTGATGGTCTTAAAAGCCTGCAGCCACTTCTGTCTTGCTTGTGTGTTCTGTTCTGCAACTGGACAGAGGCCAGCTATAAATATCTGAGCTCACACATGAAAGAGACAACTTCCAGTCTCCTTTTCTATAGGGCCATTATTCGTGCTTTATGAATATTTGCATAATTGCTATCATTCCTTAAAACTACAAGTCTGAAAAGCTGTGGAAATCTGTGTAACAATGAAAGACAATCCTGAAATTGCAAAATTAATGATTTCCTGTTTCCTTTCAATTAGGCTACGGATTGAAGAGTCTCAGTTGTAAAACAAGCAGCACTACTACATACAATTTACACACTGCAATTGTTTTATTCTTAGGCTATCCAAGTGCTAAAGATTTTGCTTAAGTTAATGAATAAACTACAAATAACATCAAACATCCCATCAAAAATTGAGACAGTTCATTAATTGCAGATGAGCAGAAGAATGGACTGAACAATCAATGGCTGCTATTCACAATGAATTGCAATGCCTGTAACATATAACTTGAGCTAAAGCATCAATGTTTGTGGTACCAAAAATAAAAAAATGTTGTGATGCTGTAGCAACATTTCAGATGGTAACAATTTGTATACCAAATCACTATAAATAATTTTCAGTACACTGGTTTATTTGGGTGCACAACTTCTATCATCTACACTCTGAGAAAAGTAAATGACTATGGAAAAAGGAATACTGAGGCATACTATTGACATCAGAAGGTTAATTAATGGTAACCCATTCATTGCTTTGATTCGCCTGGGGGAGCAGAAGAATTTTTACAGTTCGGCAGCGTAAAGACACTTATTCCACACTATGAACTGGCAGAGAGAAAAGAAAAAAACCAAATCTGAAAATCATTTTTATTGTGCACGAGGTGCACAATAACTTCTTTCTTCTCACTGGAGATGGAGGCAGTGCAATGAGACAGCATGGTGTTCATTGGCATGGTGGCTGGGGTATCTCTGCAATGACCTTTGTTCATCCCATCTGTGAGTGGATATATGGCTATGGACCCAAAGGCTGCACAGAGTGTTTTCCATAAATACATCTTCCTGAGCTTCAATGTCAGCTTTATTTATAACTGCTACACTGTATAATACTGATAATTTGACTGGGTCTAGGATGTGAAGAGGGTAAGTCTGGTGATTGAGCATCACAATTTTTTTGTTCCAGGACTTTCGTGAGAGCAATCACTTTGCCATTACATCTCCTTGAGTTACTTGAGTAAAATGTATAGTAAAGTCAGTGATATCTCTGTTTAAACATGTGTTTTACGATAAGGATATGTGTTATTCAACTGCTAGTTTTACCGGAACTGACATAAAAGTCATACCAAAACACAAGAGAAATATCTGGTCTCACAGATTCCTTTAGAGACACAAATATTTTTGGATCGGTCAGGAATTTACAAATATGTTATCTAAGTATTTTTTTTTAATTTCCTGGGCTGCTGTGATTTAAATGCAAACATGCAGGTCAGAACAAAATCAGAGGAAACTCAGTGTTCACTTCAGCCCAACATGTACTACCTAAACCTACCCTTTAATTGCTAAACTCTATCCACTGGAAAATACTGGTTTATTAAACAAAAACTAGCAGCATGCCACTAACGTAGACCACATAAAAGAGCTGGTCACATGGCCTAGAAGGTGTGTAGCCTTGACTAGATTAATACATTGTCAATCTCACCAGCTGATTACAAGTGTAATGTCATGTATATTTGCAGTCAAATAGAGAAAAGATGCGTTGACAAAGGAGTGTGCATTGCTCCTTCTGCAAGCATAGTTTAGTTGCAAATTTAAACTCCCATGTGCAACCTGTAGTCAGAGCTGAATAATGCCTGCTTCCACCTAAAGGTTGTGCTGGTTTCAATCCATATGTCAGAGAGGTATTTTAATTTCAAGTTCATTTTCAACATTACTGTGTTGAAGATATGTGGAACTACATATACATATATACATATATTTTCTACACTTTAAA
>JAWWMO010000083.1:102813597-102851697 GCA_035047845.1 Dendrocincla fuliginosa
TGGAAAATACTGGTTTATTAAACAAAAACTAGCAGCATGCCACTAACGTAGACTACATAAAAGATCTGGTCACATGGCCTAGAAGGTGTGTAGCCTTGACTAGAATAATACATTGTCAATCTCACCAGCTGATTACAAGTGTAATGTCATGTATATTTACAGTCAAATAGAGAAAAGATGCGTAGACAAAGGAGTGTGCATTGCTCCTTCTGCAAACATAGTTTAGTTGCAAATTTAAACTCCAATGTGCACAAAACCTGTAGTCAGAGCTGAATAATGCCTGCTTCCACCTAATCGTTGTTCTGGTTTCAATCCATACGTCAGAGAGGTATTTTAATTTCAAGTTCATTTTCAACATTACTGTGTTGGAGATATGTGGAACTACATATACATATATACGTATATTTTCTACACTTTAAAACCTCAGTGTTCTCATCATGGGCATTTAAAATTTATTTTTTGAACAGTGATACATTTCACTACAAAAATAGCAACTGCCAGAAATAACATATTTTAAGTAAGTCTCTTGAAATAGTGGCTCACTATATAAGAAACTAAAGGTTAGTTTTAGGCAGTATAATCATTTTATTCCAGTCTTCTCGACAGTAACTAGAGCACTATCTGTCTTATATAATGGAATATTTCTGACAGCTCCAGGAGAGATAATGGTACTAGTAGTCAGATAACATCAGAGTCATTTATCCAACATTATTTCACTCATCTTCAACCCCATCACTACCAATAGAGTGCAAAAATGTCCATGCTATATAAAGATTTCTAAAACAAGAAAAGTTGCTTACTCTATCTCCATTACTTGTGCAAAAATAAATCTCCTTGATTTATCATTCCAGCAATTTACCAGGAGTTATACGTCAAAATCTTTAAGTTTCTTTTAAAATTTGACATCTCTTCCAGGCTACAGAGGGAAAAATGCCTGGAGACTCTGAAAGTTCAAAGGCTTTTTATTAACTAAAATCATGATTTAATATGTCTCAATTGAAAGGCAAGAGTCCAGCCTTTCAAAAGATCATCTTAATGGAGTAAACAAATCTATAGCACTGAATTATATTAGCAGCAAATGTATTTTACAACTAAAATTGGGTGGGGTTTTTCTTTGCTTGTTTGTTGGGGTTTTTGGCCTGTTTTTGTTTTTCTTTTTAATTAAGCATTTTGCAAGTCTAATGTAGAAGATGAGACTGTAGAGTATAGGCAGCACCATCATGCTTTTCCATGCCAAAGCTGCAAGGTTAAAGCTACAGAACTGTTCCAGTATGGTTTAAAAGGAATGTACTAGCACTGGTGTACAGCTCTTTAAATCCATGACACTGACTATGTTGGCACTACATTTACACTACGATTGCATTCCTTTGCCAGGGTTTCTGTTCTTGAGAGAAGAGACTTGTAGGAAAATGAAACATTTATGTTGCTAAAGATAGTTTTTTCCAACTGGAACTACTGGAGATATTTCACATAGCTTGGTTTCTCATTTTAAAGATGCTCAAGTTAATTACTAGCCTGCTATAGATAGTTTTCTCATGAGCATATAAAAAAAAAACGTGCTGCCGAGAAGTGTAATGACAGCTCTGCAACAACAATATTTAGGGCTGAATTTGTGCACTGAATTATGATTAGAGTTGCTGCTACTAGCTTTCATGACACTTAACACACATCTACACTTTATGAATATATATCACTGAGCCTAAGCTATGTAATAGGATGCAGATAGCAAGGTAGATGCATACTTCAAGCAAAATGAATGAGGTTCCTAGAGACAAGAGGAGCAACACACAGCACATGGCTTTTTCTTCCTTGTCACAGCTATTCTCTAGTTTACAAACTAGAATCTTGTATTGTTTGGTGTTTGAATGCTCTCCACAATTCAGAAGCCAAAACTTGTCTCTTTTTTTCAGCACCTGATCTTCAACTTCAAACATAGTTACAGAAAGGTTAAGTACTTTGGGATGGTTCTGGCTTTCCAAAGCATCAGCTATCAAGAACTCTGTAAGAGTTACAAAGAAAGAAGCTCGTGGCATCTTGTCTGCCAGTATCTTGGAGTCTCACCACTTTGGGACTTGGTCCAATAGATACTGCTGTAGAGTTTTATTCCATTCTCATCAATACACTATTTGAAGCAGAACCCATGGGTAAGATATTGATAAGTCCGTATTCTTTTTAGATCAAAACCAAGGGCATTCTGAATTCTTGTTTTATTTTGAGCCCATTCACTCAAATATTTACCATAAAAACATTTTACAAATACAAATAAATTTCCAAACTGTTAGTATCTAGGTAAGTGATTATTTTACAGTTGGCAGAAGTGATTGAAACATTAAAACTTTGAGCCAATACCTTTCCAAATTCAGAAACCAGAACTTCAAATCTTGGAGCCAAATCTTCAAACACTTGGAGCCTATGTCATTCATCTAAAAAGTATGCAGTCTTTTAGTAAGGATAAGTAGGTGAGAGCCACGAAATCTTATGTCCAGATAAAGCGATATGTCACCAGTATGTCATACAGTTGTCAACAATTTAATGCCATGAGCAACCACAAAAAGAAAGGCAAGCTCATATACTGGCTACATCCTAGAAAGAAGTGATGCATCACATGTACTTGACGTTTTAGAACTCCAATACGGGAAAAAGGTTCATTTTCAATATTACCATGGAAACAAATGATAGGACAAAACAGGTTTCCAACCTTATAAAATAAACATACATCCAGAAAGATGCATTACAAGAAATCCAAAGTTTTCTCTAGTGTAGAGTACCTTCCAGTACATTGCTGGAAGAGTCAATCTTAATGCAGCTATCCCCAAAGCAGTAATAACTTTAATTAAATCAAGGGTGTCTTAAACTAATTAATTATCAAACCCAGAGAAACTTGAATGTGCTGAGAGCTGCCAAACTCCAAATACAGGGATGCAGACTACAAAAAATATGAGCAAATTATGGTTTAGTGGTGTCAGACCTATGGAAAGTTAAGACTGCAAAATACAACTGCTCCGAGGAGTCAGGATGTATATAAGTTCTGAGGATATAAAGTTCATCACTATAGCTAATACAGTGTTTTATAAGACTTAATTGCAATTAATAATTGTTTTCAGAGTAGTAAACATGAACTATTTAATTAGTTTTTCTCTTTGCAATTACTTTCTTAAATGCACTGTGGTCTATTCTGTGATTACAAAGATACTAGCAAGTATTTAACAAACATAAACTATTAAAATTAAATTTATAGTGAGGATTACTCTTTCTTAGTGCAAAGCTTAGAACCTACATCAAATCAACTTTTTTTTTTTATGTCTTATCAATTAAGAGAAGTTTACTTCCATTTCTGCACCTGAGCTGCCTGGTACAACTCATTTACTAGGCAGATGCAAGGTGATACCTATATTATATTTTACTCCTGAGCCCTCCAAGTTTATCCCTGCCTGTACTGGACTTAGTGCCTGTACTTACTTCATTGCTTACCCTACCTGGCTGTGAACCTTCAGATTGCAGTGCCCTTTCCCTGAAACCTACAGATCCAGCTTGATCTGAGCCAGTACTGGTCTTTTCTCCAGAAGTGGGTATGTATCTTTATAAGATAATAAAACTTAAAAGACAACATGTTTTTTTAAAAGAACTAAATATTAGAGGAAAAGGAGGTAAACATTTTATGCACATACTGCTGTCTTTGAAGGTGACCAAAGTCGACTTACTTCTGATACTTAAGGCAGTTTCTCTGCACCTGTGTTATGTATCACAGGTGAAATATATTTCTGTAGAAAAAGCCTTTTCATGTCTCACCAGGACTTTTGGTTGCTGTTTTGGTCCAGTTTTGCCTTTATTCTTCCCTGTGCCTTGGTTTTGACAGTTTTTGAACAAAAATAATCCTGCAGGCTGCAAAAATCATCACAAATCTAAAGATCTGTCATTACTGTAAAATAATTCTTATCTGTTTGCTAGTTCATTTTAAAACTGCATTTGCTCTTGTTGTCAATTTTGCTAGACAACACCTAAGCTCAAACACTGTGTTCACATATGAACATTCTGACAATTGGGCAAGTTTCCGCAAATTGCTCTGCTGTACTTTCAGATCCTCCACAGATATTTTAGTCAGCATAGTATTTTTCTGTAAATGTTTATAGATATACCTCTGGCATATTCAGCCCAGAGTTTCCAATTTTTGTATTAAACGAAAGAAAGTAATTTACAAACTCCCTCCAAAACTCTAGAGGGTCAGATATTTGGCAGATATTCAGTCAGCTCCCAAAAGACTGATAGATTGGTTTACCAAAAAAAAAAAAAAATTATAAAAGAAAAATTACTATCTACAATAACCTTGCACTTTGCAGTTAAGACCATAATATCTACTATAACTCCAAGCAAAAGTAAAATGTCGCTTCATTGTTAAAAAAATTGTGCTAGCAAAAGTAAGGTCAACCGTCCATTCTAGATTAATGACTCTTCCTGTTTCAGCAGTCAAAGCCCCTAAAAATTCCATTTTTCCCCATGCTCTGGCTCATTAGAAGGTAAATGTAATAGATTTTTCTTGGGCTTTTTCACACTCCTAAATAATAAGATTTGACAATGTGATAACAAAATTTTCTATTTAGCATATATACTGAAAGAAGAAATGAAGGAAACCTTACCTGTGGTGTTTTGAAAGGAGTAAAAAAAAAAAAAGGAAACAGGCTTGATATCTTTGTTAAACTCCTGCAGAACCCACCGGGTAGAATTTTGAGCCCATTTAAACTATTGAATACTTGGAAACACTGACAACATTAAAATAGCCATATCAATGTGCAATTTTGCAGATTTCCTTAACCACAGGGATACAGGCTGCGGTGAGGTGCCCTCACCCTCTAGACACTCACGGCTTTGTGACCATTAAGGCAAGAAAAAAACACTGGCCTGACTGAAGGACAGCAAGAATGAACATGACTCTGGAGTTTGATTAGAGAACTAAACTACGAAAGAAACATTATTGATCCCAAAGTATCACTTATGTCCACTAACCAGCAGTTATCCCACAAAACTGAAATAAGAAGGCTCTAAAGCAAGGAATGAACCTTATCTTAACCACAGAATTATATTGCTATGCTTCCTTTTCTTCCTTTCCAATGTCTGCTTGACACTCCTGAGAGTGCTCAAGAAAACAGGAAAAGACAGCTACATGTAACCCAGACTTGGAGACCTAAGCATTTTAAAGAGATATGATGCAGAATCACATTTTGTCTGCAGTTCATCTTTTTCTTAAACCTCGGGGTTGTGAATAGGCTACCTGTCTTTATTAAAACTCATTCTGTTTCTCTCAATAAATGCAATTAAATTGTAATTTGTCTAGTTTATTTAAAAATGCTTTCCTGTTATAAGCCTAACTCAATTTGTAACTGGGCATGAATTTGACAGCTAACAAAGAAATAAATAATTAGAACTACAGTAAGCCACTACACTGCTGCTGCTTAAAAACTTGAGAAGTGTGTTAGAATTCGTAGTTAATGAGAGAAAAATACAGTCTCATTGGCAATTCTCTTTTATTGAATTACAGAATCATAGAATAGCCAGGTTGGAAGGGAACCTCAAGGATCATCTGGTCCAACCTTTCTTGGCAAAAGCACAATATAGATGTGCTAGATGGCCCAGAACCCTGCTCAGCTGAATCTGGGAAGTATCCAATGCTGGGGAATCCAAAACTTCCCTGGGGATATTATTCCAATAGCTGATTTTTCTCATTGTGAAAAATTGTCCTCTTGTATCTAATTGGAATGTCCCCAGGCATAACTTGTACCCATTCCCTCTCATATTTTCCATGTGACTCCTTGTAAAATGGAAGTCTTCATCTTCTTTGTAGCCACTGTTTAAAAAATGGAATATGGTTGTATACAGTTCTCTCAGCCTTTCCTCACATGGCAGGCAGGCTTTCCAGTCCTTTGGTCATCTTTGTGGTGCTTCTGTTGCCCCTCTTGAGCCTGTCCACATCACTTTTTGTATATTGGGGATCAAAATTAAACACAGTATTCCAGGTATGGTCTGACAAGAGCTGAGTAGAAGGGGATAATGACTTTACTTCTGTTGCTAATGCCCTTGTTGATGTAGCCAAGGATCCTGTTGTCTTTCTTTGCTGCAGCATCACCCTGTTCACTCCTACTGAGTTTGCTGTCCACCAGGATGTTCAGATCCTTCTTCACAGAGCGTTTCCCTGCCAGGCAGATCCCAGCCTGTGTTGCACACCTCAATTATATTTTCCCAGGTGCAAAACTTTACATTTGTCCTTGTTGAACTTCATAAGATTCTAGCTCACCCATTCTTCTAGTCTATCCAGGTTCTCCTGCAGGGTGGCTCTCGCTTCTGAAATGTCCTTACTCAGTTTGGTAATGCTAGCAAACTTAATCAGAGTAAACTTGAACCCATGATCCAGATCACTTGTGAAGTTATTAAACAGGGCTAGTCCCAATATTGCTCCTTGGAAGACCACACTTGTGACAGGTGCCAGTTTCAAAAAGAGCTGTTGACCACTCCCCTCTGGATGGGATCTGTCAGCCAGTTCCCCACCCACTGCACAGACCCCTTGTCCAGACCACCACACATCAGTTACTGCAGGAAGAAGCTGTGGGAAAGTGTGTCAAAAGCCTTGCAGAAAGCCAGGTAGGCAATATCCACTGCTTACTCCACTCAACCAAGAAGATTACTTTGTCATAGAAAGTGATCAGGTTTGTCAGGCACAGTTTGCCCTTGGTGAATCCACGCTTGCTTTTCCCACTCTTATCTGACTTATGATGAGACAAAATAGCAATGCAAAGCCCAAAGAGGACAATAAAACTGTAGGCATTTCACTAGGACTCTTAGAAATCCTCTATAATTTCTGGTTTAAACTAACAAAACCAACATGTTTTATCAGAAAGTTAAAAAGCTCAAATCCTTTCCTCATGCATTTTTTCTACTAATATATCTGTGTAAACAATCAAAATTGACAGTGTTTGTCATTTTGCAAAACCAATAATTAATATAAAATTATTTAGGGGTTAACATTTGAGGAATTAATCTTATATGCTAGGTATTTCTTTTACTTCAAGCTTATTAACACTATTACAGATGCCTATAAGTCTATTTATGTACAGACTCTTCTTAGGAAACTGCAACAGGAATTTCACCTAAGCAATGAGGAAACAGATGCAATGACATGTGGTTTAAACAAAATTATTTACTTATTACTTTTAAGTAAGCAGGCAAGGTCTGTCTGTGTTTTTCCTCAGCTTCCTAAAGCCTTCACTCTGAAAACAATTTTAAATAATTAATAAATCCAACTGAATTCATGGGCTGTTCATAGATGAATACAACATACAACCAAATAAATTTAATATATCTCCTCTTATGAATTATTCATTCTAGTTTAGCAAAATCTTTCTTGAATGAAGAAAAACCAATGGCCTTTCAGTGTCTTAATTCAGATATGCATTATTTTAGCAAAAACCTTTGCCCTCAGGACACAGTCTAAGCCAGGCAAGTTTTTAAAAAAAACTAGTCTCAAACTGGCATTCCTGCTGTCATATGTATGCATTTGGACATACATGAGTTATAATGACATCTTATTTGTAGTATATCTAAAAAGCATCAAAAAATATATGTTAATTTATACAATCAGGCTGCAGCAGAAAAAAAGGCAATGCCAGAGCAGAAATAGATAAAAATATTATGAATAGCATATCCATATGACTCCTAATAGGTATATATATTCAAGGCTTAAACTGTTTTGGACTTTGATTGGAGCTATCTATTTCCAGCTGAACAAACATATTATTGTAAAGGCAGCCTGGTTTCCAAGTTACGTTGCTGCTCAGCCTCGAAGGCAACTTGGAAGAAATGGATTGCAACACAGAATTTAAATGCAGAGCATGGCCCAGCTCTCTGCCTGAAATGAACACAGGAATATGGTCCCAACTTGTGCATTATCATTATGCAACTAAGGGCATAGGAAAGTGAGCTTGGCAGAGTCTTGCAATGAGTCTTTGAGGATTCAAAAGGGTGGGGAAAAAAAAGGGAAAAAAAAAATTGATCCAGGGCTTGATATGTCCTGATCCTAAAACAGAGTTGAGAGGCTATAGATGGTGGCAAACAAGATGATATAGCCTTTTTCCAGAACTGACTCAAAGTGTTAGCTATAGTACATGATAAAATTTTATTCACAGCTTCAAATTAACTTTACATGAAACATAAAGTGAGTAGAAATCTCTGTGAGAAAGGCAGAAATATTTTGAGGATATTAATAGGCTTCTATTACTGAGAGAATTATTGTTATTAAGAGAAGGTTGAGATACAAATGGTACAGGTTACAGCAGCTCTGCAGCAGCCATGAAACCCAAGCCCATCTTTTGTAAAAGAGGCTGTTAATCTAATATTGAATGTCTTATTTAACAGGCTGAAAAGCACTGAGAACATTAAGCACTGTGGTAAGGCAGGCCTAAGACATTTAGATTAAGATTCTCCACTTGAGTAGTTCAATTGGAAGAGCTGATGGAACTACAAGGATCCACAAGAGCAGAGGAACTGCCTTCTGATGCTACACTTTGTCGCATCTTTCTCCCAGTTTGCAGGTAACTGGGTTGGAAGCTCTACGTGTTGCAAATTTAAGGCTCTGAAGTTAGGTGGTCAGAATAAATATTTTGGAGAAAAATTTCTGACTTGCTTATGGATAGAAAAACATAATTATTCTTCTAATTTTCTGTGGTTTAATTACTTCTAAAGATATTTCAGAATTTTCAGTTCTGGTTTAATTTGTTTTTTAAGCATTCAGACCAGTGATTTTTTCCTTAACTGGTTTCGGGGTTTAGAGAGTCATTCCAGTGATGTGACATCTACTGTTCAGAGAAAGAGAGTGTTCTGATGCTCAGCTGTACATTGTGTGTAGCAGAACTACAGTAATATCCTCACCAGACACATTTTGCTAAGCACTTTCAGATAACCTTCCTTCACAAATTTTTCAGCTGTGTGAACAAGTCAAGTAACAAAATTGAGACAAGGAGTCTGGGAAGAAAAAGTTTAGGATGCCTTTATTTCCTGAGTTTGAAAATTGCCTTCTTGCTCCCACACCAATGATCCAATGGCAGCTCTTAAAATGAGTTGGATTTGTTTCCACAGAAACAATCATAACCCTGTTATATTGAAGTATGAGGAGGTTTTATGTACCATTACTAATCTTGTAATACAATACTGCAAAAATTAATTATTGCCAGTGAAGTTGGGATGATACTGTCAGATATCAAAAAAGAACCTCAATTTACTAATCTGAAAGGTTCAAATTAAAGGCTGAATCTGTCAGATAGGTGGGTTTGTGGTCACCTTCAACAGAGAAGTAGAGGCTGTCCTGACCATATGGAAGGCAGCAGTCTCTGCTGGCTCACAGGTTTTCATCCCCAGTCACTGGATGGCTTTTCAGTACAAGAAATTGCTTAAAAGAAATACCTAGATGAAGTCTAACCAAACTATGAAAGGCTCTTTTATCTTTGAAAAGTGCAAGACTGTGTAAATAAGAGAATCTGATGTTCCTGTTTTTGTAGAAGAGTGAATAAGGATGATGTCATTGGCACAGTACTTGAGCAGAGCAGTCAACTTTTTAGTAACTCGAAGTGACAGTCAAGATAGCTTACAAGTATTTTATGCATTTATTTTTGAACTAGCATATAATCACACTTTTCCCATATTCTGGCCGGGAAATCAAAGTTATTCATTAAATGTATATGTCCTGCAAAAAAAATGGCATTGGGAGTGATATTTTAGCTAGTTAAAGAAAAACAAAAATGTCTGTTTTCACTTCCTGTTTTCAGCCATAACTTGTTTTTTCTGCTTTTCTAATAATAACAGTACTTAACTTCACAAAAGAGCTACACCTACTCATACTTAACAATTCCATACCTATAGTTGTTCTTAAGATGTATCCACTGCTTGTTTGAGGTACAAAATAACTCAGGGGCTTAGAAGTCATAATTGCAGTGGAAAAGTCGGTACCTATTTGAGCTTTTGTACACACTGCACCTTCCAAGAACTTTGGCCTGATATGCCTGTGTCCACAGCCCAGCTCAGACTACTGAAATTAATCCCCTTTCCCTGGGAGGCAGACTGAACTCAACACAGTGTTTGTATTGAACAGCTAATGGTGGTAGCCCAGTGGCTGAGCATCTATCTCTCTAATACAGAGAAAGCAACAGCAGATCCCAGAGCTCCTCTTCCAGTCTTCAGGCAATTTCTGGGGTGCCCTGGTTGGAAGAAGCAGCCAGATGAGGTATTATTCTAGTGTGATGTGAAGCAATGGCGTGCCTTCCATTCAGCCCTACAGAACTCCACAAGGAAGGCTGACTCCTTTCTGTAGAAGGCTGCAGAGCCTCCAGCTGCCACTGCCTAAGAATTAGGGCTTTACCATTGAATTTGGGAAGCAATCCCATGTACAACTTGCCATGTAAATCCCTGTTTTAAGGAATAGAGGCTGAAGCACAGCCTCCAGTCTTCAGATAGCTAGGTACCTGTAGACCCTCTGAACATCCATGCTTTTAATGTAAGCAAATCCATGGAATCTATTGGGAGAGATATCTTACTTTTTCCATGTAGATCCTTGAAAATATCATCTGAACCAAACTGTAAGCAAATACAACTTCTTCCCTCAGGCCTCCTCTGAAGTTACTATTCCCCATAATGCCTCCTCTGGTATATAAAAAACCCCAAACAGAATGAAAAGAAGGAAAGTTAATCACTGCTTGAATCCCTAGTAGCAAACAGTCACAGCAAGGACTGTTTGGCCCAATGAACTCGCCATTCATTCCCTCTGAAATATCACTAAACTTGGGCTGAGAATCCTGTTACTATTTTTAAGAAGTGCAGCTTGTGAGTGGGAGGGAGAAGAACCAGATATAAATAAGAAAAAGAACATATGGGGCAGCATGTTATGCTGGTAACAGAAGAATAAAAACAGTTGGATTGAGAGGTTGTCTTGGCTTGACTCCTGACTCTCAAAACCCACCATTTCCATAGTTTGACCACACCAGTTGTAGGTGTTAGAATTGTCTAGGTTGTCTATATTATTTTTCTCATAAATTTGAAAATGAAGCTCTTATGATCAGAACAGATTAGACACTATTTATAACCTATGAACTCCCTCAGATGGTAGCACAGACATAGGTCTAAATGTTGCAGTTGAGTTCTTTATTGCAATCACACTGAATCCCAGATCTAAATTTGGTGGACCCAGTTCAGCTTCAGACAGACATAATTTCCACGCACTTTACAGTAGTAGTTATTCACTCAGCACAAGTTGAATAAGGCACAGACAATACAGTGGGTGCAATTGTACCGCCACCACCCCCCGCCCAGTTTCCCTCTGTCACCAGTCACGTTGTTCAATCTGCAAATTTTTCTGTCCAACATAGTCCAGAGTACTGGTGAGATCCCCCAGCTACCAATCCAGCTTCAATATTGGAAGCAGTATAGCATCATTAACATGCCATTATAACCAGATTAATAAGAAGAGAGCCAGAGACACTGTCCTAGGTGCAGATAATATAGCTTTCTTGCTATAAATGTTATGACTGCACTCTGTAGCATTAGGCCTTGTGATAGAATACTAAGTCCCTGGAGCAAGCTTAAGGCTGTTCAAGTGATGCTAGTTGCTTTGCATCACTGATAAGTTCCACATCTGGACAAGCACAACAGTCAGACAAAAATGGAATTATTTCAGAATACTGATGGTTTTGCCGCATCTTTTCTTTTATTTCAGGATTACAATTAAATTAAATGCAGTACAGGTGCATACTTGTTTCAGTTGCATAAACAGATACACTGACACTGGTGAAAGAAAAGAAGATGTGTACCAAAACACAAGTATGCACACACACAAACACACAACCTTGTCAGAGTGCCAAACTACTGGACTCTGACTAATAGTGACTATGACTAATAATAACAGATCAGTCACATAAATAACAGCTAAGGCTACAACTCTGTCAGATACTGGAGACATGGCTCCTGTTCCTTTGACTGGGATGTGGAAAAAGAGAGGAGAAGAGACTATTTCAGTTGAAAGGGACATACAGCAATTGTCTAGTCCAGCTGTCTGACAAATACAGGGCTGGAAAAAAGCTAAAGCATGTTGTTAAAGGCATTCTCCAATTGCCCCTTAAATTCTGACAGGCTTAGGGCATCAACCACTTCTGCAGGAAGACTTTTCCAGTGTTTGACCACCTTCTCAGTAAATAAATGCTTCCTACTGTCCAGTCTAACCTCCCTTGCGCAGCTTTGAGCCATTCCAACTATTCTGTCACTGGATCCCAGAGAAAAAAGCTCAGGCTCTACACTTCTCCTTCTCAGGAAGTTGGAGAGATCAATGAGGTTCACCCCTCAGCTTCCTTCTCTCCAAGCTAGACAAGACCAAAGTCCTCAGCCACTCTTCATGAGACTTGTCTTTCAGCCCTTTCACCAGTTTTATTGCCCTCCCCCAGCTGCATTCAAGACCTTCATATGCTTTTTAAACTGGAGGGCCCAGAACTGCTCACAGCTTTCCAGGAGAGGCCACACCAGTGCTGCAAACAGCAGGTTAATCACCAATTTGATCAGCTGCTCATTCTGGGTTTGTTGCACCTGAGGATGGGATCTTCCCTCTGGGCTGCTGAGGCACACACTGTTAGTTCACACTGAGCCTGCTGCCAACCAGAACCCAAAGGACTACTCTCCAGACACTCCTTTCCCTGTTCGTGGTTGTGTTCAGTGTTACTCTACCCTAGATACAGAATCCAGCATTTGGACTTGTTATATTTCATGTCAGCATTACAAGACTCCATACCTAAACCATGAACTTAGTGTTTCTTCCACATATTTCACAGAATCACAGAATCAACCAGGTTGGAAAAGACTTCTGATATCATAGAGTCCAACCTTTGACCTAACACCACCTTGTCAACTAGACCATAGCAGTAAGTGCCACATTCAGTCTCTTCTTAAATGCCTCCAGAGACAGTGAATCTGCCACCTCCATGGGCAGCTCATTCCAATGCCAAACCACTCTTTCTGTGAAGAACTTCTTCCTAATGTCTAATCTAAATGTCCTCTGGTATAGCTTATGACTGTGCCCTTTTGTCCTACTGCTGGTTGCCTGGGAGAAGAGGCCAACCCCCACCTTGCTACAACCTCCTTTCACAGAACTGTAGAGAGTGATAAGGTCACCACTCAACCTCCTCCTCTCCAGACTGAACAATCCCAGCTCCCTCAGCTGCTCCTCACAGGACTGGTGCTCCAGACCCTTCACCAGCCTCATGGCCCTTCTTTGAACATACCCCAGCACAATAGTCTTCCTAAATTGAGGGGCCCAGAACTGGACATAGTACTCGAAGTTCAGCCTCACCAGTACTTGTTACAGGGGAAGAATCACATCCCTGCTGGTCACACTATTCCTAATACAGGCCAGGATGCCATTGGCTTTATTGGCCAGCTGTGCACACTGCTGGCTCATGCCTGCTGTCAGTCAGAACCCTCAGATCCCTTTTTGCCTGGACAACCTCCAGCCACTCTGTCCAGCCTGTAGTACTGCATGGGGTTGTTGTAGCCAAATGCGAGACCCAGCACCTGGCCTTGTTGAACCCCATACTATTGGAATCAGCCCATCTATTCAGACTGTCCAGGTCCCTCTGCAGAGCCATCCTACTCTCCAGCAGATCAATACTCCCCCTCAACTTTGTATCAGCTGCAAATTTGCTAATGGTAGACTCAGTTCCTCATCCATATCCTCAATAAAGACATTAAACAGTACTGGGCACACCACTGATCCCTGAGGGACACCACTAGTGACTGGATGCCAGGTGGATGCAGCAGCGTTCACCACTCTCTGGGACTGGCCATCCAGCCAGTTCTTAACCCAGCAGAGAGTGCCCCTGTCCAAGCTGGGGGCTGCCAGCTTTTCCAGGAGTGTGGTGTGGGAGACGGTGACAAAGGCTTTGCTGAAGTCCAGGTTTCCTAGAAATTCACATGCCCACAGTTTTACACAGTGACTACAGGTCTGGGATCAGGGTCTTGCATATACGCAAGTGGCAAGCTGGAAGAGATAGGGACATGTCTAGGCTCTTTGAAGGGCAGTGCTGGAAGCAGCTGAATCTAGCTCTGCAGAGATGGGTGTTAAAGCTTCCTCCATCGTGTTCTGCTCCCTGACACCCCCCACCCTCCAGACATCCTAATCAAACTCAGCCTGCCAGGCAGCACTTCTCCTCCTCCTCACACCTGCCCACTAAGGCACCATCCCAAGAACCACCCTTTGTGGTGAGAGTGGTGGGAATTGTCAGTTTGGCAACACAACCTTAACTATTTCTGCCTTTACTACTTCTTTTCCTCTCTCCTCTGCCTTCATCTCCTTCCTTTAGTCTGCTCTCATATAAATCCACCTTGAGTACTGCATCCATCTATGGGGTCCTCAGCACAGAAAACACATGGACCAGTTGGAGTATGTCCAGAGGAAGGTCATGAAGAAGATTAGAGGGCTGGGGCACCTGCCATATGAAGACAGGCTGAGACAGCTGGGACTGTCCAGACTGGAGAAGAGAAGGCTCTGGGGACAACTTATAACAGCATTCCAGTACCTAAAGGGGGAGAGCTGGAGAAGGACTTTTTATAACGGTGTGTAGAAATAGGACAAGGGAGAATGGCTTTAAACTGAAAGAGGGTAAGTTTAGACTACATATTAGGAAGACTTTCTTTACTGGGAGGATGATGAGGCACTGAAATGAGTTGCCCAGAGAAGATGTGGATGCCCCATCCTTGGAAGAGTTCCAGGCCATGCTGGATGGGGCTTTGAGCAACCTGGTCTAGTGGAAGGTGTTCCTGCCCCCAGTAGGGAGATTAGAACTAGGTGATCTTTAATGTCCCTTTCAATCCAAACCATTCTAGGATTCTATAATTTTATTATTCTATGAAAGGCATGTGTGATGTTACTTGCTGTCCAAAAGAGCCCAGTTAACAAGAGACAGACGATTACTGTATTATCCAGAGTCCAAAACTATTCTGATTTGGAAGGCAGAAAGTCTAAGACCTCCAGGGTTTTCAAGAAATGCTGGATGGCAAAATTAGCCTTCTGCAAAACTTTGCAGACAGCAGTTCTATAGATAACTGGTCAAGGGAACATCTATTGTTTTCCTGGTTTAGACTTGCTTTTCTTTTTTCCTGCACTAAAGAGACAGAAAATGGATCTCTAAAACAAACAAACAAACAAAACACAGATCACCCTAAACAAAGTATCACAAAACAAACAAACAAACTCAAAACAAAACAAAACCGAAAACCCGACCCAAAAAAAAAGCCCAAACCCAGAACTTCATATCTACTGTGGCTCTTGAAATATTTCCCCACAGTTTTACCTGTCAAAAGTTATCTTGTATGGTTCAGTTACAGCTAAAACTGAGGAAGGAGGCATTCTTCCTGGTGATAAATGTCAAGGGCAAAAATGCATCTTGCACCCTCCTAATGAGGCACACAGGAAATGTTCAGCTGGACAGGGCAATGCACTTTTAAATAGATAGCCTTCTTGCTGCATGTTGCACACTGAAACTGAAAAAAAAGCAGGTTTTCCCCATTTTTCTGAGCAGTAAGATGCTAGAATTTAATGGAACTTAACTTGTTCTCAGTAGGGCTCAGAAACCACACAGGCAATATTCAAAAGCGAAATTTAACAGCAATGATGTCATCCATATCAGAAATTATTCATCACTAGTCCCAACAGAAGTGTAATGAAGAGATGGCATCATGCATTCATAACATGTCTAAGCACCATCCTACTCTTCATGCACATGAATGAAGCTTCAGATGAATCTACTATTTGCCTTTAAATAGAACTCTATTTTTTTACCAGGTAAAGAAATGCCATTCTGATCCTGTGGAGTCTAGTCAGAACAATGATCTTTTATAAAAGCTACAAGCATACAAGGTAAGCACTCTGGGTATGTCCCTGTGTATTACAAACTAAGATCTTAGCCTAGAGATCTTTGGGTTCTGGCACTGCACAGACAGGTACAGAGGTCCTTCTAAATGAAGCAGTTTGTATTTTTTTCTTTGTTTATTTCCATATTCATTGCAACATTTGCCTTAGGCTTATAAAACGAGATTATAACTGGAAATGTATTGTAACAAAGACCTCAAAATCTTTCTTTCAGCCCACTCGGAACTTCAACTTCATCAAATGTCAGGTGTCTCTGTGCACAGAACAGCCGGAGCAGAGAGCAATCAATCAAACACACAGGAGCATAAGTAGTCCAGTGATTACCATAACTGAATATAAGAAGACAAATGAAAACCATCTTTCTGTACTAGTCATGCAACAATTTGTGCTTGATTATTACAATAGATGCAACCAAAAAGGAAAACACTTTTTTATGTCCTGGCATCTCCACCTTCTGGAAGATCTCAGTTTCTCCCAGGCCTGTTGAATTCTAGTCAAGCATTTGTTACTCTTTCTTTAGCTTGTTTCTTGTGATTTCTCACCTTTTAAAGAGATGGGAAACCTTAAGTGGTTAGATTTAAATACAGTTGTTAGTATAAACACTCTCAAAAAAATAGATACTTCTATTTACTGCAACGTTTGCTTGCATCTGGGATTTATTCTTATATTTCCCTGGACTTTTCTTAAGACAGAGAGAATAATTGGCCAGGAAATCAGGTCTGTTCCTCTGTGAAAAATGCCTTTAATACTGAGGTTCCCTTTTTCTCACAGTAGCATAAGGTCACTACAAAGGAAGAAGTTGCATCTCACTAACAATATCTAGCTAGTATCTCTGCAGAATACTGGGGGAAAAAAAGTAACTCCACGAAGAAAAATTAAAAAATTTTCACCTTACCAACTCAGGTCAACATAGCTTTGATTAACGATTAATACGTGACTGGATTCAGTTTGCATTTGACGAGAAGTTTACTTACAGTAAGAACTCAGGAAAAAGATTCAGAAATGACAACAACTTTACCCAAAATCTATTTTTAACTTGCTGTATTTTCCTTTTCTTATCAACCACGGAGTTGATTTTGGGGTTAGCCAACAGGAGTCAATCAATTGCTATGGAATCAAGTGCTACTGAGATGCAAGCAAATGCTCCACTTTTCCAGCTCACACTATCTCTATGACTCTAATAAAATCAATAAATATGTCTGCAAGGGATGATGAATTAAGACCTACATAGAATAGACCCCCCATGAGATTTTAGCTAGACTTTGCCACAATAAATATAAACATTTTTACTTTTCTGCCTCTGCTTCATTGAGAGCTATTCTTCAGATAGAGTAAATGTGTCCACGCAGAAAATAATGAGGTTTAGGAAATATACTGTAAATGCAAGATCTTTCTTTTTTGGTAGAGACTTTACTGTGTAGATAGACCATAGAATTAATTTCCCTATTTTTGGTAATTTTAGGAAGCTTATCTTCAGGATCCTGGCTTACCAATGCATAGGAAAGCTTTTGTTGTTATACATAATGGTCTCTCCAAAATCAAAAGAAAAAAAACCCTACACCCACTGTTTAAATACAGAACAGTCTTTAAACTCTTGAACACTGCTAGTCCTATTCTAAAGGATTTTTTGTTGCATGATCACAGGAATTATTGAATAAGCAGCATGGTTCTACAGACACGAATGTGCATATAGAAACTCCAAAACATAATAAAAAGGCAGTCTTGTTCTTACTGGGAAAATGATGAATTTTTAAAAATAAATTCTAAAGTTTTTTCATTTCTCTAGGAAAAAAAATACCTGTGCAGGGAAGCAGGCTCATAATTAAATAGTATGAATTAACACAGGCAAGTGCCCAAGTATGTATTCACCCTGCCTTGTTCACTAGTACAGGTAAAGCCTATATATCTATAGTCTACCACTGAATAACAAGAAAGACAAGAAAACAACTTTTCTTTTTAATTAGAAGAAATATGTAATAAAATTTAATTCTTCTGATGCCTCAAAGTGTGTGCATGTGTGCTTAGTCTTTGCAGAGATTACACTAACCTCTGAACAAAAGGGAAACCTGAAAAAAATCACCCATGCAGACAAAAACATTGAAAAACAGAAGCAACTGAAAGATGTCCTATTCAAAAGCAACAATTAAATAGACTCCATTTTTCATTATTGCAGTTTTTATCAGCTCAAATAAAACATTATTATCATATTAAATTTAATCAGCTTTCCTAAATTCTATCTGGTTTTGAGCAGACCAGAGAGATTCTGCAGAGCTGAGCAGGGAGGAATTGAGGGCAGCCAATACAACACACTGCCCAAAGACTGGGATGGGTCTGCTGAGTCCTGTATTTCCTACAGCAGAGGTATTTGGGTAGTAGGCTATGTTTGTGGCGTTGCAAAGCTTGTATCACACACAGTAACTCTGAATATGGAAATTGAAGACAAAAGCTTTTAGTTATCAAGCAGAACAGGAAGGATCGAAACAAGAAGACAAAATCTGCACAGAGAGAAAGAAATTACATGCTGATACAAAGGGGAAAAAATGTAGCAGTGACTTATTAACATATTCATTAAACTTTAAATTATTCTGGTCATTACTCCTATGTCCACTCAAGGAGGAAAAGAAAAGTTAGAAGTTAAGAAACAATGAATATGCTAGACTACACAGAAAACAGAAGCATTTCACTTATTAGGAAAACTTCAGTTTGGAAGAACAAAACAGGACGGGATTTATATACAGTAACAACATCTATGCATATGTGCACACACACACATAGATTTAAACACACACTCACCAACTATGAGCACACTGATTACCACTTGCAGATCACATGATCCCAAATTCTTCTACTCACATGCAAAATTAACATGAACACCCTGTAATTCCTATGTATGTATGTGTTCTTTTGCTCTAAGTGTCAAGTTTACTTACTTGCTGCAAAAAATATGTATTGCTATTTCAGTTTTGCCAGAGCAGCTTGTTGTTTGCCAACAATAGTCTTTAGTTGAGCCAGGCAGGTGGCAGTTTGTTCTCTAGTTTCAGCTGAATGAAATCTCCCCAGCATTTATTGTAATTCAAAATTTCTGCTAATTATGCTATTAAATACGTGAAAAATAAATCCTGAGAATTTTATCCAACCCTTTTCCTTAATTGATGTGCAAGTCTTTTAACAGAGAATATTATTAATGTTCCTTGCATGCCAGTCCAATCCCACAGATGCCAGTAGTTTTCCATATGAGTAGTTCCAGCTAAACCATTACAATGACATACCTGAGTAAACAGTATTTTCATGTCTGAACCCTAACTTCATTAATCTTCAGTTCAGATAATCCCAGTTGACCACATACCTTCTACTCCAAAAGTAAACTTTTTTTTCCTGACTGTAGCCCCACCTCCCTCAGAAGCAGAAGTATCAGGTGTTCAAACCACAGATATCAGCACTGAGCAATGAGAACTTTTTCATTTCACATTCCTGAATTAATGCCAATCCAGAAACGAAATTAATAGCATCACCTAGTCAATAGGACACAGAAGACCCCAGTACCCACACCAAAGTTCCAGTGAAAAAAAATGAAACCTAATTTTGATTCGGGATAAACACTAGGATGAGCCCATTTCACTCTATACTCATTCATACTACAATCTTCAATTATTAGCCACAAGACCAATTATCTGGATTTATATTACAAAGAATTTCAAACACACTTCCCGAGGCAAGTAACATAAGGCACAGAGAGGAGCAAAGACCAATGTGATATTAAAGGATACTGAATGGGCAGCATAGGTCATGAAATTGAGTTCGTATACTTTATGAGGGATACAGTTCAGCCTGAAGCCTGCTTTTCATTTAATCTAAGAATTTCAAACCTTTTGTTACAGCTACAGCATTTATTTGTTTTCTTATTTCTAGCAAGAGAGAGAATCACTAACTAAGATTAAAGAAGATGAAGAAAATATTAAAGAACAAACCACTGAAGGGTGCAACACAGGGCACTTATTGTCTAAAGTAAGAAGCTGAGATTTGAGTTTATCAAGTCAACACTGCAGACACTTCCATGGGAACAGATTTCCTAGGGAGGTCAAGGGGCTGTGGCTCTCACACTGGTGAGGGAGCAATTTTTCAAGTGTCAGGATGAGCTGCAGAAGCAAAGGAAGAGGGCAGACACAGACACTGAACTGCTTCTGTTTCCCTCATTCACCACCACAACAGCAGCTATTTTCTGCTACTATGCAAGGACCTTATTTTCTTACACATCCTTATGCTTTCTGTTGAATAAGCAGCTTGCTACTACCACTACACAGATATTTAGAGAGACTGGGAAATGGGCGGCTTCAGTTTTTAATACTGTTCAGTTTCCCATTGTTCTGTTTTTTTTCTAATTTTTTTCCTTAAAACTACGCAGGCAGCATTATTAGATTTGGGGGTCAAAGCATTTTTCATAAGGACACCAAGTACTGCACAAGATTTATGTGGAGTTTTAGTAACAACAGCAGAACAAAATGAAGCAGCCAACCTTTGTCCAGACCAGCAAGCAGCCTCTGCCCTCGCAGCAGACAGGGACTGAGCGCAGCTTCCCTCTGGCATTCATCAGGGCACTCCAGACGTCCTGCTTGGTTCCTGCTTCCTGCCATGGTCCCCCAGGGATCACTGCCGCAGCTGAGGGCTTCTGATGCATTGCAGGTCTCAGCTTCTGCCTGCACCGTCTGGGGCCCCAGAGACTCCCTTCACAAAGCTGTGAGCAAGAGGATATATGCAGCTGGCATGCCCTGTGGCGGGAAACTCTGGCAGCTCCCTTCTCAGCCTGCAGTTGCAGAAGCTTTGCACCACTTCTGCTGCACAGTTCCAATTTTCTTGGGGAACCCAAGTGTAAGCTTTTTATAGTATGTTCTGGACTTTATTTTTTTCCCCCTCATTTCCAGCAGGTTTAGAAATAGCAAATCCCTGCAAGATTGCTGCCCAATTGAGTTTTTGAATACATATCCGTAAGAGACATGCTCTGAAAACACCTAGTAAGAGTTTTCCACAAAATGCAACTCATTTCAAATGATATGCTGATATTAGACACTAGGGGCAACACTACTAGTGCACTGCAGCATGCTTACCCTGAGAGCAGTAGCTAGCACATGGACCCATCTCAAGTGAGGATCAATTCAAAACCCAAGAACAAGTTTGCAGTTATCACAAATTGTCACCATTGGAGACAAAGAGGTCAGTCACCAGGCTGTGTAGCCACAGAAAAGCTTTTCCAGCTCCTGAGGAGGCCTGAGGGTCCAGCACAAGACACCGCTCTGAGATACAGAGAGGAAAGTGTGCCAATCCCCATGAGACCTCAGTGTCTCCATCACTTTTGAACAATCTGATTTTGACTCCCAGGTCATTTAGGCATCTTTAAAACTCTCACTCTAATTTCACAAGAATGGTTACTCATTCACAGTTGCATATCAATGCCTGCATATAAAAAATATTTTTAAAGTGTCAGTGGATATTTTGAATGTGTCCTCGACACTTAAGGAAAAAACTGTAATGAGTAGACTTTCTATTTTGATATTTTCTGCTATGGTTAACATCAGAGGGATGGCATATTTTTGATGAGTTTTCTCCAATGGATTACCTCCCAGTAAGAGTCCTTCTGTGAAAGAGCTCAAATTGTGGGTGTGAATGAAAATGAAGGCTATAAGCTACCACTCATACTCTGTTATATAACATTTTCTTGACTCTAATTTACCCTATTTGCGAAGTTGCTATGTTTGGTATCTTATACAGCCTACACTCAGTTCCTCAGGCTCAATTCAGAACAATCACTACACATAGCAATTAGTGTCATTTTATTATTAGTAGTATGAATGGCACAAAATCTAGTTTGAAGCAGGAAGCAAAGTAATTTCAGGGAGAAAGAACAGGGATGGGAGACAGGAAGCAGCAACATACTAGTATTTTTAAATCCAGACAGAGTTGCTGTTTTCTGCAGTACCAGCACACACAGGCTTTTTGCTAAAACACAACTTCTGAAGATGTTAGAGACAGCATTAAAGCCAAGCATTAGAAGAAAACATGGAAAAGGCTCCAAAGTAAACCTCATCACCTTCCTATAGAGATGGCCAAATCATTTTGGGTATAGCTACTTCAAGGACAGATTTTAGTTGTCATACACTCATACAACTACCATCGAGTCCCAAGGCCTGCAAAAGTCCCTAAGCAGAATCTGTCCACAAGGTTTTTCTCTGTATTTGCCCTCACAGATGATGATGAGCAGCAGAGTGTTAATTACTGCAATCTGCTGACATTTTATTTTAAGGATATGTGACATCATGATTCATGATCTTTACTTATGTTACAATCCTGATTACATCAGTTGCAATTTGTTACACTATTTTTACACTTTGCAACTTGTTGCACTTTAAAAAGCACTTCATAGCCTTAGTTTACATGATATTATTTGTAGTTTTAAATAAAAACAGAGAAGCAAGCAAACCAGCAAACAAAACCTACCAAAAAAGCAATACCTTTCCCTTCAGCTTACTCTCATATTAACTGGGCACAATTCAAATTTTAACAATCTCTTTGTCTAATAACCTTACTTGTTACCAAAGTCATTGGATATTTAAATGTCTTTAATATATTTACTCCTGAAACATTTTTATAGGAAGTATTTCTAACATCCCTTCTTAGAGATGTGAAATTTTTGCCTGTGGTGACAACAGGCACTCCTACCTCATGTTGTGGAATACACTGTAAACAACTCTGAGTCAGACCACCCAGAACTTATTTTGCAATTGGAAAGTGGATGTTGGTAACAAAAGGAGGTCTCTTCCTCTTGCTTTTTCTGGCTGCTCAGATTGTTTGCTGAGTAGTACCCGACCTTTGACAGCACACTCTCTACTGGTCTGGGCTGAATAGGATTTAGGTGCCATCCCTTTTTTTCCTACTCTATGTTTTTCTCATAAGCAATGTACAAATGATCCACTCAATTAACGTGACTTTGTGTGTCATGTTCCTAAATCCTCAGATTGTGAGAGTAGAGGGCATGATGGCCAAGTGCTGTGGGAGCTGCAAATGCATCGTGGCTATGAAAAATGACAGAAATTTTCAGCCATACCTGAAAAAATGCACAGGTTCATATTACAGGAACATGTTGCCTGACTCAGCTCCTTCTCTTGGGATTTGATATGTTCATTATCATTGCCTCTACCATTTCTCTTTGCTCCAAGCTTATCTGCTTCTGCTTTCTTTGCCATGTGCAATTTCAATGCCTAATTTTCTCCTTAGCTTAAAGTGTGTACGCTTTTTCGCCCCATGTTCTTCTTATATCCTTCTCCTTTCCCCTTTTTCTCTCAGGGGGTTTTCAATCCTTTGATCCTGTTTTCTCTATACAAAAGAAAGAAATCCATTTCTCGGAGCCTAGCCAATCTCCAGCAAAATCAGGTCAGGTTGTTTTATGCAAACGACCTCCAGCACCTGAATATTTGCTGTGTGAACATGTATAAACATGACCTGATGATGCAAAAACTGATGTCAGAGAAACTTCCAAGATCCTTGAACAGCTTTTTCTACCTGACACTGGTGTCAGAGCAACACCCAGGGCCCAGCAGAGGTGATGAGAAATCACACATAGGTAGGACTCCTGGATTACTGGCTTTCTTCTCAGTCATCTGCTCAATGTTACTTCTGTTCCTGCGACTCTCCCAAGCCAACACAAGCATGGGATGAGGCCAGGAAATGTCCTTTTCAATGTCATATTAACAAAAACGATGCCCATCAGCTCAGAAGTTATGCTTTAGAGCATGATATTTAGAAGCAACAGTGCTGTCATTTTGCCAAAGCTTGGTCTTTATTCCTTCTGACTCACAAAATAAAATCATCCTTGTAAACATAAACTGTAATCTTATAAAACAATTCTTTTAGCAGAGCTCTGAGGCAGACCAATCTCTCGTAGAGCTAAACCTACTAAAGAAGGAATGGGTCTAGGTGCCTGTCAAAAGCTAGGAGCTCTATTCCTCTATGCAGCATTTCCCCTGTGCTAGCTGACACTGACAAGACAGGAACAACGTGTCAGGCTGCAAGTTCTTTGGTTATCTTTACCTCTTGGGTTAAAACATTAGTGTGCAAAAAGTTACAAGAAAAAAAATCCACCTCAGCTCATGTTTTTGTTGAAGTGATACAGGTGAACTGACAGAGAAGTACCACAGACACTGTCCATATGCAAAGACATTCTGCTGACACAGATCTGATGATACTGATAAAGCAGAGACAGGTTTGTAGCATAACCAGTGGCTTTATATTGGCAGAGTGACACTCCAAAAACCATAATCCTATGTGGGTTGTATGTATCAGACTATACAGAACTCAGGAAAAACATATGTTTTGCAAACCTTGTATTATCAAAGGCCTTAGTCCTACAGTCTAATTTATTCACAGACACTAAAAATTCTCTGAAGTGATCATGGCAGTTTTCTTTGCTAACAAGGTGAATCAGGCCCAGATAATGCAGCAAAAGCAGATACTATTAAGAGTAGCAGATTTTTAGGCTCACACCTGGGACTTCATTTTTTAAGGACTTTGCCTTGCATGAAAACAGCACTTTCAGACATAGCCAGCATTTGTTCAGTAACAGACTGTTTGTGGTACTTGAGAATATCATGTCATTGCTGTAGAAAACTGTAAGGTGTTCTCTCCAAGGAGTTAACAGTGCTTTTGTGAACAAAATGCTGGAGAAAACACAGCACCTCACTCTGTCACATTGGAGATGTAGCAGTCACAGGTGTAGCAAGATCAAACAAAGCATCTGATTTAATTCTTTCATTCTTTTTCCCTGCATCACAGGTACACTGCATCTTCTAAGACATCTGCGAGGTTATGAATCAACACAGATAATCCCATCCTTCACATGTGTAGACACGTTCTCAGTAACAGAGTGGCGAATCAGTGCAAATGAATCCATTGATCCCTTTCACAATTCAGCCACAAATCAATTTAGTGTAAGATTTATGTGATGTTGAGAGCAGCGGTTGTAGCTTGAGCAATGATATAATTAGGGATGCTCTAAGTGTTTGGGGGAAAGTGAAAGAGTAGTGTTTCTCTTAACAAACAGTAAAAAGGCACCGATGGAGCAGTAATGTTTTTATTGTCTGCATAGTTCCAGTGACCTAACTGTTTTAGCCATAAATGGTCTTTAAGCTCTAGTAGTTTGCAATAAAACCAATCATTACTGCAATGGGCCATGTCATCACTAGAAATAGAGATCTTTCTCTCATTAAATCTGGCCGCAGGCAAACCTCTCACACATGGTGCGGTTTAAAATCTGTAACATTATCGGGGCCATAAAGTACAGCAAAGACAATGTAACCATAATGTAAGAAAAGGTAATACATGCAAAAGGAACTTCTCTCCAAGTAACCAAGCACACTCTGCCATAAGTAGGAGGTGACACCCTGGCAAACAGTTATGAGATAAAAGGAAACTAAATGCTAATACTTGTGTAGTGATCTCATGCGACCCCACCTTGAGTACTGCATCCAGCTCTGGAATCTCCAGCACAGGAAGGACAAGTACCTGTCGAAGCAAGTTCAGAGGAAGGTCACAAAGGTGATTAGAGGGTTGAAGCACATTTCCTAAATGGAAAGTCTAAGACATTTGGGATTCTTCAGCCTGGAAAAGAAAAGGCTTTGGGTTGACCTGGTTTTTGGTTGACCTGGTGGACTTCCAGTACCAGAAAGAAGCCTATAAGAAAGACGGAGAGGGACTTTTTATGAGCACATGTAGTGACAGGGAAATGGGGAATGGCTTCAGACTGAATAAGGGTAGGTTTAGATTAGATATTAGTAAGAAATTCTTTACTGTGAGGATTTTGAGGTACTTGGAACAGATTGTCCAGAGAAGTTGTGGATACCCTACCTCTGGAAATGTTCATGGGCAGGTCTAATAAGCAATCTTTTCTAATGAAAGATGTTCTTGCCCTGGCAGAGAGATTGGAAATAGATGATTTTTAAGGTACCTTCCAACCAAAGCCCTTCAATGATTTTGTGATTTATCCAAGCAGGTACACTTCCACTTGTCCTGCCACTTAGCTCTGTAGAAATAAGGATAACTTCAGAGTTACCCTGCATGCTTGGAAATTAATATATGAAAGTACTTCCACTGTGGTACAAAGGCACATGGCTCCTGCTTCTTTCTATTTACCCCTTTAGTAATTCAAATCCCACATTTCTTTTGACCAGGTCAGAACTGTTCAAAGCTCTATAAATTGGGACACACAGAAGCACTTTGACCCTTAATCTGATCACAGAAGCACTACCCTCCCTGCTATCACTTGTCCAAAGCCAGTGTAGAATGAGCAGGATTCACCTTCCATGCCCTCCATGTTACAGATATATTCCAGGTTTTTTCTCATTTACTGGACTTGTAGTCAATGAATTGAATTTATGAAGTATTAGAAAACAGATCCAGATATCATGTTAGCCTGGCAAAATATTGCCCAGTGAAAGAATGCACTTCTACTCAGTCTCTTCGGCACAGCCTTTTCAAGAGTTTTCATGCAAACTGGAGGAGTCTAGGTAGAAAACATTTCATTCAGCACCTTGGGCATTTTCAACCCAATTTTACTATCAACTATAACCTCTTCTCAACTACACTTAGCTGTCTTCATATTTTAAGGATCTATTGGTCACAGATGGTAAAAATCAATTATGTTGGGATTGTTTAAATTAGGAGAGTTTTTATGGGGGACTTTTTCAGACTTTTTTGACGCTTATGTGTTTATTATATGCATATAAAGATTGGAAAGGAGATTTAAATAACTGGCCTTTATAACTAATCACACAAGAATGTCATAGAAAACAGTATGTTTTTTTTCCTGTGAAAGATAAGATTTAGTTTTAGTTTTTAGTTTTGTCTAATAGGTAAGGCCTGATATTGTTAGATAGGTTAGCAGTTCACAGATAGCTAAAGATTGTATTTTGTCTTGTCAGAAACATAATAAAAAGAAGGCAAGAGCTCTTTGGAAAACAGCCTTATCTCTTTTTACGTTATGCGTTTCTTATCACCAAGCTTCATAGTGCACAAACATATATGTAAATATATTCATCAGAGGGTTTATGTTGTACTCAATATAGTATATAAGGGTTAACATCACTATAGTAATGTAAGATTATATATTATCAGTGATATTAAACATGAACTCTGCAAATGTTTCGGAAAGCAGCTTGGCTGCCTTGTCATACAAGAACATCTGATGCAAAGGCACGCCCATTCCCTTGCTTACTACCATATGGCAAATCACTTTAATGTGAAAATGAAGTTTCTATAAGTGAAGCTTGTAATCATGATTACAGTGAAATAAACCCTTAAGTTTTGGTTCTATCTTACATTACTAAAACTTGTAACCTCGTGTCTCCAAAAACCTAAGTAGTTTATTTTTATAGAGACTTACTGAAAAAAAAAAAAATCCTTGTCATTAAGAGCAAATAGCAAAACAGTTTTCATACATGAAACTCCAAAAAATCTAAATACAGGCTGCATGTCACAACAACCAACCTTTCTTTTCCTTTAATCTTCTCAAGTTCCTAAATTATCCCTAATTCTACTCAAAAATGGTACTTGGAACAAAATATATCTAAGGAATCACCTGAGATTCTCTGACCTTGTTTTGCTATTCTCCTTTTCTCTTAACTTTTCTGACCAACATTATCATATGTTTTTAAGGTAATCTAAAAAATTAAAAAATAATAATTTGAAAAATACCACTCTCCTATCATTTCAAAGCTGAAATATTTTCTCAGAAGAACAAAAAAATAAATATAGCAGCTAAATTTGAATAGCTTTCAGTAAGCTTTGTGCCAGATTTCAAGGCAATGAAACAGCTACTTTTATAGATTCATTCTCCCTTAAAATGCCCAAAGTCCATAAAAAAAGAAAAATTACATCATATTCTGCTGCATCATTGTCTCACTGTTTTCTGCATTTTCATACTCACATGTCTATGAAAAATGGCATATGGAATATGAAAACACATTCATCTATTCACCACAAATCTTGTCAGATTAAATACATACCTCTCTCTGCCAGCATTAGGAAAATAAGTCTTATAATTAGCAATCACAAGCAAAAAGAAAATGGGCAGAACTTATTTCTGTCTTAATTACAACCTTCCAGTATGTATCTGTGATACAGTAGTCCATCTGCTTATGGCTGGGAGAGGTTCACATTACCTTTGCCTACTTTGTGGTGTCCTTTGTTTAACATTTGAAACACTTCAACTTCCTCATTAATCTCCATACAAGCCAAGGACTTCCTACAAGAAACATATGATTTAGGAAGAGCTTTTAAAACTCTTATCCAGAATAGGAATATCCATACTTATTTGCCAAATAAGCATGGTGAGCCCAAGTTGGCAAATTCCAGTCTCCCTTGAAGATGAGTTAAAATTTAATGCCCAAGTTGTCCAGCACTTTGAATTATCACTCAATATAGTGGGGAATCCTACAGACTTTACTCACTGCTAATTTTCACATGCAGTCCAATACCTCAGAGCAGCCCAAATGTTCCCTTGAGCTGGTGCCAGTGCCCTCAGGGCTGCAAGCAAGCCAGCCCACCGCAATCCTGTCCAGCTGCAGCCTCGGTTGTATGTGAGGATAACCTGAAAAGCAAAATGAGCTGCAACAGCAGTGCAGCTGGTGCTCCCTGAGGAAGCTTTTATTCTAGGGAGGATTCTAGATAGCTGCTTCATTTCCACTTCAGCCCCTGGAAGCAGCAAGAGAGGTTGGAGGCAATCAAATATCTTCTCATAAGGTACATTGGCCTCAACAGTAACATCATGGCATTGAAGATGATATCAGGCTTTTTCACACATATTTTTAATTTCCAGAATGCTCTAAAAACTAGAAGCATAAAGTTAATATAGTGAAAGAAGTTGCATGGATATAACTTGTGCAAGTGCATAATTTTACTGTACTGTCAGCCTTGCTTATATCTTCTAGGGTTTTTTAATAAAACACACAGCTTAGTGGTGTTTGTTTGATTGACACGCATTGCATTAATTTTTCAAAAGATAATATTTAGACCATACTGTCTCATACAAATCATTCTGCAGAAGTTAAACCAGGTGTTTTTAAAAAGTATTATCTGCTCACAATTTCATACTTTCATTAGAGATGATCGCAAATTCATATATTGTACCAGAATCTCTGTTTGAAAAGTGACTAAAAGAAAAACAGAAAGTCTCATGTAACAAACTGTTCCTCACTAGAAGAATAATTCAAATGATAATTTAAATGTCTCAGACCTATGAACACCTGCATAGGGATCCACAATGGTTGAGTTTTCTTCCTATAGATTCACATTGTTGGAAGAAACTAGAACATAGCTTACCCTCCCACTAAAACCAATATTAACTGTAACATTCTTAACAGATTGAAATCTGAGCAGCATCTCAAATCTGAATGGATTTTTATTCCCTCCTGAAGCACTACACAGAATAAATGCTACCAAAACAGTCAAAGTAAAGTATAGGACAAAAAGAGAATCCTACATGAAAAAAAAAAAAAAAAAGCTAACTAGAATACTCTTGACTACATCTTGTTAGTGTTTCTAATAAAACATTTTACATACCTAGTGGTTTTCTGAGGTGGAGTAGCTACATCAGTGGATGAGGGAAGGGCTATAAATGTCTTTTTCCTGGACTTCTGTAAAGCCTCTGACATGGTCCCCCAAAATACTCTCCTTTTCAGATTAGAGAATGATAGCTGTGGCAGGTGGACTGTTAAATGGGTAAGGATTTGGCTGGATAGTCACATCCAGCAGGTAGTTCTCAGTGGTTCAAAGTCCTGATGGGCATCAGGGACGAGTGATGTCCCTCAGGGGTCCTTATGGGAACCAGTGTTACTTAATATCTTTAATGACACAGATGAAGGGATCGAGTTGCATGCTCAGCAAGTTTGCAGCTGACACCAAGCTGAGTGGTGTTGTTGACACAACCAAAGGACAAGATGCCAGAGGGACCTGGACAGGCTCGAGAAGTGATGGGAATGTTGTCTGGTTTAACAAAACTAAGCGCAAATGTTGCACCTGGGTGGAGTCAACCCCTGGTATCAACACAGGCTGGTGAAGGAACGCAGTCCTGCTGAGAATGCTGTAGGGTGCTGGTGGATGAGAGGCTGGACGTGAGCTGGTCATGTGTGCTTGCAGCTCAGAAAAACAATTTTATCCTGGGCTGCATCAAAAATAGTGTGGCCAGCAGGTCAAAGGAGGTGATTCTGCCCCTCTAGGCTAGGAGGGTCGCCAAGATGATCAGAAGGATGGAACACCTCTCCTATGAGGAAAGACAGAGAATACTTGGATTGTTCAGCCTGGAAAGGAGAAGGCTTCAAGGTAACCTAATTATGGCCTTCCAGTACCTGAAGGAAACTTACAGAAAAAGTGGAGAAAGGGTATTTACTAGGGCATATAGTGACAGGACAAGAAAGAATGGGTTTGAATTGAAAGAGAGTAGGTTTAGATTAGATATCACGAAGAAATTCTTTACTGTGGGGATGGTGAGGCACTGGAACTGCTTGCCCAGAGCAGCTGTGGGTACCCTGTCTCTGTAAGGGTTCAAGGCTAGGCTGGGTGGGACTCTGAGAAACCTGGTCTAGTGAATTATTTTCAGATAAGATAATCTTTAAGGTGCCTTCCAAACCAGACCATTCTATGATTCTATGATTATGAGCTTTTACCAGTATGTCATATTTAATCTGACTTTCCTCCTGATGTTCTTCCTGCCATGCGCTCTCTTTCACAACACTCTGAATGACTCAGCTAGTATTCAAAAAACCACTGGTTTTGCAGATAATATCTCTTTTCTTCTCCCCTATGTCTATATGTGCAATACAGGTTTTCAATGGTTAGCATTATCTGGTCTGTCCAGATTACAGCAAACACTCTTTTTGTACTTTTTCCTGTCTTTGTAATCAGGGTCCAGACTCTCAAACCCAGTTCCCATTGAACTGGGAGAATGAAGCACTGCTTGGCTGCTCAGTGCCATGGCCCAGGTTTTGTCCACTTCTGATCCTTCAAATCAAGAGGCTCTGCATAGCGAATATGACTCTGCATGGTTCTTAGGTCTACCATACCAACTTTTGATTTGATTTTTGATACATATATGAACACCTTTGTCAAGAATTCTAAGGCAGCTTTTCCTGGAAGCCAGACTTTTTTGTTCATGACTGAATTAGGCTTTTAGATTCATATTAAGCTTAATTGCAAGTTACGTAATCTCAGTCTCATTTACATGTGTGGACCTATGGTTTTAACAAATAGTTTGATAACTGTCTTTTAAATTTGTATCAGAGGAGAATATGAATTTTACCTTTGACAGAAGTATGTAAAAGTCATATGAGGTATGTTGCCATTTTGTAAAGCCTGGAGCATTTATTGATAGCTTATTTTATTCTATATTAATAAACATAAATTTCTGTGGCTTTAGCTTCAAACTCTGTGCACAGTCAACATTGTGTCCTATTTTGCTTTTCAAAGCATAATAACCTTTTAGTCAAAGAATGCCATTCATAGGTTTAGTGCAATGGTATGTCTCCTGTGGTATAAATGTTTTGGTAATACACTTGTCAGGACTGCTACTTTTTTAATGCTGCTATTGACATCAGAAGTCTTTATCCTTTTCTTCAACTTTAATAGCTCACAGCCCAGTAAAATTTCTCACCATGACATAAATAGGATAAATACCTGAGTTAACACAACAGTAGTAAGAAGGAATCTAAAGAGTAGAAACAAAGTTTTTGTTACTTTAGCTTTACCTTTGCAGGTACTAGCAAAACACTGAAAGATATAGCAGAGTGGGGTTTTGCAGCAAAGTTCCATAAAACTGTCAATGCAATACAAAACAGGGCTATCCCAGTGACAGAGCTATTCCAGTGGCATGAATGCATCCAAAATACCAGTAAATTCAATGCATCTTTAAGATCCCTCATTCTGTTCTTGCTCTCTTCCTTCCCCGAAGAAATTACCTGAATTTAGCACTGAGTTTAGCTGGCTCTGATGTAAATGTCCATAACACACATGGCACTTCAGTCCTACCAGTGCTGTATTGCCACAGCAACATAAAACTTTGCACACGGTGTTCCCATTTCTGAGGGCATATACCAGGAGCCTGAGTGAGCCACACAGGAATTGTTTTTGTATTGAATCATGAGACTGCTTCTTCGCCTTTTTGTGGCCCTGTGTGGGTGTGTTTCTAGCCTGCCAACACAACAAATTAAAACATTTCTGATTGCACATGCTTTTCTTCTCAGTTCTTCCTGCTGTTTTGTATAGCCTGTTAACTTCTTCAACTAATAGAAGAGAGTTCAAATAGAAATACAAAACAAAACTCTTTGGAGAAACTCCCTATTCCTGTACCCAAGTGATAACAGGTCTGATCAAGACCATCAAGCAGGATGAATGAAAAGGTGAACCTGAAGACAGAGACTGAGGTCACTTCAGTTTCTTTGAGGTGGTCTGGCAATTCACTGTTCCTTCTTAGACATGAACTAAGAACTGTCAAATGAAGTGAGGGACCAGAAACAAAAAGAGGTGGTTCTTCATAAACTAGATATAATCAAACTCAGGAACGCTTTGTTATTTGTTGCTGTAGATGTTAAGAATTGCCTTTGATGAAGAAAACCATGGCCAGGATCATGGAGTAGGAAACTTACTGAAGGTAACTGACTGCGTAGGGACTACCTTAGGTTGTAGTGTATGTAGTGTATGTTGTATGTGTGCTACTACACACTACATATTTAGGGGAAAGGACCATATTCTGATCCACTGCAGCCATCATTACACACTTGTGTATGATTAGTTTTTTTAAAGAAGGGCAGCTTACAAGCAATTTTTTATTATTCTCCTCACTAAGATCTAGGGCGTGTAACATTATAATGGCAAGTGCAACAGACATTTTCTGCTGGTTGAGCTCATAAGTCTTGGTAGTTCTTGGCTAATTCATGGAGAATTAGGATACCATTTTCTGGTAGGCAATGGGAATTGCATGCCTAATTTTCATGTACACTGAACTGAAAATGTACTTGTTAGTGTTTGCACATACAGACATGATGCCAAGTGCATCAGCAGTTGCTTGAGTCACAGCATCTGTTGAGTTTCTGAATCATGCTCTTAACCTTGAATGTAGTAAGGCATTGGAAACAGCTCCTGATCTGTGCTTCAACTATTATATATTTACATACCATAGGGAGTGTGAGATATGCAACTGTCATCAGTGTCTCATTAAAAGAATCTCACTCCTCTTTCCATCCTAGATACCTGGACCATGACTGGAAAGAGGTCGTTGCATTCATTAGTCCCCCAATGCAAAGGCAGTGTTAAAAAACCAGAGAAATCACATTTTCTTTCCTCAATACACTTGGTCTGGCTGAGATAGAGTTCATTTCCTCATAGCAGCTCTTACAATGCTGAGCTTTGCATCATTTGCTAGAAAGGCCTTTATAACACACCAGTATTTTGACTACTGCTGGGCAGTGCAGGCACAGCATCAGCACTGTCTGTCAATATTCCTCCCTCTCCCCTCTCTTCCCCATTACGGGCAAGATCCTGAGAGGGGACACAACCAGGCCAGTTGACACAAACTAACCAAAGGATATTCCATACTGTATGACATCAGCTCAGATACAAAGGAGAGGAGGAGGAAGGGTGGACATTTATTAGTTACAATGTTTGCCTACTGAGAAACTCTACTCAGTAGAGTTTCAACTTCTACTGCTGAAGCCCTACATCCTGGGAAGTGACCAGACATTGCTTGCTAATAGGAAGTGGAGAATAAACCTTCCTATTTTTCTCTTCACTTGTCAGCATGCAAACTTTCCCTTTAGTAAACTGCCTAATCTCAACTTACAACTTGTTTTCCGTCTTATTCTCTCCTTCTACCCTGTCCAGCTGGGAAGGGGAATGATAGAGCGCCTTGGTGGGCACCTGGCATCCAGCCAAGGTCAACCCACCACACCCACAAAAATCATAACAGTATACATTTTTTGCTTATTTGTCCAAAGTTTTCACACATTTAACTAAGGTAATTCATCTGATGCTTTTTGTATATTGCTGTATTATCTGTGATAGGCAGGGCCTCTTTTCAGAAGGACCTCAAGGGGCTGAAGACGTGGGCTGACAGCAACCTTTGGAAGTATAGCAAAGACCCATGCAAAATCCTGCTCTGTGGGAGCAACAGTACAGACTGGAGATCAATTGCCTAAAGAGCAACTTCACAGAAAAGGATGTGAAAGCCTCATGAACAACAAGTTGTACATGGATCAACAATGTTCATTTGTCCAATTAGATGTTAAGAGATTTTTACACCATAATGTTGCTCAAATGCAGGACCTTGTTGCCCACACAAGCTGAGGAATCTTTGTGCTTTAATGTATTCAAAACACACAACACCTGCTCTAAACCGACCACATGCTGAGCTGGCCAAGTTGATATCTACACGGCTGATATCCAAAGGTGACTTGAAACCACAATTAAATGGTGATTCTGTTATTCCTCCTCAATGGTAATAGAGTTTAATACCTTATAAATAACTTCCTATTTAAAACAAAACAGTTATACTCCCTTCCTCCACTGTAAGTCCACTAAACCCCTACTAACAAAAAAAAAAAATTCTTCTAAAAACTAACCTGGTTACAACTATAAATTAGATGTATGTACTCAGACCTTTGTATTATTATCAAGGTCTGGAACAAACAGAACAGACTTTCACTACTAACTCCAGCAGCAAATAGCACAAGCTCGTGGAAATAATAAGGACTCTGACTTGCATTTAACACTGGATCAAACGAGTGGCGGGAATGTGCTCCCTGCCATCACTGAACCTCCACACAGGAATGACTCAAAGCTTAAGAAGAAACTACATAAAAGCAAAGTACAGTCTTCAGTAGCATCTGGTTCACTAAAACCATTTAAGATGCTGAGGGAGTGGTTTCTGGTAGAAGGACTAGACAACCATCTCTGAATTTCATCCTCCAGTACGTATATCTCAGAGGTTTGCTAAAAACATTAGTAAAGTAGAGTAAGTGTCCCAATAAACACATTCTCTGTATCTAGCAATCAGTTCCAACAATATTCTAAACCAAAAGTCACATTTGGATCACTGAGTACAAAAAGGCGACTTAAACAATGTTTTCCTTATTCTTTTTAGTTACATTTTTAGTATACTTGCTCTTATAGCTCCTAAGAATGCCATGTCAAAGCATTCCCCAGCTTAATTGCACAACAGGCAAGAAAGTACCTTCTTCTTTCTCCAGCATAAGTTCTGGCTGAGGATTGTGTCAGCTGCTTTGCAGGTTTTGTACTCTGATGGCACAACACATGCAAAGGGCTATGTGATTACTCTCAGCTTTTTGTCTCTGTGTCTGTGTGTGTCTCTTTGTGTCTCTGTGTCTCTTGGTCCCTTCAGAACAGTATGCTTGACAGTGCCAGACACACTCTTTCTTACCCAAAGTATTTCTAAAGACACATCTGAGTTCATGGGTTGAATAAGTATTTTATTCTATATCTGACTCAGTCTAAATGAATAGAAAAATCATGTGGGAATGGAAAGCGTGATCAGAAATATTGCTAACTGGTATTGTTGAGAAAGAGCAAGCCATTAAATCATGTTGTTATCTGCAACAACAGGAGTAAGGGGAAACCACAGAGTACACATTTTAAACTCCAGCTGATTGCCTGAGGCGTACCAAAATTGAATATGTGAATTCCCTATGAATAAAATATGTTCAGAAGTGTTCTTTTCTTCTGAGGGTTGTCAGTTCCTACTTGATGTGGTGAAGGCAAACGGTACAGTTGTGGACAACAGCAAAACCTGTAGCAAGTCAATAACTGTTTTAATGTGAATTAATATGAGGGGAATTAACACAGAAATCATCTTAATTTTAAAAGTTTGACCTCTGTACTTGGGGAATTATATGCTTTATGTTCACATTATTCTTCAAAGTATAGGAAGAATTGGAACACACACAAAAAATCTGGCTACACAAAATCAATGTAAAAGCATTAGATTTTTATATAGTCTTTTGAGGATTATAGACACCATCTGGCTTAATCCCTGGGCCAAAAAGGATGATTTGTGAATTACTGTGTCTTTAAGACATGTAGATAAGTCTGCAGCCCTTAGCAAAAGAGCAGACATAGCTGAACTATCCATGTGCTTTCAAACCTTTCTATACATCGAGGATTTTTTTTCTATAAATCAAGGATTTTTTCAAGATTTAGTTATCCCAATAATATTGCATTGTTTATTCAACCACTATCGGACCACCAGAGAGAAAGTAAATGGATAAATTTTGCACACAGACCTTTATGTTCAGCACCTTTTTTTCACCACATTATGGTCTCTTGTTTTAAAGTAAAAAAGACTATGAAATAATTCCATTTACCCATGTTCCCGTTTTACAGACTCCTTCAGGAGTTGGTTCATTCAAATAAAAAATTCAAGTCTGATCTTCCCATAATTGTGTTATGTTTGTACTGTTTTCAAGAGGTTTCCTTCCTTTATGTGCTATGAATAATTCCAGTGTTCAGAGACATTGCAGCTGTGCAAACTGCAGCTCATCTTTGAGTAGCTTTGCCAAAATTTATACGCACACTTATGCATGTATGCGTACAAACGCATACACAAACTCTTGACAAGCAAAGTGATAAAATATGGGAAATCTAATCAATATAAAAAACTATTCCTAGGAAAAATTGCTTTTTCACATTTAGCATGCCAAGTTAACAAAATTGGCATTTTAAAGAAATAATGACTCTAGAAGAAAAAAAAAAAGAACAAACAAACAAACAAATCTGAGTACTTAGAGATTGGCTCTGATGAACTGATTTCTGCAAGACTTGCTGTCTTTCAGCATCTACCTTTCCAATGCCGCCAAATCCAGCTTGAACCAACACTTCCCCCACTAGTAACAGAGGCCATGGGATAGCCCCATTTACATGGACAAAGCAGCAGAGTGGGAATTGTCCTTCCTAAAGAAGATTTCAGAAGTTTAGAGACAATAAATATCAAAAAGGCCCAGTCCCTAAGTCAAGCACTTCTGCTGGGACTTTGCTTTCTCTGTGAGAGTTTACTGTAGCTCATGCCTGCATTTCTGCTTTTCAATCCTTTTCAATGCCATAATTTTTCCTTTTCCATTATGTCCCTTATTATTCTTACATGGTGTCGTGGGTCTATCTGGTTAGGTCTTTTTTATAAGAGGAAGATTGGCTTCTTTTGGAAGCCTCTGGAAGTTTCCCTCCATCCTACAGAGCAGGGCCAATGAAGTCCAGCTCCGAAGAAAATTTCCTGCTTTTGAACCATTAAGTTGTGCCCCTACATGAAAATATATTTAAGAAGCTGTGGCGCAGTTAGAATTTGGGCAGCCATGGGTTTACAATATCACAACACAGACATCAAGGTCCATGCAGGAGGAGAAGGAGGGCGAGGCACCCCATGGATCAGGGAGAGGACTTAAAACTTTTATTCCCTGAATACATTGGTGATGACCATGGTGATTACGAGTTGTCCCCTCAGAGCCCATGGGATCCATCGGGGTGCAAAGACCCCCCTGTTGGAGCAGGGGGAGCATGAAAGAGGCTGTTACCTTGAGGGAGGCCCTAAGGTGGAGTAGAGGTCCTGCAGAGATTTGCAGCCACGACCCACGGAGAGGAGGTCCATGCTTTAGCAAGAGGCCCCTAAGGTGGATCAGAGTCTTGCAGAGATTTGCAGCCCAGACCCACAGAGGGAGAAACCCACGCTAAATAGGTACAGCCAGCTTTTCATGAGAGACTGCACCCCATGGAATGACCCACGAGAGAGCAGAGGACCTCTCTCGTGGGGGGGACCCCATGGGACTCAGGGAAGGACTCACAGTTGTGATTCCCCTGTGACTGTGGTGACAACTGTGCTGAAGCAAACTGTCCCCTTTGCAGCCCACGGGAAAACCCCCTGAGTCAGAACTGTTGCTGAAGTCTTGGACTTAATCTGCGAATGGCTGATCCAACAACAACTGACTGTAAACCTTCCGTTCCCCTGTCCCCCGCACCATTGGGGGAAGGAGGGGGCAAGGACAGACCGAGGGGTGGTGGTGGAAAGGTGTTTCTAACCTGTTTTTATTTCTTATTTTTAGTTTTTAGTTTGTTAGTAATAAATT